>OY744477.1:70481216-70518716 GCA_963556175.1 Tipula confusa | reverse complement strand
CGTATTCATTGCATACTCTTGCTATTTAATCCTATATACATGAGAATGTATTGTAAGTAAAAAACGTGTCGATATATGTTTTAGAATATAGTGTAAAACAAAATAAACATTTCCATACTATAAAACAAAAGAGAGTAAAAACTGTCAAAAAAAAATTAAAAGGTAAAATTGATGTTATCCAAAACCCTCTTTACTACAAGCCGTCTTGTAACTTTCGTTGACACACATCATCATGTATTTTTAAAATGTATTAGTGAAAATATATACTTTAGATGTATTGGTAAATATCAAAACTCCATATAAAATTAATAAAAAAATTGTAAACGCATGCGCATTATTTGATTTTATTGTTTATTTCTTTTACACAATATTCGCTATCATATCCCGACACGATTTTCTACTTACAATACAATCAAAGTATATATTTTTGTATAGCATGAGTATGCAAACAATACGGCTTGTAGTAAAGAGGGTTTTGATGTTATCTCTTTCCTATACAAAACACAAATAACAAAAAAAGAGTCGAAAAAATTCTCAATAATCCCTACACATTAAATAGTGTGCGTAACTTAGAAAATTACACATTTTTTGGTATAGATTTCAGAACCATCTAAACTACAAGCCGTATTGTTTGCATACTAATGCTATACAAAAATATATACTTTGATTCTATTGTAAGTGGAAAATAGTGTCGGGATATGATAGCGAATAAACAATTCGAAGAAATAAACAATTAAATCAAATAATGCGCGTGCGTCTTCATTTTTTTTAATTTTTTTATATGGAGTTTTGAAAGTTACTAATACATCTAAAGTATATATTTTCTACTAATACATTTTAAAAATATATGAGAATATGTGTCAACGAAAATTTCAATACGGCTTGTAGTAAAGGGGGCTGTGATGGATTTTCATAGCACCAATAGCACACTCAATTGTGTATATAGTATGTTTTGTTTAGCTGAGTCCTCGAAAGTTACAAGACTTGTAATAAAGGCTTGTAATAAAGAGGGTTTTGCATGAGATAAATAAATCAACACGCATGCAAAATAAAACAACAACGGGATTAACAAAACAGATCCTGTGTACATACATACATATGCATGCACACATCATATAGAAACAAAACCATCTGTATTACAAGCTGTCTTCTAAATTTCGATGATACAGACCCAAGCCCACTTTATTACAAGCCGTATTCATCGCATACTAATGCTATCTAATCATATGAACATAAAAATGTATTGTAAGTAAAAAACGTGTCGAATATAGTGTTAAATAAAATAAACATTCGCATACTATAGAAACAGACAAAATGAGAAAAAAAAACAATATTTTTATACGGATTTCGAAAGCACTACTACACGCAATTTTGCATATCGGTTTTGTTTGTCTGTGTCAATGAAAGTTAGAAGGCTTGTAATAAAGAAGGTTTTGTATAGGAACTACAATATAATATATTATAATGTTGTACCATGTTTTACCCAAAATCATGCAGCCAAACTAGTGCTAAAGCATGTTTTGTACCAAAATTGGACCACCATATAATACTCATAGTTTGGTTAACTTTGCGGTATTTTATTTTAGCTAGATCTTAAACCGGTTAATAACAAACAACGGTCGTCATGTGTTTTGTTTGGTCTTTTGAGGGTTTTTGACGTTTTTGAGAATTAGGTAATACTTTATCACTAATTCACTAATTATATAAAACATAATGTGCTATGCCTAAAATTATCGGTTTTATTGTTCATATTAGGAATTTAACTGTCCGGATTTTATTGCACAGTACTATATACACACTCTAATCTAAATAAATTTTTTCGATGGTTGCATAAATAAAATAATTACGTAAATATATTAGGAGGCAAAAAGGTTTATTCTTATAATTTTAGCATAATACTGTTAAATGGTATATGTGATCGGAGCCGTTCCAAGGAATCCGGGAAAATATATTATACACCCACCCACCTTACTTTTAAATAAACAAATGAACATAAATTATATTTCTAACTGAAATTTTTTATTTTTTTGTTTAATGAAAAACTATAAAATTCATAGCATTTTATTTTTGTATAGAGTTCTTTTCTATTTTCCAACCGCATCATGGTGCGGAGGGAAAGGACGAATCATATGAAAATAAACAATAAAAATGTATACGTTATGTATATATATAAAAAAAATACTCAACAAGTTTTTTTTATTTATACTTTAATTTTGAAAAGCTTAGAAAAAGTTTTTATTTTGATTTTGTTAGATTTAAATTGTTATTTAATGTTTATTTTGAGAAGTTGAACAAAAAAAAAGTTAAGGAAAACAAAATTTTCAATTTCTTATTTTGTTTAAATATTTATCAGTGATTTAATAATCTGATTAGATTGATTGGGTGTTAAGAGTAATCAAAATAATGTGTCTTCGCTAAATGAAATTGAGTGGAACATTTTTTTTGCTTAGAACGAGGATAATCAATCAAATAAGTCAGCAGTATGATATAGTATTAGCGACTGAACTTTTTGGTTTGCTTTCTGTATTCATAAAATTAATTTAAAAAAACTCAGAGAAATACGTACTTTCAAGTTGTAAAAGTGGTCAATTTAAATTAAGTGGATACACATTATATCCACTTAATGAAATTGAGTGTAAATTATTTTTGATCACTTTGCCATATTTCAGTAATTTGAGTTATCAGCCCTTTAATTAATAAATTTTCTTAGCAAATTTACAGAAATTACAATTTTTCAAAATATCACTCAAAATATTGATTTTATAAAGTGTTCTACAAATATTACTTTGTTTTATGGTTGGTCTTTTAGAATTAAGTGCCTTTGCGAAGTCTTTAACAATTTTGGAAATTCCCTTCAAGGAAACAAGTGTACTATACACATTGACTTAGTATAGTATACAAAATTAAACCAAATTTTACCATGATATAGTCATACTCTAGGCGACAATTTGTTTTCATTTTATTTTGTCATGTAGGTGTCCTTACTGTTGCACAATGTGCTGTAGAAGTTTTTTGGTTTTGCGTGGGAATTTTGTTATTTTACGTTTTAACGATTTGTTCTGTATGACTTTAAAATTACAGCATTATAATAATTTTTGGAATTTAGTATTATAAAAATTATCCAAACCAAATATATTTAAAATTATGGTTACCTGAAGCACCATAGAACAAATACAACAATAAAATAGTTTTAGTAATGCTTTATTTCAGAACACGTGTTCGGCACCATACTATTTTGTTAAAATATTGAAAATGAAAGCAAAGTAATCCTAATACATTTCAACCGTGCATCTATGTGCACCTGTTTTTCAATAAGGCAATTACGCCTACGCAATAGTCTCTAATGTTATTTGATTTATCTTCTTTATTACTGAATTATCAAACCTACAATACCCAAAGCTAGCGGAGCTGCTATTTTAATGGCATATATAAAGTTTACTTTAGCCATTTTTTCACCTGCCTCTAAAGGTCGTATGCTTTTTTTAAAATAGTTAATTAAAACAAAAATTTTAATTAGTAGAGTTTATATTTTTTACTATAGGACTAAATTACAACGTTGGCTGTTTGTTAATTGGTTGACAAGATTGGAGGTTTTTTAATACTGCCATCTTTTGGAAAACATGGTTATCAAGCAAATATAATGCGGTGACTTAAAATTAATGCAACACTAATTTAAAATATAATTTGAAATCAATTTTTTAACTGTTAAAACTAATTGGTTTAACAGTTTTCAACTAAGAGGCACCACGTTCAAAGTATTTAGTATGCGAAGTTTTTCGCAAGAGGCAGGACGATCAATGTATATAGTACCATCGCCAAAAGATTTTTTTATATTAATCTTCAAAATATTTCTTGTCAAACGGAAAAAATAAAATATTACAAATTAATAATAATTACAAAAGATCTCAAAATAAGAAAGAAAATCACTAGACCTAACATAAATAAATGTAATAATTTAAAGCATTGTTTGAATGAAAACGATAGTTGGCCATGATTTTTTTCTTGTTTTAAATTATTTTGTGGTTCTTCGAGATAATTCCTATACATGAATGATGTTCGTTGTTTAGTGTAATTAGAATTATTCGCACACGATATTCACAAAATATTTTGTTTATATTTTTGACATGACACCTAGTAATATAATCAATGCACTAGGATATATGTGTAAAACATACCACTTTCCAAAAGATGGCAACATTTTCGTTTGTAGTATAATCTTGACCGTTCGACAAGATCTATAGTCTTTTATTTTATTATAGTTTTAAATGAATTTAATGAAAATATTAATTTGAAAACGGTAAAAACTACAGTTCGTTTTTAAACTTACACAAAGTGATAAACTAATGTATGCTTTCGTCACTTTTATAATACGGCACACCGATAAATAATCACATTATTACTGACTTAAATCGCATATCCTTTAATAAAACTGTCGTGTTATTAGATTATCGATGTTAAATTGTTTAATTACTTAACGATATGTCTGGTATCCGCTTTTAAAAATGTAACATGGTGTC
Source organism: Tipula confusa (assembly GCA_963556175.1). Classification (NCBI taxonomy): domain Eukaryota; kingdom Metazoa; phylum Arthropoda; class Insecta; order Diptera; family Tipulidae; genus Tipula; species Tipula confusa. The sequence continues at coordinate 70,514,199 of OY744477.1, read as the reverse complement.
AGAAGTGGGATCTGATTAGTTAACGAACGTGACCATTTTTTTGTGTGAAATTAATATTAATATATATTTTTGTGAAATTAAAAAATATAGGGCATTATTGTTAAATAATAAAGAATATGACATAGACAAAATGATACAAATAGCGGGATATGTTATTAAAAGTTAAAAATTATAAAAATGTAACCAAAACAAAAATCTCAATGACAATGACATTTTGCAAAATATGACTATAAAAACAAAAAGAAGGTGTTGTCTTGTGGACTGGATAATGACTCGAGTGCAAAGATTCCTAAAGACGAATGTTACTTGTCAGATGTTTATGGATAATTAAATTGGAAATAAATAATATTATTATAAAAACTGAAATACTCGTGTATGGATACGGGATCTTACAATAAAATTATCTACGCGAACTAAAGTTGTCTAAAGTAGACAAATCTGGTTCCATTTTGTGTATGTTAAGTACCTCTTGGTAGATTTACATTTATAGAGTAACGTTTCGGAATATGTTAAACATCAGAAATGTTTCTACGGATAAAGAGTGACATAGTTGGCAACTCATCAGGTGTTAACATTGATGATATTCTAGTTTATGGTCGTGACAGAAAAGTTTGCTTAAGATTTAATAGGTCGAAATGCAAATTTAAGCAAATAAAGTTGCATTTATATGGGATATCAATTACAAAAAAATATTTGTGGAGTTAAAAAATGCAGTAGCTGAAATACCAATACTTATGTATTACGATCCAAAGAGACCTCAGTTTCTTACTGCAAAAGCATCAAAAATTACGCTTAGTATTGTAATTATGCAAGACAATAAACTGCTAGCGTTTGGTCCAAAATATTTAACTAACATTTAAAAGGTTATGCGTAAATGGTAAAAGAGCTGGTAGCAAGAGTATTCGGATGTGAAAAACTTTGCCAGAATATTTATGGTCAAGTGTACAAAAATATGACTTATGTGTTGTTTATAAGCCTGGTAAACTACTAATTATAGCGGCTCCGCTATCCAGAGCGCAGTAACCAAATTTAACAGACATAGATGTTTTCGACGAAGAAAATGGTATTATGAAGAATTAATAACTTAAAGATTTATATCTTAAAAGTTTGCGTAAAATTAGATCCATTTTAACAAATTAAATTCTGTGGCGTCCTATAAACTTGCTTGATTGTTAGATGGACTTAAAATATTAATTCCATTGCCAGTTAAAATTAAATAAAGTAATGACTTCGACGGACATGGTTAACTATGTGTCTTCAATGTCTTAACTGTAATTAGGGTTGGTCTTTTGCTTTTTTTTCATAATTAGAATTTATGACACATTGATCTTTGTTTATCAGTTTTCTGTCAATAATACGCATACGGAAAAAACACTTAACTAATATTCAAATTTTAAATACCATATATTTCATGTTTTAAAACACTTATTGTCACTTAAGTTATTTTTTAAGATATTTGTAATTTTTTTATGGAGTGCAATAAAAACTGGTTTATATTTACAAAATATCTTGTTATTGGTTTAGTTACGGCATTTTTCATAAACATTCGTTAAAATATTGCAATTTAATGATGTTCCGTGGTGATTTTAGAAACCTTTAAAACCACAATTAGATAAACCACACTGCGTTTCTTTAATCAAAATTTCAAAATGTGTTGCAACCATTATTAAAACTTTATCATCTTGCTTGGTTCGCGCTGGTCTACAAGGCCAGCATTTTGCAACAAGACAGTCATTTTGCCAATTTGAATTAGTGATGCTTCAAGTTCTGCTCATAAATTTCTCAGAAATCTTTAAGTGAAAACTTTTGCTCTAAAAAAGTGGGCCTACTTGTTGAAGTGCCTTAAGCATTTTCTGCCGGTAGTAACTCGGGAATATAAATCATTAATTTTTAAATAGATAAAATAGTTGATTTGTTCTTTTACTACTCAAAGCAAACGTTAGTAGGTATTGGGACACTTCAGCCTGGGAACTTTTTTTTACCTGTAATGATGTACAGGTGTATAGGTGTACAGGTGTACAGGTGTATAGGTGTACAGGTGTATAGGTGTACAGGTGTACAGGTGTATAGGTGTACAGGTGAACAGGTGTACACGTGTACAGGTGTATAGGTGTAAAGGTGAACAGGTGTACACGTGTACAGATGGGTCAAGGTCAAGGTCACGGTCAAGGTCACACGTGATTGACTGTGATTTTTTTTTCGGCGCCATTTTTTTTTTTTTTTTTTTTTTTTTTTTTTTTTTGGTAACATTTTCTTTTGCGCCATTGTTTCATAATTTTTTGTTCGTAATTTTTTCGTGGATTAATTTTTTTTTTAAATTGTTTTTCGTAATTTGTTTTCGCGCCAAGATTTTTCAATTTTTGTTGCGCCCCTATTCCAACACATGATCATAAGAGATCATAATTTTACCCTAAATAAAATCTTAAATTTTATTAGTCATCTTCATCAAATTTTTTTTTTGCGAAATTGTGCAATTAATTAAAAAACTTATGATCGTTATCAGCTGAAAAATAAAATCGGCCTATACTAACACATGCTCATAAAACATCAAAATTTTAACCTACATTAGTCATCTTCATTAAAATTTTTTATTGACAAAATAAGCGTACAAATACTGAAAAAAATAATTTATGCGATGATCTAATGTTGCATAATTTAATTCGTTTGGTTTAGGGTACAAAATAAAAAACCGGATCCTGTATTAAAGCGAATGAAAGAAGTAAATTATAACAGTGTAATTATTAAAATCGATTGCCCACCACATATCTGTGAAAATCTGTGCACACTGTGAAAATATAATAATTTGTGTTTATAAAATTTTTTGTGAAAAAAAAAAAAAAAAAAAAAAATCAAGGTAAAAACAAAATATTCCTTTTATTTTATATTTAAGTTTATTAAATTTTTTGTTTTGTTTTTAGAATGGAATCAACATTAAATAATCATACTGCCACCAACAGCCAGTCATCAACATTTAAAATTATTGATGACGTTGAGACCGAGAACCGTCGCTTTAACATGACGAGAAGACGGGTAGTTTTTAAAATTGAGAACTTACCCAAGGAGGAAAACAACCCTCTGGAGTGGCTTAAAACAGCATTAAGTGAAGTCATACAACAGGTTGTTACCTCAGTCGAACCGGATGATAAAATTGGTTTCGACTTTAGCTGCGAAAGATTTTATCGATCAGCATGGTTGAAATTTACCAAAGCTTCAGATCTTACGGTAGAAGATGTTTGGGATGTTCTTAGTAAGATATTCCAGAGTAATTCCGAAGGTCTCGATATTGATACTTTTAAAATGACTATGACCCGTATTATCTTACCCAGTGGGAAAGGGAGAAAAAATAAAAATTATTATAATAGTTTTGAGGAAGAGTGTAGCAAACGGCGAGGGATAATTGAAGTTAGGAATGTAGATAATCTTTGTCTTCCAAGAGCCATTATTATAGGTAAATTTTTTGCCTTAAATGATTCGAATAAAGTTAACGTTAGAAGAAATGTTGGGAAAATACAGGACGTTTTAGTTAGGAACCTTTTAGAAAATTCTGGTATTATTATTCCTGAAGCAGGCGGTGGTTTAGAAGAACTTAATAAATTTCAGGCCTTTCTTAGTGACTTTCAAATCGTAGTGTACGATTATAATTCAGTAGATCGCCATGTAATTTTTAAAGGCCCTCATAAAAATTTAGAAATTAATTTACTGTATCACAATAATCACTATAACGTGATTACATCGGTTAATGCCATGTTCGGTGGTGGCTATTTTTGTAGAGATTGTCACGTTTCTTATAATAATAAATCTGGGCATAGATGCTCCAAAACTTGTCCGTGTTGCCAGCAATCTCCAGTGTGTCCAAACACTAAAAATATCATTTGTCCAGATTGAAAGTAATCGAAGTTTTAGAGGTCAATCATGTCTCGATAGACATACACTTCATAATATATGTGCTCAGGTTAGACGTTGTTCTACATGCCAACGCACAATTCTAAAAAACCGTACTCATATATGTGGTGAAATATTTTGTAAAGTTTGTGTTAGTCACCAGCCAGAAAATCATCTTTGTTTTATTCAGAAAGATGTAAAACAGCCAATCATTAAAGATTTGTTGTTTATATTTTTTGACTTGGAAACGAGGCAAGAAAAGATTTGCTTAGGTAAACCTAACTCTGTGATTCACGAACCAAATTTATGTGTTTCCGAGCAGCGCTGTAGTCTTTGTATGTCTATTGATAATCTATACTTTTGTCAAAAATGTGGGTTTCGTCAAAAAATTATCCAAAACGGTAATATCATACAACAGTTTAAGGACTATGTGTTTTTGGCAAAACAAAAATTTAAAAATGTAATTGTAATTGCTCATAACGGCCAAGCCTTTGATCATCAATTCATACTGAAATATGTTTTGGAACATACAGTTATGAAACCCGAAATAATAATGAGAGGAACTAAATTAATTTTATTACAAATTGGTAACATAAAATTTTTTGATAGTATAATTTACTTTCCTATGGCACTGTCGGCATTGCCTACGGCTTTTGATCTTCCGTCTTCCTCAAAAAAGGGTTATTTTCCGCATGTTTTCAATACGATTACCAACGCTAAATATGTAGGTCCATTACCAGATAGAGCATACTATTCGGCCGACACCATGAAAGTTTGTGATGATTGCGATGAGTTTTGTGGTAGAGAAGGTTGTAGAAATAATTTCTTAAACTGGCATAACACTTTAAATCAACAAAATTATATTTTTAATTTTGAAAGTGAATTAATAGCCTATTGCATATCTGACGTTAAAATTCTTACTCAAGCGTGTATGAAATTTCGACAAATTATGTTAGAGGAATGTAATGTGTGCCCATTTACGGAGGGTACCACAATTGCCTCGGCATGTAATTTAGTTTTTAGAAGAAATTTCCTTAAACCAAATACAGTAGCCGTAATTCATAAAAATGGATACCGCAAGGTGAATAACCAATCAAAATCTGCTCTTAAATGGTTAATCGAAGAGTCAGAGAGACGCAACATTCATATAATCCATGCTGGTAATAGTAAAGAAGTGTCTATAAATGGGGTTAAAGTTGATGGCTTTTGCAATGAAACTCGTGAAATATTTGAGTTTCATGGTTGTTACTACCACGGCCATGAGTGTTTAAATAATAAAAGAGATGATCCACTACATGAAGATTCGCTTGAAACTTTAAACATTCGAAGAAGCCGTACACAGGTAAAAACTGATAAGCTCAGAAGCTGGGGATTTCAGGTTTTAGAAATGTGGGAGTGCCAATTTAAAACCACTATTTCAGACTCACACCCAGTTTTGAGTTGTTTACCTTTGAATCCTCGAGATGCTTTTTACGGTGGTAGGACAGGAAACACTAGAACCTATTTTAAGTGTAATGATCGTGAAAAAATTAGATATATCGATGTGTGTTCCTTATATCCCTGGGTATGTAAATACGGTAAATTTCCGGTCGGTAATCCAAATATTTATATTGGCGATGAATGTAAGCAATTAGACTTAAAAACAACCAACGGAATTATAAAGTGTAGTATCTTACCGCCTATGAACTTATACCATCCCGTGCTACCGCAAAAGATGTGCAAGAAACTAATGTTTGTGTTGTGTCGAACATGTGGTCAAAATTTTAACCAAAGAAAATGCACACACAACAATGCAGAGCGAACATTATCCGGAACTTGGGTCATTGACGAAGTGAATAAAGCTATCAGTAAAGGATACAAAATCATTACGATTGATGAGGTTTGGCAGTATGACATAATCCAAATGAATACAAATGTCGAAGGTCTGTTCACACAGTTCATAGACAAGTTTGTCAAAATGAAGCAAGAGGCATCAGGATGGCCATCAACCTGTAATACTGAAGAAGAAAAAACAAAGTATATTTTAGACTACAGGAATCAGGAGGGAATAAGAGAGACAAAATCGTAAGAGAAAATCGTAAATCTAGTAAGAGACAAAATCGTAAAAAATGCTGGTCTTCGATCACTTGCCAAACTGATACTAAATTCATTCTGGGGAAAATTTGGACAAAGGGAAAACCAGTCTAAGGTCACAATTGTGAGGAAACCAGGTGTTCTATATGAATATTTTACTAATCCTTCAGTAGACATAAACCATGTACAGGAGATTAACAATAATACGGTTTTATTAAATTGGGAATATGTTGAAGAAGTATTTGAAACATCTCCCATTGCTAACGTATGTATAGCTGCATACACAACTACAGAAGCACGTCTAAAACTTTATAGTTATTTAGAACGACTGGAAGAAAGAGTGCTTTATTATGATACAGATAGTGTTATATATGTCTCTGAAAAGGATCAATATGAACCACCACTAGGATCATTTCTTGGAAATATGACGAATGAGCTAGAAGAATACGGACCAGATAGTTATATTTCGGAGTTTGTTTCGGGTGGTCCTAAGAATTACGCGTATAAAGTCACCACAGCAGATAATAAAAAAATTGGAAAATGTAAGGTGAAAGGCTTTACTCTAAATTTCGAAACATCAAAAAAAGTAAATTTATCGACAATGAAAGAAATGATACTTGGTGAAGGTGAGCAGCAGTCAGTATCCATCTTATATCGAAACTTTCAGCGGACAAAAACTCATGAAGTGGTTACTGCAACTCACACCAAGACCTACAAGCCACAAAGCAGAAAACGACGGTTCCTATCCAATAACAATTCTCTACCGTTTGGCCACGAGAGAATAAAAACGTCAGAAAGGTACGATATTTATAATCACTAAAAATGAATAAAAAATATTTTTTTTTTTTTTTTTGCAGCGATTTTATTATTATTGATTTAACATAATATGTAATAGTTTTTAAATAAAAATGAAAATATTTTATAAAACATTCTTTTTATTTATCCAAGTGTTGTGGGATGAGTCAAAACCCAACCATTTAACATACATTTGATTACCCCTCGTCTTCAAGACTTTTTCTACAAGGTACGAATCGGGATAAATGGTTTTTTGAAGTTCTTTTTCGTAAAATTGTCCAGCTATAGGTTTCCCCCTGATAATCCTCGATTAAATATGTAACTGGAAATCTACTGTTGATGTTGGTTACTTTAAATATTTCAGTGGACCAGTTGGGAGTGTATCCTTTTGCGAAAACATTTTTATATTTACTAATTCGAACAAAATCTCCTACATGAAACTTATTTTTCTGTTTCAATTTTGGATTCGCATATATTCGTTTAAGTAGATTAGCTTCATTGCTCTTAGTAACCTCAATCGGTGCCAGCTTTATTGTTCGATGTTTGTTATTGTTGTACTCCTTTACAAGTTTTTCCAGAATATGCAGCCATTTATATGACCCTTGGAGGCTGAACTGTTTCCACATCTTTTCTTTAAGCGTCCTATTGAATCGTTCCACTATACTTGCTTTCAGATGACTGAATGTCGAATAATGGTTAATATTCTTCTGTTTCATTAGTCGTTTGAAATATTTATTATAGAACTCGGTTCCCATGTCAGTTTGAAGATTTCTAGGTATTCTTTTACTCGTAGCGAAAATACCAGATAGCCCATCAGAAATTGCTGATGCTGTTTTGTTCTTCAGTGGTATGACCCAGGCAAATTTTGAAAAGGTATCGATTACAGTCAAAAGATATTTAAAGTTATTATTCTCTGTTGCATACTGTATCATTTCCACAAGATCTGCTTGCCATAAATCATCAATTCCTTTAATTTTCACATTAAGTCGCGTAAAGTTTTTACGAGCCGGTTTATGTAATTCATTAACAATCTGAATGCGACTCATGGTGAGCACTTTCAGTAAAAGTGAGATCGTTTTGCTAAGTCTCGCTATCTATTTATAGCAATTAAAAATAAACTTCAACATGAAAAACTGAATAAATAAAACATATATTTTTTAAAGCTTAAAAACTCATTTTATTGATTTAAATGTTGATTACATATATTTGAATAATAATTGTTTATTAATTGTTGTTTACATAAAATGGGTATTTCATTAAATAGACGTGCGTAGTTAAAAAAGTTGTGGCCGGTTACAGGTGGTATAAAAAATTCTATTGCATCTAGCGAATATGAATTCTGGTTGCGACATTTCATCATGTATATATCGTAATATGTAGCAACATGCTGCCAAATAGTTTCACTCCAGTTAATGATTGATTGTAGAAATGCTAATAAATCCTGAACACGTATCCATTCCTCGTACTTTAAGGTGATTTTCTTACGACCATCCGTAAACAAAATCAGCCTCTCATTACCCCTATAGGTCAGTTTTACAGTACAATCACCAGCTGTTTTTGGTAGTTCCGTAAATAAAATATTATTTACACCCGTAAAGTAATTTTTTATGATGCTCCAATTATTGTAAATCGTTGTTGTCCATGTTTCTGCACACATCATATTAAATACCGTGTTTTTACATAAAACTATAGTCGGTTTAAACGATTCAATATCGAATCCGATACTCAGATAGCTTGTAGAATGATTTTCCATGTTTATTTTTTTCGGTTTAAAAATCAAAATTAAACTAAAAATTTCAATTAATTGCCTCGGTATTTATACCCGTGCGCACACTCACACACGTGTACTCGTGTACTAATAATCTTACACCACTACATATTGATTATTAGCAATTAACAAAAAAATTCTTTTCGGAATAACCGTTTTATTTTTACATCATTTTCGGAGCGATTAACTGTTTTAAATAGTTTTACAAAACTGTTCATAGATTTTCGTTTACATCTGTACAACAAAAATACACAGCAATATTGACCGCAAACCGCCGTGAATGAACTCTGCAACTGTTTTTTATTATAAATGATACACTTACTATTTTCTTTTAAAAAAATTTTAATTAAAGTATATTTCGACGATGGTCTCCCATAAGAATCAAAAAATTCTGCACATCCTTTTGTTGAAAAATAAACAGCTAACCAATGTTGTCCCGGTTTATTCAATTTATCCGTATTAATAATGTATAAAGCAGGTTTAGATTTAACCCTTTTAGGTATTCGATCGATTGCAAAAACACCACGAAAATTTTGTTTTGTACATTTTTGCGATTGCATTGCTTTCTGTATGTCTATGGTAGACATTGTATTAATCGTGTTCATCATTTTATATTACATGTAAACTGAGCGCTTTGCTATTTATAGTATTTTAATAGTTTGTAATTATATTACGATTTTTATCGATTTCTAGCGTGGCATCATATTCCAGATATACCAAACATGTTATAGTTGTGGTTATAGCCGATGAAAATCTTGCTTCAAGTCTTAAATTTCCTTGATTCATTCGAGAATTGCAAGACTCATTACCCGACATATCGGCTGTTAAATCGAAAGCCAACATGAAAAATCCATTTTTAAACATGTCTTTACTAATCAAGTTTCCGTGCGGGGAGTGTAAAATCCCGTTTGCACTGAAAATCGTTGAATATGCTCTAGCATAATTTGATGTGTCTGAGAAATTCATTTCAATCGGTTCGTTCGGAATTTGAACACCGTTCATATAGAGTGCAAACGATGTTATTTTGTTAGTTTTAAAGTTATACGGATTTTTAGATCTTTTCCCCGTATAAGCGTCGTTGTCAACCATCATAAATATTAAATTTGTAGGTAGCTGTCCAATTACAATATTATCTAGAGAAATTGAAGCTCCACCCGAAGCTATTGTAAATGTTTTTATTTCATTTCGTTTGTAATGATATTTGGCCGTTGTATTCTCGAGAATTTTATGATGAGCAATTAATATATTCGGATTTATTGTTACATGTTTCATGTACAACGTAGCTTCAGTAATTTTTATAACTGACGTATCTGTATCCGCCGCAAGCATGTAAAATTCTGGTTTATTAAATGTCAACACTATTCTTAAATCGACATTGTTTAATAGTAATAAAGGTTGATTTAGCATATCACCATGTATTTTTCCATAAACTTCAACAGTGGCACTGTTCTTAGTTAGAGCTGCTCTTGTTTTTAAACCGTCATTTGTTGCTAGGTTATCGAGCCCCTTCACATCTAGACTCCAACCGGCTAATTGAAGATGCGTTTTGTGGGCATCATCACTGTAATTTAATAATTGTTCTATGTATGCTCGATAACTGTAGTTTCCATTAGTCGAATTTATATTCTTCCCATTTAACGAAATGCCGACTTGATGAAAGAGCGAATGTAATATATTGTTTACTACGCCCGGTTGATCTTTATCGGCCTCAACGTGTGAGCTCCCATCAGCTTTAGTTATTTGAAACTTCAAGCGCAAATTTATCGAAGATAAGTCAAAATAAGAGTCACCATGTCCGTAACATGAAAATTCAACAACTGATTGATTTTCTAAACTTGTTATCGGTTTGTACGGTACTTCTTCATTTTTTAAAATATTTGTCTGAATTGTCGGCGGTCTAAATAGATCTAGTTCTGATTTCATGCACTCGGTAAATGACATTATGTAAATATATCAATAATACGCGGTTTCTTTGCTTTATTTCTTGATATATTTTTCCTCTTTTTCACCGTGTTTCTCCGGCGAATAGATTTCGACTGTCCACATAAACCGATCAAACGTCCTTTTATTGATTTTTTTAAACGTTTTCCGGACCCCGACATTTGTTTAATTTTGTCTGCTGCTTTATCTCGCAATTTATCAATTATCTGAATAGACGTATCACGAAATATTTCTTTGACCGGTTTTCCACGAAGGAAATCTGTTCCCGCTTCAACAACTCCACTTTTTAAACCTTGTAGAGCCGATGATAGCATTGGTGATAAATACCGAAATAATCCACTAAAAAATCCTCCAACTCCTTTACCCGTCTGATATACATTTTGAAATCGTAATAATGGTCCAAAATCTTCGTCACTATAACCTCCCGACTGATTTGAATAATAATGGGTGTAATATTTATCCATCGTATTTAACGAATGCGTAATTATCAAAGTATGAAGCGTCTTTATATACCTTTTCGAAAGTGTAAAACTAAACTGGTCATTAATAGACCATCTTCAAAATTTACTTGTTCTCCACGCTCGTTCGTTATTAATATACTTATTTCCGATATACTATACTTTTCAACGGGACAATATTGAATATTATCGATATTGTATGATCGCGGTTTACTTTTATCTGCAACTGTTCCCAATGCATCCATAAATAAACATCGTACCGACTTATCGCCAATAATTCGAGGTTTAATTATATCGCAATAGATGCATATGTAAAAGGGATACGAAATATTTCGAGTTCTTAAAATTTCTTCAATGTAGTTTTCTTTTAATTGTTGTATTTTAGTTTTCATCTCGGCAGTTGCTGGTTCAACATTTTTAATATCTGTTCTAATTGATTTAATAAACTCAGACCATTTTGTTTTATCAATCTGAGAAAATATCACATCAAAAAATTCCTCCGGTGTATATTCCACATCACATATTAGTACAACATTAACATTTTCGAGCACTTTAAGCTGAATATACGGTTTATTATCTTTCTTAATATAAGTGAATCGATTTATTTCAGTTAATCCTTGGTATCGATCAAAGAACCCACTTTCTCCATAAATTTTCCATAAAATTTCGGTGCTGCGTTTAAAAAATTGATTAATTTTTCATTTGTCCAGCCTGTTTTTGCGGTTGATTTAATTTTGATTTTTGGTGGGTGTACTTCTTTGTTAGCTATCGATGTATGACATTTGTTAACCCTACATACCATTTCTCGCTAGAATCAAAGGTTATTACATACGGAAGTTTAACTGTGAAGCGTGATAAAGAAATACGAGGGTAGTATTTTAATGAGCTATTGCTCAAAAGAGTTACATAGGTGAAATTATCCATTGATAGCAGTTTAATTAATGAAAATAAAAACATAGTTTAAATCCTTTATATAGCTTTTTATTCCATTTTATTTTAAATTTGTCCAAGGTATTGAGCGCATACTTTGACTTCGACTTATTGTCTCAACAGTAGCTGGACGATTGCTTCTCCTTACAGGAAATCCTAAATCCGATTGTAAATTCCCATCACTGCCTTTCCGCAAGCTGGATTTATGTTTTTTCATAGGTTTTGCTGGCTTCTCAAAGTGTGGTACAGTTATTACATCACCACTTTTTAATTCAACTGTTTTGTAGACGCCCGATTGCCTTTCTTTTAATACATCTCGCTGATCATACTCTTTGTCAATATCGCCGGTAAATACTTCATCATCATCATTGTCGTAATCGGTTGTACTACGTCGTTGCTGCATTTTAGAAATGGGGAGATCGCCCACACCCTCAAATTCGGGTATGATAGGAATATCAATTGTATGCGTAGATTTATCAAATAATTGTGGACGATTTATCTGTGTATCTTTTTCCTTAGTAAAAATTTGCTTTGTTTGTACACCAACACCCTCAACATGTTTTGGATGCCATTTAAATTTATCACGATGTGAATTTTTTCTCTTCATCGATGAATAGTTTATTAAATTTTGTCTATATAAATGCCACTTATTTAAGTCGTTTAGCTTCTTGTTATGTAAAATTGCTTTCATATTCCTGTCTAAAGTTGATAGTTGATCATCAGCCAGTACAAGATGTTTAAATTTTTCAAAAATTTCCGGCGGTATAACAATCATTCGTTGTAAATTACTCATAATGTCTTCTCAATTAATTGACCTATGATCCCCGACAGGATAGTGCCTATTAAAACTGGTAAAAACCCTCCTTTTTGAACGAGTATTTTCCGTTTAGATGCAACACTCAGTTTTGGACAAACTAGTTCGCGCAGCTCCCTTTTATACTTTTTTAACTTGTTTTTACAATGTTTAGAAATTTTATTGTTCCCATTTAAAGTGTTGAGCGATATTTCACATAATGTTTTTATAATTTCAGAACCCGAGGCTTTAAGCAATGCTTTCCGTAACTGAGGGCTACAATCTTTTAAGACATGTAGAATATGTTTGTTTACCGTCAAAAGTTTCATTTTTTGTGCACAACTTTTCATTTTCAAGAAGTTCAGAAGAACAGTAACAAGCTAGATAGTCGTGATTAAAAATATCTGTTCGGAAACGGATTAAATCGCTGGTTGATTGAGCCAGATCAAAAAATAAATAACCATGTGGTCTAGAGGTAGCCTCATTATATACTCTCATAAGATCTGTAGAATTTTCGGGGTATATTTGTCGGGCGAGAGATAAGATCTGGGATTTATCGCGGGGATTTTTAAAAACTACAAGATATTTACAATTTAAAGAAATGTCTCGACAATATTTGGCCTGATGAAACACATTTTGAGTCACTAAAACTACAGAAATATTATTGTGGTGAGATCCTTTTGTAAACAGCTCGCAAATATTTTTATTATAAGCCTCGGTCATTAAATCATCTAATATGATCAGAGTACCGTCTTCAATATTTTCAAATGTTTCTGGAACATTTTTCATAATTTATATTTGATTTGTTGTATATATTTATATATCTTTCGGTATAGCTTTTGCTATACCATTACACCACAAAATTTTTCTAACTTTTAAATTTCTTAATAAATCTAACACAAATGTTGTTTTACCACAACCCGAAGGTCCGGCTACCATCATTGTAAATGGCTGAATTATATTCATTGTTCTACCGTTTGCACCTCAATAGCGGACAAATAAGAATAGAGTATGTTCCAATTAAAACACTTCCTTTTATAAATTTCAGAAAATTTATTTATTTATTCAAATACATTACACATATCTGTACAAATATTTATAAGCTCGTTTGTCTCTTCCAATAATATATCAAGAAATTTCATAAACGCATCTGGAGCACGTCGTGTAATTTTTTGAATTAGTTCTTCTAACTGTTGATGCTCCGTAAATTGTCTTTCAATGTTATCTAACATTTTCCGTGTGACAATATTCTTACTCAAACATTTTTCAGCTAATCGATCGTATTTTAAAATTTGACATAGCGATGAAATATTTTTTAATATAACCGCAATATATCTCTTATCCATTTTAACAACTTTGTAGGTAGTAAATACTACAATGCATCCTTTTAATGTGAAAACAATTAATAATTCTAAATTTTATTAATTAAAAAAAAGGGAGAGGGTGAAATCTGACTATATAAGCGAACATTAAAAGTAACGTTTATTCAGTATAAAAATACACTTTAAAATGGTAAGTTATTTTAAAACATCATATATTTTTATTTAACATAAAACAATTTTTATTTTTCAGGCCGAAGAATTTCTTAAAAACTTCAACGAGTGCATCAAGGAACAGGAGACAGAAAATCGTTTTCTGAAATATGAAGACATGATAATTGACCAGCCATACCCGGTTCGGACAATTCGAATGGGCAGCACCCCTTTCGGAGATCGAATTAGAGTGCATTTGACAGATGGAGTCTATTCACTTTCTAGGGCTCTATCAACTAAAATGATTCGGAGATATAAGAAGCAGCGCCTTTGTGGGAAGCTAATAAAAGGATTGAAGATGAAAAATATAGCGCTAATCGTCAAAGGGCGAGCCGGAGAGGGACCACACTCCCGAGTAAATATCCATTTCGCACAAATCAGAAGTTCTGAAAATGATTATATTGAGAGTGATAGTGATTCCTCTTCTTCCTCTAGTCTACAACTAGACAGTGACAAAGAAATGTAATTTTTTTTTTTTTTAAATAAATTTATTTTTCTTTTAAATTAAAATCATTATACAATTTTATTTATTTATTGGAAAAATTAACCAAGATGGATTTTTAAAACATTGAGTTTGCTTATCCATTTGTTTCCTCCATTTTTCGTTTAATTTCTCTTGTCTTATGGTTTCATTTTTAATTTTTTCTTCATTTATTTGCTGCAATCTTTTTATGTTTTCTATTTCACCATTCCGTCTTCTACTTTCTTCTTCCTTTACGTGTTTTTGGTATGCGTGCATAATTTTATGGTGATCGTTCATGATTTTTTTTTTTATTACTTAATCTTTTTTTTTTATATAAAGAATAAATAACAAACAGTCCGGACGAATTTTAAGGACAAATAATTTTTTATTACTTAACAAATTTATATTTTTAAATAAATAAATTTTTTGTACTTTATACAACTAAAATTATCTTTTTTTTTTATTTGTATAACTGAATCACAAATACTCAATAACTATTTTATAATACCACTGGTTCATTATATAGATTCAAATTATGATCTCTAATAATCATGTGATTTTATTTTTCAGGTGATAACGATCATATGTAATTTTATTAAAAATTCAATTTTTTTTTCAGCTGATAATGATTATTAGTTTTTAATTAATTGCACAATTTCGTAAAAAAAAATTTGATGAAGATGACTAATAAAATTTAAGATTTTATTTAGGGTAAAATTATGATCTCTTATGATCATGTGTTGGAATAGGGGCGCAACAAAAATTGAAAAATCTTGGCGCGAAAACAAATTACGAAAAACAATTTAAAAAAAAATTAATCCACGAAAAAATTACGAACAAAAAATTATGAAACTATGGCGCAAAAGAAAATGTTACCAAAAAAAAAAAAAAAAAAAAAAAATGGCGCCGAAAAAAAAAATCACAGTCAATCACGTGTGACCTTGACCTTGACCCACCTGTACACGTGTACACCTGTTCACCTATACACCTGTACACGTGTACACCTATACACCTGTACACCTTTACACCTGTACACCTGTACACCTATACACCTGTACACCTATACACCTGTACACCTGCACACCTATACACCTGTACATCATTACAGGTAAAAAAAAGTTCCCAGGCTGAAGTGTCCCAATACCTACTAACGTTTTAACTCTAATATTAGTTCGGTCTTTGAAAGCTATGTTTCGCTTAAAACAATGACTTATAAAATTACTTATCACTTAAACTAGGTGATTTTTATTCGAGTGCTTGGTAAGTAGTTTCTGATGTGCCTCATAGTTCCATCCTTGGCGCTTTACTTTTTCTATATTTATTAATGATTTCATATATCTTCGAAGTCCTTTTTAAAAACAAATATTTTTAGCTGTACCTTTCCTAAAGTTTAAATTCTAAACGTGCATAGAATAATCATGTGACCGCTTTGTGTTTCGGAAGGTTAAGTTTAGCTTATATTCATTAATGCTGTGTGGCTTATGCCAAAAATTTCCTCAACACCGCCGACTTTTCAAAATTGTTGATTATTTTGTATTATTGATTAATAGACGTCTCTACTTTTAATATTATTTTTGTTGCTCCCGTTGGAATTTTCACTTTGTCTCTCTGTTTGGTTATTTTAGTTATCAGAACTGAAAAGTGTATTTTGCATATGGAAAGTAGTATTTAACAACTGTATTCTGTCAAAGGCTTAGTTAAAATCACTTCTGAAATGTTATAATTTTTTTATGTAAATGAACGAATTTGCAGCTTTGCTAGTTTTTGTCTGATATCATCATCTTAATTTGCTTGAAGAGGATCTACTTTTATGGATGATGCAAAAGAAATGATAGGAAAAACTACTGGCATTGTCATAAAAATTAAAAACTTAGCACCAAACTAAAAAAAAAATTCTACTTTCACTTAAAAAGGTCCTTGATGAGTCAGTTGAGGTATGTTCCGAATTGATCGCGTTTTTCATAGAAAACAGTTACAAGAAAAATTGACCAATAAACTATGATTTTTTCGACTTGGATAACATGCCGACATTTTATAAGTTAAACAAAGTCAAAGAAAACAAGAAACAGTGTTCACAGTCAATGATAATATTAAATCTTTTAAAAAGAAATTGGCATAAATTATGGACCATTTGTGTTTACTCTCGTAACCTAGATAGCGTCACAATGCTTAAAGAGTTGCCTCTTTAAGCATTGTGTTGCCATTTTATTTACTATAATTTTAAGACTACCATATATTTCCACCAATATTAGTGGCGCCATCTCTTGTCAGGTACTTATCATTCCACCATGATTATAGATAGAGATGAATTATTTTTTATTTTGTGAAATATATCGAATATACGGAATATATATATATATATATATATATATATATATATATATATATATATATATATATATATATATAAAAATATATTATTATGTTATTTATTCATATACAGCTAAACCGAAACATGTAAATCAAGGATCTAAATAAATTTTGAGTCAATATTTTATAATAAAAAAGGGATTTAAAATGTAAAATATTTTAATTTACGCCTGGGACTTAATAATAATAATTATGTATTATTATAAATATGTATTAAAAATTCTTTTTTTGTTGTTGTTACTGGTTTTTATATTATTAATTTTGATTTAGAATATTAAAATACATAAAAATATCAACAACTAAACAAAAAAAATTGAAAATAATGAAAATTTATGATTATGACGAAAAACATCCTACATATTGTAACACACATTTATATATATTATATTTGTTTAAAACAAGAATATTAATTTTTATTTATTAATTAAATGAAATATCATGTATTATTTTTGTACGTATATGGATATGTAGGAGAGCAATGATGATTGTCAGAATTCGTTTCTAAATTAATTCATCAATTTCAACATCAACAACAACATCAGCAAAAGTAACATAAACCAATCCATCCGTTTAATCATTCAATTAATCTTTTTAAGCAGAATACGAGAGTAAAACAAAAAACTGCCTTACCAACTATATTATCAGTAATAAAACATTGAAAACCCAAAAAAGTTTTTCATCTTCCTGCAAAACTTGAAAATCATTTTTAGAAATCTACCCCTCCACCTCCCCGTCATCGCTCCGATAAGATAAAAACAAAATTTCAGATAATTTTTTTTGTTTTCCATAATTTATTATCATCTTTTCATTTCGTTACCAATTTTTTTTTTCGAAGCTAACAATTTTTTTTTTTTTTTTCGATATTTTTCAGAATGATGAACAACAGCACCATAAAAAACGACATCTACGATATTTACGGCATCAAATTATAAATTTAGAAAAATCAAGTGAAAATCTAAAAAATCAGCTAACCGAAATCAAAAGTAATAATTATGATGATCGTATACACGAAGTCGAAATGAAACAAAATCATTTGATGAACGTAAATTTTAATTTAACGCGCGAAATTGTCAATTTCGATAAATTACATTCATCGATGCTTGAGCTGCTCGAAGATGTCGAAGCGGTTCAAACGAAAGTCGATAGTACAATTCCTGAAATACAAAAAGAAATCTCAAAATTAGAATTTAATACGGCCCAATTGGCGTCGGACCACACCAAAATACGTGAAGAGACGCAAAGTATGGGTAAAAAATTGGCAACGGTAATGCAAGCGACGAGCACCGTACAAGATGATAAAATTATGTTAAGAGCGCAGCAGGAACAAATCAGTCAATTACGGTATGACATCGATAAAATAAAATCGATAGCGAACATAAATCGTGAAAATTTACAAAAACGTATCGAAAAAATTGAAAAAGATTCAAAACAAAATTCAACATTGACATCGTCATCGACATCAATTTTACTAACCGATCCGAAAGATATAAAATCAGCGACCGATATTGTCAAGGATTTAGAAAATATTGAACAACAATACGAATCGATAATCAATAAATTACCAAACGATTGTTCACAAATAAATTTCGATATGAATCAGAATAATCAAGGACTGTATTTGATTGCCCCGCTGGGACAACATAATCCAATATTAACGCAATGCAATAATAAATGGACGACAATTCAAAAACGATACGATGGTAGTGTTGATTTTAATCAATCGTGGGAACAATATGCTAATGGTTTTGGTAATCCGTCGGGTGAATATTGGATTGGTAATAATGTTTTGCATCAGTTGACGCAAAAAAATTGTACAACACTAAAAATTCGTATGCAAGACATTTACGATAATCAGTGGACGGCAGAATACGATGAATTTTATGTGGCGCCGCGTGAAGAAGGATTTCGACTAGTAGTATCGAAATTTAGTGGGAATGCATCAGATGCGCTCGATTACCAAAATCATATGGAATTTTCGGCAATCGATATGGACCGTGACATTTCGAATACCCATTGTGCGGCAAATTACGAGGGTGGTTGGTGGTTCTCACACTGTCAACACGCCAATCTAAACGGACGCTATAATCTAGGTTTAACATGGTTCGATTCAACACGAAACGAATGGATCGCTGTCAAATCAAGTCATATGATGATATCACAACGAAGTAACTGTAAACCAAAATAATAAAATTTTAAGACTAAAACATTTTCACCATATTAAAACCATTTTAATTTAATATTTAATTTAATATACTTTTCTTTTTGCGTAAATATATAATTTAATTTAATTTATTTTTAATTTAATAAATATATATTTATTAAAATGGCTGAACAAAAAAAAAAAACAAAAAAAAAATACGGGGTACATGTGATACCTTATTTAGTAACGACAAAATGGCGTACAATAATAATTAGTTTACATATTTTATAATTTTTCTGTTTTCTTTTCTATTTTTATTTAACGTAACCAACAAACAAAAAACCAAAGAATACTAATTAAATTAATTAACATAATATTTAAATTAAACATCATCGAAAATTTTCCCCTTTGTCTTTCTCTCTCTCTCTCTCTCTCGTTCATACTCTACTAACTACATCTATTGAGTAACATATCAATTTTTAAATTTAATTTTTATTTTTATTTTTTTATTAATTAATTATATAAAAAAAATATACAGTACTCTTAAGGCAACAATAAAAACAAAATTTGTATTTTCAATTGTAAATAATAAAAAATAAAAACAATTAATAAAAACTATTAATTAATTTAAAATTGAAAGCACATAAAATGTATTATTTATAAAATGATAATTATATTTAAAATTTGTAAATAAATAAAATAAAATAAAAAAAAAATTAAATTAACTATAGAACGAAATGTCTTCTTTCTTAATGAAATTAATTATTTTGTTCGATGTCACGTTTCCATGCATTCACTGTTTATGGGGAAAATAATTAAATTCGCGTTCGGAAAAAATTTGTTTTATGGTAAACATAAATGTAAGTGATTCAGGTATGCGCAAAATTTATTTCGATCAAGTAGGCACGCATTTAAACAAAAAAATTTAGAATTAAAACCAACAAAAATAAAAGAAGTATACACCGTTGTTTAGAATCAAACTGGAAACATTTTTCGGCGTGTTTTAGCTTTTTCATCTTTAAAATTATTAAAATTAAGAGTCTTTAAATTAGTATTTATGTACAAAATTAAAATAATACTATTTATAATTAGTAATAGTTTTTTACTCTAAAACCAGCCTTGCTACCTACATACGAGTTATAGTGTACTCGTGTCAATCAAATCAATGTTTTCTAGTGAACAAAGAAAGTAAGTGAAGTAAATTAATTCAAAATTCTTCCTAAGAGCATACAAACGCGGACAAAGAGCGAACAGTAGAAATGTAAGCAAAAGTAAAGCATGACCAATTAACATGAAATAATCTCCAACGTACAATCATGACCAATCAACAAAGATTGCTAAAGATAGAAAGTGAACCTCATAAACTGAGAAATTCTAGAGCAAATATGGAAATACAACTAGAAAATTCATAATGACACGTAATTAGACATCCGATAACCCACAACGAATAAATAAAGTTGCCATTGTAATTCAAAATAAAAAAGGTAAGTCATCAAATGAAAGAGACCCTTTTACCCTTTGGGGGCAGCGGATGGAATATGCACATTTATCTTAAACCATCACAGAGTAAATCAATGGCCAATAGAGTGGCAACACTCAGAAGGGGGTTCTTCACGCCGAGTCCTTGAAACTATGACCGTATCTAAAAATGTGTGTTTTGCAAATTTAAGGGAAGTACATCAAAATCAGAATTATTAACAGTTAATACAGTTAGTAGGAAGTATGCAGCACTACAGATTGAGGTTAGAATTCAGAATATCAAGGTAATGCTGGAAGTTTTTCTTCATCTTCAGTAATTTTAATCAGGTTGTATTATAGAATTGCCCTTACAAATTTGTTAATGTTGTAATTTCAGGTGATACAATTGTTGTCCTGGGGAACAATTCAGATAACTGTTTGCGTACGAGGCGAAGTTTTCAGATGAGTGTTTGATGGTTTTAGACACTTTTGCTTTATTTGTTGCTATATTTTGGGATGTGATTGGTTAAAAATAATATATCCATAGAAGGCTGCTGCGCCTAAAGTGTTTTTTATGATTCAAACTGCGATCCAAGAACTAGTTTTGAAGCCACAAATCTAATCAAAGAAAACGTGCTTTTAAAATTCTGGAAAGCACGTATGCCGGCGCGATAAAGTCTTTTCGGTTATTTAGAGTGAATAGGTCAATCGTAGTTGTGCAGAAAAAGATAAAAGGTTCGATAAATAGAGTGATAAGTAGTGAACATTACCCTCTACCTGTGATCGACGAGATATTTACTAGCTTGGCGGGTATAAATGCTTTTGTTTTCTGGATTTGTCGGGTGCTTACCTTCAATTATCTCTACATCGGAACATTCACAAGAATTATCAACCATTTAATAAAAAGAGCAAAAGAGCATTTTTCAATTTCAAAAAATTGTTGGTTGTAATACCATCCGCTACCTTTATATTTCAACGTTTAATAGACTAGGTCTTGTTAGGAATACAAGGTGTAACTTGTTACATCGATGACATTCTCATAGGTGGTTTTGATTCAGAGCTACTTTGGTGAGTTTTCTTTATAGGTTATTAAAGATAGATAAAGAATTCACTAGGTCAAACCAGTGCGGAAATGCATTTGAAGCAGCTGTAAGAAAGAGATCTCAGAAAGATTTAAAGTTTTTTGATCCAAAGAAACACTTGATTATAATTTATGTTGCTATGGTTCGTACGTTGTAGGGGCTATTTTAGGTTATGAAATTAATAGCATCGAAGACCAGTTATGTTTGAATGATCAACACTTAGTCGAGCCGACCAGGATTAAAGTCAAACTCATCAAAAAGCGATGGCTTTAATATTTGCTATAAAAAGATATTAAATTATTTGTTGGATAATCGTTTTATAATTTTTATGGATCACAAATCTTTAATGGATATACTTAATCAAACAAAGGGCCTTCCAGTAGTAGCCACTTAACGAATGCAAAGATGATTTATATTTTTAGCTGAATACCAGATTAATAGATTCAATTGTACTTCCGATGTTCCATTATCATACGATTCTGCAGGGAATAAACGAAAAGTTAATATGATATCCTAACCTATCAATGGTGCCGTTTACTTAGATCCGACATATATCCAGATTCGGTATCAAGTACTAAAAAACCCTGAAACTAACTTTAACTATGCTTACGACGCCAGTATCAGATGAAAAGAGTTGCTCCATAATACAATAAATTCACTAACTAATGATAGCATTATTTATTATTAACGTTGGATAGCAGAAGGTTCGAAAAAAAATCCTGGTTACGCTCACTAACCTTAAAAACGTAGCCTTACGAATCAAATTTGTACCCAGTTTGTGAAAAATTAAAAATTAAACAATAAAAATGCAAATTAGATCAAGCCTATTCGAGTTTTATATAAATTTTCTGTACACTAATAATTCAGCTGCATTTTTTTCGAACACAGTGGCTAATGGCAAAATTTTACAATAAAGCGAATTGAACATGTTCCGGTTTCAATTAATCGAGATATAATATCGTATAGTATCGTAATATCGTACAGCTAAGTATCTTGGCAAGAAAACCACTTATTTCATCAAATAAGTGATACTTCCGACGAGATTCTTAGAGGGATCAAGGTTTTGTAAAAACCCATGGCTTATATATTTAGTATTAGTGAAAGTTGACAAAGAGACACGCCGCATATAGCATGGGAAAATGAAACATTAAATCAAGATTTTCTTATGCTATGCCAAGGAAATCTCGTTGCAAGATATGAAGAAAAAGGGAAGCAAATGTTCTAGTGCAGTAAAAAAAAGCTATATACGTTTCTTCAAATGTTAAAAAGTACCCATGTTGTAAACGTCCACATCACTTATGGAGGTGTATTTCGTTAAAAAAAAATGTCGATCAAGAAGAGATGAACTATGGTAAACATATTTGGAGTGTGTTATAACTGCTTGGGAGAAGAACACGTTGTCAGTATTTGCCCAGTGGAAAAGTCATGCCGTACTTATAACTCTCAACATAGTTCTTTGCTGTGCTTAGAAAACGTACCCGATGCATTGAATAAGTGATCAAAGTCATCGAAGACATCAATTCAGACAAACAGTTAGATCTCGAACAAGTTTTGAGAATTTTTTAAATGAGTGCTGGAATGACAAAGGCATAAGTAAGACCGGTATTCCACAATGAAACATTTACTGTCAGTGTTTTTTACTGTGAAACCAGAAGGAGAAAAAAACATTAAATTACATTAGAGCGACAAAGACAATCGTTTTTGTTTATATTTGTATTTTGTTTTTGTTGTTACAACAAAAAAAAACAAAAACGATTGTCTTTGTCGCTCTGAAGTAATTTAAGATTTTCTTTCCTTCTGGTTTCACAGAAAAAAAATACTGACAGTAAATGTTTCATTGTGGAATACCGGTCTAAAGCTAACCTTACAGTCAAGATTCGATCAAACTGAAAGCTCTAATCCTCATCAAATTATCAACTGTAATACCATCCCTAACGTTAAAAGAGCTGGAAGAATGAAAGAGCTAGATAATCGAGGACTCCAGTTAGCAGATTCTGCGTATCAACATCTGGCCAGATTGACTTGTTGATTGGAGCCGACACATTTTTTTGAAGTGTTGAAATCTGGTAAAATTAAAATCAGAAATCAAATCATCGCTCAGCCAACCAAATTCGGATAGGTGATATCTGGAGCCGAAAAACAACAAAACTACAAATAAATTATGTAACCAAATTTCTGCAGAGATTCTAGACGTAGGAAGAGGTTTCAATATCTTTAAATACAATTGAATCTGAAGCAACTGTAAACGGAACTCCCATGTCAGGTACGTTGTAAAACTACCATTCAACATGGATTTTAGAGTATTAGGATACTTGAAGTCGGCAGCAATCGGTCGATTGAAGTGTAAAGTATGGAAAAGGTAGTTAACGAACTCATAAAAATGTTTAAAGTAACCACGGTCACCTACAGAACCTAGTGTGCATCATTTTTAGCCGTTCGAACGCTTCATCAGATAGCTGACGAGTATAAAGCAACATTTCCGTTAAATTACATAATCCCAAAACGTGATTTTTACGTAGATGATTGTTTGTCAAGTGCTAGTTCAACAGAAGAAGTAATTCTGGCTATGCAAGAAATTTCTGATATACTGATTTAAGGTGGGTTAAAATTGCGCAAATGGAAGTCTAATTCAAATGTGCTGATTAGCAGAATTCGCACTAACATTTAAGATGACAAAAACTTGAACATCAATGACAACTCCAGAACGGAAATATAAAGATATAAAGATAGAAGCAGAGAAAACAGTATCATCCATATGATTAATGTTGTCTCAAATGTCATAAATATTTGATTAGTTGGGCTGGGTTTAGAGTTTCTAGATATTCGGCAGTTTTTGGCAAAAATGTTTTATACTTTTTTCTGATTTTATGCGTATAAAACATTTCAAAATTGCGAAATTATTTTAACATTTCGGTTACAAGATAAAATTAATAATGAAAATTCGGAAGCGGTACAATTAAAATTATTTGCTTTCCACAAGAACCTAAAGGTGCTCAAAGGTGTGTGTCTTTGCTAAATTTTAACAACTCGTAACTGCTCTTACTATTTTGTCACAAGCAGTTAAAATATAGCAAAGAGTGTGTACTTGCGGTGGTCGATTGGAAAGCAAAGATTGTTCTCTGGATAGGAAGCAATTTCAATTCTGCGTTGAAAATGTTGTAACAGTTCACCACTATCTTGGTTGCTTTAAAGTTGAAGTTTAGAATACATATACTGAACTTGAAAAGAAAACCTATCAAAGTTCAAATTATTGGAGGTCACTCTGTTACTACTGGCAATACGAGTTCGATAGTGAGACTCAATATTCAGTCTTTGCTTTGTTCAGACCTAAACTTATCCACGAACTCGCGTGTGTATAAGCGTTTGTATTAAACGCATCTTGAAAATTTACGTCTCGCTGATTCCTAGCTGAATCTGTTCAGCATGAGTTTTATGTCGATGATGTGATGTCTGGTAGAGACGCTATCGAATCAGCGCAGAAATTATAGTCCGAACTAATTGGACTTATGAATCTTGGCAATTTGAACTTCAGAAATGGTTCAGAAATATAGGTGGGCGTCTGGCACAAAGCTATTTACCATACTCAACCTAACATATATATAGTGACAACGGAACGAGATTTTTTCGGTCAATTCACTACCGACATTCAACACATTTCAGATATTTACAATGTTGATGCAGATATATACTCTAACGTGCATTAATATAATTTCTTTCCCTGAAACCATAAATTATGCATAAATAACAGTCGCAATGATGCATAATTATAAGAGCTTTTACGTTTAAACACTTTTTTTTAATTTACCTCCCGGTTTTTAAAACATAACTTCACAACGCTTTGGAGAAATACATCTAGACTTAATAGGTCCATTGCCAATTTTAGATAATCGGCCACACTGCATAATATTTATAAATTGATACTCGAGATGGGATGAGGGGATTCCTGTACGGCTATGTACATTCGAAGAGGAGGTGGACTCACAAAGGAAAATTACCTTGATGGACAATTGAGTTAACCAGAAAAAGACCAAATGTAACAAGGATGCGCAAAATATAAGACTGCAAAAGAAATGCAGCGATGTACCATACCATAATGAATTATTTAATGATTGAATAGAACAAGCCAGATTAGTTTGAAGAAGTACATTACAGGGCATGATAATGCTGAACTATGGGACTTTGTGTATTAATTCAGCAGGGGAAGGCCTACTGGAGTACTGGGCCCTTTACCAAATAGAGAAGACCCGATAACTATGTGGTGGAAGGATACCACAATCTGCTTGTATATTGGGCTGCTTTCTGACGACACAGTGACAAATGACACGGAAGCGCATAATTAAGTTGGAGCACATAAATTTGTAACACCAAGAATTAGCGACGCGGAGGAATTAAGCAATGATGAAACCACGGACACAATAATTTTA
The DNA here is from genome assembly GCA_963556175.1 of Tipula confusa. Taxonomy (NCBI): domain Eukaryota; kingdom Metazoa; phylum Arthropoda; class Insecta; order Diptera; family Tipulidae; genus Tipula; species Tipula confusa. The sequence goes on along the minus strand of OY744477.1, from coordinate 70,488,090 downwards.
ATGAAATTTGGCAAAGCGCCCGGTTTCGATAAAATTCAGGTTGAAGTGATACCGACCGAAAATCTTATAGGCCAATCATGCTTCTATACCAGTCTTGGGTAAATTACTCGAAAAACTGATAACTGGTAGGTTAATGTACGTGTTTCAGGGTAGTGGCAAATATAGTAACAACCAGTTTAAAGGGCAAATCGGTCCATAAAAATGATCAACATAGTAAAAATATAAGCTGCGCAGCAAACCTTTACTTATTAATAAATAACTATTTTTCTGATAGATTTGCAACTATAGTTACTAATTATGGCACACTACAAAAAATTGTGACCAAGAGGTGCCTGCAAGGGTTTATCTTAGGCCCCCTTGAACAATGTTTTCAACATCCTAAAAGTATCATTCGCGGATGCTAATGTAATGATATTTGCAAGAAAGTCTAGACAAAGCGTTCAGAAATTAGCGCAGAATGCTATCGAAAAAATGACTAATTAGATTTTTCTTTCAATTTGGCTAACCATACTAAGAACAGTTAATAAGACCAAGCAAATGACAACAATGATAACAACCGAATAATCCAATTGGATTTCAAGTTTTGGTGTACCTATACCAAATGTCATAGTTAAACGGACCAGGGAGCCCAATTTTTGAACTATCCAACTTATTAAATTTTTAGAGAAAGAGAACGACTAAAGTTACAATCCAAACTACAATGGCATGATTGAACAATGTTATAGAATTATTAAGCCATAATGTATTACGATCGTGTAGATTAGACTTGCGTTCTACCTGCAGTCATAGATTTAGGTCGACTTTTAATGAAGAACTGCTGACTAAGCCAGCCAAACTCTTTTTTGGTACTTTGATGCGAGTTTCTGGACAATTTTTCGAACCAAACTGTTTTGAAGTTCCACATTCTGATTTTGTTAAAATTCTAACATAACTTTCCGAAAATTCGACTTTCCAACATCCAGGCATGAATTTAGCACAATTTTAATTAGTAAATACCTAAATTTTAGTTTACAAGTTTTTCTTCGAACAGACGCAATATACGCAAGCCATTACAGCCATCATATATCCTGTCCTATATTTGACAACGAAATTAGCAGAAAGAGACGCAAAATTATACATTGACCGACTTAAATCCTGTTACTGTGAAAATTACTGTAAAAGACCTAAACATTCGATCTCAATTTTCTTTCTAATAACCACTTTAAAGACATGTGGCATTTACAATTTTCAAAAAAAGTAGACAATGGGTGCTTTCAGGTCCGTCATCATAGATACCGCTACCTATCGGTATCATATTTGAATATACATGTTGCCAAAATAAAATGAGCCGATTTTCATCACTATATAAATGTTCGCTACGTAATGTATCAATATACAAACACCGATGGAAAAAATGACATTTAACTCAACAGTTTTATCGAATTTATCGGTTGCATTCAGTACTCAACATGTTGATTTTACTTAACATGTTGCCAACAGTTGGCGGAACTGAAAGCGCCCAATGTGTACAACATAAATGCAATCGTAAACATGACGGATAAAATAGAACCACTGAGAAGATAACTGGCCTAATATCTTAATACAAATTGCCAAGACTTTGTAACCAAACTCAGAGATATTGTAGACGAGATCCTAAATGCACAAGATGTGGAGGGAAACACATAGCCAAAACATTTTCCTTTCAAGTAAAAACATTCTTGTAACTCGATAAATTACAATTCTATGATGTGAAACAAAACAAAGGCTTGGAAGCTCTAAATAGACGCCTAAATAATAAAAAAAACGCATAGTGAATTAAAACCTTTGCATGATTTACGAAAATATAGGAATGAATCAAATACTAAGAAAAGTCACCTGGAAAGACGTCTCTAAAAACACGACCTCTAGAACTAGGACAGCCAGATTAAACAATTAACTAACTCGTTTTAGGACCTATGTAGGAAGTTACTATCAACAAATTGACCTGGAAAATCAATTCAGCTAAAGTACTTATACTATATTTCGTCACTATAAAGCTATGCAATTGAAGGCCAAGTGCATTTCTAGCTAAAATTTAAATGGATACTTTAACGCCTAGATATTGTGATTTATTCTGGAAAGATTCAAAACTATTTTCAAAATTTTAGAGGTATAGTTGATAGTACATTTGTCAAACTTATCATCCAATTACAACTTAAAATGTTTTGAAGCACTTTCTCGACCCCCTAATGTAAATTATTAGGACCGGAGTAAGGTGCCAGATGTTTTTATCAAACTTATGTACTGTATTTTTGTTGTATTTAGATAAAAAAAAACGATCGGTAGACATGCTTTCGAGATACACCGTTGAACCACAGCCCTAATTGCTAAGTCAGAAGGATCGGCCATAATAGCTAAACGAGTGGTAGATGAAGGATAAACCAAAAGAATAGCTGTACATAATTTTACTTTACATTTATCAAACGCTCCGATGAACGCTGTTGACCGTGATATCAGAATTTTGGAGTTTTAAGAAATTCTTCAAAATTATTTGATCAGCAGCAGCACTAGTATCAAAAAGCTGATAAAAAATCATTCTAGCATACAAAATGTTATAATGGTGTGATTGTAGCCGTTCGAAATTATTAATTGCTTCCAACTCGTAAGAAGGTAAAATACTTTGACTATTGTATGGGCTAAAAATTCATTTTCGGCATTTACCAAAACACGTTTACCTTTAGTTATAACCATACAGTGATCAAAATACATTTGAAAAATAATTTTGAGAGGTCCTTTTTTAAATATGGCTTAAGCTCCTATAACACATTGTCTAAATATACAAAACAAAAATTTAAACCAAACAATACAGAATGCAGCAAGCGTTGAAAGGTAGTGCGGCATTTCTCAAGCCATTAAGATGTTAAAATTGCGGTGGTGGATAATATATTACATCTTTCAAGCTGATACGAAAAGTCTTGTAAATTAGGAATTTGATAGTGGTCCAACTTTTTTAAAAATTCTCGTCTGAGCGCAATATTTAAAATCTTTTTTATATTCATTTCAAAAATTCTAAAGCGCCAAAAAAATAAAAATAAAATGTACAGTGGCCAAGTAAAAGGATTACCAAGCCATGGCAAATCGACCATTTTTGTCAACGATAGTGTTGATGGTAGACTAATAAATTTTTGGTTTGAGTATTTGCTATCTATTTTATATCCGCTGTATCATTATCACAACCTATAATAATATTTTTCACCTTCGTTAAATCAAAACAGAATCAAAAATCGAAAACAAAAGAAAATCACATTCGTGTTTTTTTTATTTTTCTTGCACTTTTTTTCATATTTTTAATACTAATTTAAGCCACTTACCGTTTGAGTAATTTTCTTTTGTTTTTCGCACAAAACGCCACGCTATGTTATGCATTTTATTTTTTTCGCTATTTACATTATAATTTTTGACACATTTTGTTCATTTCAGTTTTCCGTAATACAATTTTTTTGTTTTTCACTTTTTCACTGCACAACATTTCACATTTTACTAAAATTATAGATTAAATTAAATTAAATTATTTTATATAAAATTAAAACACTAGCACATTTTAAATTGAATTAAAAATGTTTTCTTTATCCACGACCACGAGTCACGACCATAAGCTACCAATGTTAAGTTGACACTCGTTTCATTTTTGTCGTACCAAGTTTATTTTTTGTTGGATCATAGACGGATCATGGCTTATGACAGGTTTAAAACTTTAATTTTATATTTTATAGTATAGGCATTAAAATAGGTCGGTGTTAATGTATTGCCAATTTTAAGATAATAACTTGGTATAGGTAGATAACCACTGATATATCATTGAGTGAAAATGGTAAACTATAGAAATTAATGATAAAGCTGCTGACGTAGCGTATTATTTCTAGCATCTGGTTTAGAGATGATCGGCAAATCAACGTTACATTTGACCCCAATGGCCTGATTGCCACTTCATTCTTGGATATCACATTATGCCTCAACCAAGTCAACAATTGCTCAATCGCTATTATACTTCTGATGGGTACACGCTGCAGTAGTCACAATATACTATGGTTTAGTTTAATTAAGGTTCATCGTACAGCGTATTCTTTGCAAGTTTTCTATCTCATGTTTTGTGAGATTCTTTGTCCAGTGCTGCTCACCAAACTCCGCTCAGAGTTTACAGTTCTGCTTATCAGTATATGACTGGATACTCCACCTCCATGAATGAAAATCCTTTACATTGATTCCAATATATACATTTACCAGCCTTTTCAAGGTTTTCAGTAGAAAGGATGTTAGTGTTATGGGTCTTAGGCCTTTTGGGTAGCCATACGAGCTTTCCACTTTCCACTTTCGGGATCAAAATTACCTTGGCCTTGGTCCATTTCCAAAGAAATCCGGTCTATTTAAGAATTTAATATCGCTTAAAGATCACCTCTAGAATGAGAAGATAATCTCCGAGTTCTTCTAGTTTTCTACCGTAATCTAATCCGAGCAACCCGATTTAAATGGCTTGAACTCTTTTATTGCCCACGGAATACGTTTTTTACTTACGATACTAGCTACGTAATACTCGAATGTGATACTCTCTGAGTTCAAAACTCCCCGAATTGTCGAAGCTCCCTGAGCAGTGAGTTTCCATGAGAAGTTTTAAAGATTGCTCACTGGAATATGTCCATAAACCGTTAGGTTTAATTAAATGACTGATACTTGTCCTCCTTGTAAGAGTCTCAATCCTGCAGTTCCTTAGTTCTTTTAGCTTTATTAAAGGCACAAAGCTTTTCCGCTATATTAGCAAATATTTCCTCTATATTAGTAACAGGCTAAATGATGTGGTTGTAGGATAAATAAATGAGTTTGGAATATGAGTGCTTCTTCACCGCTCTCCAACCCCTAATCATATGAAGAATATTTTCCGAAGTAAAGGACCCATCCAGAACTTCTCTTCAATTTCTTTTGATAAATGTAAGTTCCCATATTATTTGTTGTGCTTTGATATAACATCGAAGTTGCACACTAATATTCCTCTGTTCCGCTTCGAAGATAAGCTCCTCAGATTATCCAGTGACAGAGCCTCCTTCTCTTAAACCATATAGGCTCAACCAGCCTCTGTTCTGTGACAAAAACTCACCAAACATGTTTGCAATTATCATTTTAACGACTCGCTTCTTACACGTTTGTCAATCAAAGTGAGATCCAGTCCTATAAGGACGTGAAAGATAAATCGAGCCAAAGATTTTGCTCTCAAAGAGGAGAGTAGCACAAAATCACGTGACTTTACGTTCATATCATATAAAGTTTTCTTAATCTGATATCTCTTAAACCAAGCGCTATAATTTCAATTACTCGGTCAGAATTTGTTGTTCACCCACCACTTAGATAATTTACCTGTCAGGCAAAAATATTGGGGAAATGTTTTATTTATAGATAAGGTTGCGTTCTTACTTTAAAGGTTATCCGTAGAACTCCATCACACTATCTTTGATAATCAAAAGAGGCAACTAAAATGTTGGATAATCGGTACAAAGCATAATAATCGGTGAAGAGGAGATTCGCCATTTGGTAGACGAAGATTGGTACGATGGACGATGACTTCTAGAAATTAAGAACGACTTTACTTATTACGGTGATTTACAATAACACAAAAAGGTCGGTTGGCACCATATCCGAATAAAGCTGAATTGTTGATACGATATACGATGTAAATATATATATATATATATATATATATATATATATATATATATATATATATATATATATATATATATATATATATATATATATATATATATATATATATATATATATAAGTATAAATATATATATATATATATATATATATATATATATATATATATATATATATATATATATATATATATATATATATATATATATATATATATTTATATATATATATATATATATATATATATATATATATATATATATATGTATATATACATATATATATATATATATATATATATATATATATATATATATATATATATATATATATATATATATATATATTTATATTTATATATATATATATATATATATATATATATATATATATATATATATATATATATATATATATATATATATACCGAGCAATTGGCGCAGTGGTTAAAGTCGCGGTGTTTGGGACGGGGGAGGTACCGGGTTCGAATCCCAACGGGGGAGGGTTGCAAAAGGGATTTTTCATCACTTGATTACTATCGGTGATGACGATGAACACAACTATGACCCCCCGATGGAGTGCAGAATTCATGGGCCGAACCATCGTCCGTCCATGCCAGTACAGGCTGGCTGGAGCAATGCAATGTGCAGATGGATATTTGAAAAATCGCGAACCTGTATTCGCGCGTCCTCGATTTGGCTAGTAATGGCGTAAAGTAGGACGTTAATTAACCGCGAAAGAGTTGGGAGAGCTTCGGCCCCAAAACAGATTGCATAAGAAATAAACAAACAAACATACAAACAAACAAACAAACAATATATATATATATATATATATATATATATATATATATATATATATATATATATATATATATTTATATATATATTTTTATATATATATATATATATATATATATATATATATATATATATATATATATATATATATATATTTATATATATATATATATATATATATATATATATATATATATATATATATATATATATATATATATATATATATATATATATATATATATATATATTTAAGGTTAGTATAGCTCATAAATATAGTAAAGAGAACTAGGGACCCAATAATGATATGGATTTTATGTCAACCTCGTCGACAACTATACAACAATAAAGTGTGGCAGCTCATAAATATAGCTCATAAATATAGTAAAGAGAACTAGGGACCCCC
>OY744477.1:69673860-69728860 GCA_963556175.1 Tipula confusa | reverse complement strand
GGAAGGAGACTGTTTATCCTTTATAACGAATACAGATTGGGGAATTAATATTTCTAGTTTGGCCACTAGAGCACTTTAATATTGCAAAGTATTTTTTTATTCACAAATTGTATGGAGTAAGCGTATTTTTAAAATTTATAAAAAAACTTTTTTGTAAGTAATATTTAAAATTTGTTCATTTCATCTGGGTTTGAACCTGTAAATTAGAGTTTTACTAAATACTTCACACTAAAAAGTTAAATAAGACCTTTTTTAAAACATATATAATATGTAATTATAATATGATGACGAATAAATTATTATTACTAGCATGTTTTAATTTCCCAAATCAACAATTTGATTTGCGGACCAAAAGGAATTGACGGCCAAATATCATCAGTAATAATTTATTTTTATTTTTTTATTTACAGTTCAAAATTCACTGGAAATATCGTAAATAACTTAGTATGCTTCAAAATAATCGCTATTACATAAGTGGTGTAATCCTTTTAATATCGAAAGTCATCACAATATGAAGTTGAAATGTCGAAGCGTTAGTATACTAAAATTGCAGAAACTGCGAAACAAATATTGTATATTGATATATCAAACAAGTATATTTTTGACCGATGTTATATCAAAGTACATACTTTGAAACTAAACAAATCCCAGTACACGCAGTTTCCTCTAACAGTGCTCCCTCTCAATCACAAAGAGTATCGCCACCAATCGAATTAAATTCAGTTTTTCAAAGTAATTTTTCCGATTAATGCGGACGGTAAGGCAGATCACTTTATAAAACAACACACATTCTCAGGGTTAGAACCAGAACCAACTATGAAGAAGAAGAAAACTTTCTCAGTAATATTAAAGAAGCATTTTGTGCTTCAAGAAGAATTTCAGAAAAAACCTTATTTTATAACTATACCAGATTATTGGTCACTAGTTAGAATAATAGCTGTAACTAAGTGCAAAGCATTTAGTCAAACAAAAGGGTCATGGTAGTGTTCCAGGTCCAAGGGAAATAAGGCAACGAATATCTTCTGAAACAACCACCCGTAGCAAATGATGGCGAACTAGTAAAAAACTATTTGTTTTTGCAATTTATCTAAGGTATATCAGCAATTTTTTGAAATGAATCCTCTGCAGGCGATTAGATTCTCTAAATTGGCGGAGCTTCGGCCAAAAGAATGCAATGCATATTAGCCGGAAAAACTGGAACACACAATACGCGTGTTCATTATTTATCAAAATAATAATTTGTTATGCCCAAATTTGTCAAACATTTCACATCATGAAAACTGTTGTAGAAGATAACGAACTTACTTGTAAGTATTAGGTATCTGGTTAAAATTCGTATACACTTCTAAAATCACCTCCTCTGTAGAGAAGTTTCTTGAAATTTTTTTGAAATCTTCAAACTTTATACTGCGTAAACAAGATTTTAAATTGTAACCAAAATATTTAAAAACAGTAAAATAATATCTACGAGCTGGTGAATATAGCGTAATAATTGATTTTTCGGAAAATGTTAAGCTCATAACCTAGAACGAGATACAAGCAGCATATTATTACACACATCAACCAACGCTAAAGAGAACTTACAATTTTATCATATGCAATAATATCAGACGAGGAAACACATGATACGGTTGAGGTATTCTGTTTTGAGACTATGCATTTATAAATTTTCTGAGAACAAATGGAGCCAACTACAACCACCCAGACCGACGAAAATTTTATTATTTTTCTGATGGAGCTGTTTTTTTTAGACCTACAATCTTTTCTAGGGCCGAAGCTCTCCCAACTCTTTCGCGGATAATTTTTAATGTCCTACCTTACGCCGTCACCAGCCAAATCGAGGACACACGAATACAGATTCGATTTTAAATTCATCTGCACATTGCTTTGCTCCAGTCAGCCTGTATTGACATGGACGATGGTTCGACCCATGGAGTCTGCACTCCAACAGAGGGTCATAGTTGTGTTCTTCTTCATCACCGATCGTATTCAGGAGATGAAAAATCTCTTTTGCAACCCTCCCCCACTGGGATTCGAACCCGGTACCTCCCGCCCCTGATGGAGCTGTTTAAGAACAACAAAACTTGAAAAACGTCAACCATCACAATGAAGATTTTAATATTGCGAATGTGAATTGATAGTAAATGGAATATTTTATACTACAAGCCACAACAAAGAACCATCTGATGCTTCTTGAAGAAATGTTTGTGAAAGTATAATATTAATACACTGAGCGAGTTTAATGAACAGTAATAATTTCGAGTATGTGTTCAAAGGGGAAGTTGCATGTTTTTTTTACCAAAAAACAGCTTGTCAGTTATGAAAAATACATCGGACGTGTTGATTTAAAAAATCGCATGTGTTATCTGGTCGCATTAAGCAAAAATCCGTATGTGACGTTTATTCAAGATGTGATTGTTATTTGTCACAGGTTCATATTTGTTAGTGGTTGGTTTCTGGGGGGATGCAAAATGAGTTAGTGCAAAACGGTAAAGAACATAAAAATTTATTGGCGAAAAAAAAGACAGTGGAACTAATCAATCGGCAATTATTTAAATACACAAGGTGGAAGAAAATATCCAGTTGTGCATCAATAATTATGTGTTAATTGAAGGGAAGAAGGGACAGTAGAAAGGAATTTGAAATCCAATTCCAAAGGGTGATGAACAAATGGCAGAAACAAAAAAAAGTACAAAAATTCCGTGCTGTGTGGTGGATGCGTTCTCCAAATTTGTATATGGCTATATCTAACAAAAAAGGTCTTCGCTGGAGAAAACATACAAAAGTTGAAACAGTCAAAATCAAGATTTGGGAAACCCAAAACTATAATTTCAAATAAAGAAGCGGTTTTCATTTCGGAATTATTTTAGAAATATGGTGCAAAATAATGTATCCAAGCACATTAATAACATTATAATACATGCATTGGCAGAGATGTCAATAAAGAAGCCGGAAAATTGATACAAATACACATATGTCTGTTACAATTTGAAAACTTAAAATTAACAAAAATAAGATCTCCTGAAGGCACCAAGGTATAAGAAATACTACTAGAAAAGTGTGTAAAAAATTTAACTATAAACGTGATTCTAAAAATTGACAAGAAAATTTAAAAGATTTTAACAAAAAGCTAAAACGAATGTTACAGTTCCAAGTTAGGGATTTGGATACGATTAAGCGAACGCAATTTTTTGAATGGTCAAAACTGAAATCAAAACTCCTGGGTCACTTAATCGTCACCAAAATGATTGTTCGTGTACTCGGTATGAAGGTATCAAAGTATAGCCAATCATGAGAGTCTTATTAGTACAACAACTGTCGCAGAATTCATGAAACCATTTTATTCTTATGATGACTCTACAGTTGTCAACGAAGAAAAAGATGTGTGGTATATATAATATGTATATATATATTTTATATATATATATATATATATATATATATATATATATATATATATATATATATATATATATATATATATATATATATATAATTATGTAGAAAGTTGCAATGTGTGGATAATACCAAACTTTTTACTATATTATGTTCTATATAAATATTTTATATACAGAGAAAATATGTTCCTTAAAAAGGTTAGTCTAGAAATAGAAAACTTAAAATATAAAAATAAATATTTATGTTTTTTAATTAATTTTGATGAAACCATTATGTTGCAAAAGCATAACTAAAATTAGCAAAGACTAGCGACGACATTTTTGGATTAAAAGTGTTAGAGCTTAAATTGAATAAATTTCGTTCAAATCTATCCGTGATAAAAATATTCGTATCATCACGCAGTGCAGAGAACAAAATTCAAAATGAATTCATCACCTACACCAGGAAATTTTTTGTGACTTTATTTAATCAGTGCGATTAATCGAAGTTTTTGTTAGTTTTAGTTATCTAATAGTTATCTAAGGATTACGCTCATCGCGGAATATAATTTTCATTTAACATACAAATTGTGGCTTTTGCAGAAAGGTAAAAGCTTTTTTTTTCAATTTGATCAAATAGACCATGAATCAAGACTTTAAGGCAAACGTTGTCGATATGTTGTTTATACCTTTATAAAAGAGTTATTCAATGTATCAGTTGCTCGGTATATAGGACAACTTACTATGTTTGTTCTATCTGATAACTGATCTGATATGTAATAATGGACTGCTTGTTAGAAGTTCAACGGTTTTAAATATTAGAGCAGTAATTCTTTACTCACATAACTTAGAAAATTGAAATTATTTCTATAGGCAGGACGTCTAATTTACATAAAAAGTGAATAATTCTAATAAGAGAACAGTTCTATTGTTTGGGTAAACTCGAGGTAGGAAAAAAATGTAAGTAGAATTCGTAAAAAGGGAATTAAGATTTAATCATAGGGAATGCTACCAAAGCAACTATTATTACATATGTATCCCATCATATTTAGACTATAAGTGTACCAACAAAATGACAATTTCGAATTGCCGATTGTTTTTTTCAACCGATGAATATTTGTAAAAAGTAGGCGCTATTTTATTATACAAATGTTCGTTTATCCCGAAAAATTTAGAAGTTGGGCTTGCTCAATTTACAGTGTAGCTGGCAGTCTATTGTGAAAAGGTTTGAATGGTCTATTTGCAACATGGATCAGATTTGCTGAATTTTACCCGAACACTGAATGTTACGCTAAAAAAATTGTTTCGATAGCAACATCGTATTTGAAAAAAAAAACAACAAGTAAATAACAGAAAACTATTATTTGGTATGTATAACAACAAACCAACCAACCGCACACACCGTATTTAAGCTTAAAAATCTAATAATTTTTACCACCCTTAAGCATAAATTAGATCGCATCATTCCCGCATACCAAACGAACAACAACATTAAATTACTTAGGAAAAAAAAATAAAAAATTTTGTTATTCGTTTCAGCTTTAGTTCAGTTGATACAGTATGATCTATAAACTATACTTTACTGGTCATAACTCAAAATCATGTCTCCTATCTTCATTATTGTCATATGTCAGATGTTAAACATAAATAAAACAACGAGTAAAAAGGTCTGGGTTCTCTTTCATATACTAATGCAACGTTCCACTAAAAAGTGTTTCTGCAAACAGCCGAACAAAGAAAATGACATCGAACAAGTTAAGTGCCAACAAAAGATACTGAATAAATTCCTACTGAAAAATAAACAAGTCTTGAGCAGAAAAACATATTTTTAACTATTGACAAGCAGTCAAACAGTTAGTGATATACATTTTTGGTTGGGAATATTAGGAAACTGTGTCGGAACATTTTATAATCAGCGACTCCTTCAAATGTGTGGTCACCACTACTAAAATCAATAGCGTTATACTCTTTAAACCACATTTGGAGTTGAAAGCCTCCCATCGGGTGCGTCCATGAGTGGCGGATAGAGGAAACCCATAACCAGATTGCCGGCAGGTAGATGGGAAATAAAACACCATTCGCGGACCAAAATTGTCATCAAACTACTAAAGAAAAACACGTCAATTAAAACCCTAAAATCAAAAAGAGCAACGATACAAGTACGGTGTAGGGATTCGGAAACCCAGTTCCGGTGGGTTTATAGTGTTGAGCAAATCATTGAAATCACACGACCGCAATGTTCCTACAATGGGAAACTTCGCTGCTTAACCGAAAATTGTTAAAATTGTTAAATTGTTAATGAGCATCTTAATGTTGTCGGTTTTGCGGATGATGTGGCAGTTATTGTGGTGGCATCCAGCACACATAGTGCGCAACTAAGAAGATACACTTTTTGAAAAGCGCAAGGGTTACGATGGCTACACGAAGTAAAGAACGACGTGGCTACATTTATAAATTTGTGATGTATACTGAAATCAACTTGGTTATAACTGCGAGATAGTAGGGTTGAATAAATAACATTGATTTATAAATTTTTACTAACCAAGTATTTAATAGAGCATACTGTATATTTTGAACTTAATTCAAGTCAACCGACTACAACCGAAGTTTGGAAAATTAAAATTAAAAGCGATTTAGCGAACACAGTGTATAACGTAAAAAGTCATGATCGATTTTACTGACTGTAACTTTTTAGCGAGTTTTTACTTTTTTGCAATCCAACACAATATTTTTTATTCATTTTCATGTTCATTTTCTATTTGAAAAATTTAATTTTGTTTTTGTGTTCATTTCAAGTGCCCTAGTAAAAAAAAACATGAACTATCAAACAACAAACTAAAAGCTGCAAAGAGTAATAAAGCTCACAAAGTTTTTTTTATTTTATGTGAGTTTTGTTTTTTGTGTGGCATTTCTATATCTGTTTAACTATTTACTTGGCTTTGTGTGTTTATTGTACAGCATAATATACCCGTACGTACTACGTACCTCCTTGTATTTGTGATGTACACAATTGACCGACTCTCTGATAACGTAATGTAATCAAGTCACGTGATTTCTATTGCACACATATCAGAGTATAATTAAGAATTATTATTTTTTCTAAATTAAAAATAAATTAAAAGCTCTGGAGTTGTGTTAAATTGCTTTTTTTCGTTTTAGGTATGATGAGTGTGTGTACGGTTAAATTCATGTAGATACATAAACAAACTTTTGGTTGAATTTACTTCTACATAGTTTTAGTTATTTTTTTTTTGTACAATGAAAAACTTTTATGCACACATTATTGTGTACATATTCGTATATAGAAGAGGGTCTTGGGTATATTTGTACGGTTAGTATATACATATATGAAAAACAAATGTAAAATGTACTTACCGTAAAAAAAATTCTATTGTAAACCATATTACTACAATTATTTCCATAACGAATAGTGCAGCAACAGCTTGTTGTTCATATTCATTAATTGTAGAAAAAACACTTAAGGCTAAGCATGTGAACACCATTAGAAATCTGAAAATGTATAAATAGAAAATAAAAACTTGTATTAGTAATTATGTTAAAAGCTTTATAGAATTTAAAAAAATATAAAATATGCTTATTGGGAATTGTTGACCCTGATGCGGCTTTTTTAAGCTTTAAACATAAACAAGAATTTATATTTAAAGTTCAAAAAATTTCTTATTTTTTTTTTGTTTACCAATAATAATGTTAAAGGCTTTAGAGTCAATAACTTTCTTTTTTCAAAATGGCGTGCGGGAGCTAAGAAGACATCTAATTTCAATATTTATCTGTAGGGCTAAAGGAAAATTATGCTGTTTATTTAGTTAGTTTAGATGCATTAAGCTAGGGTTTTGCAAAAAAAAAAAAACAAATTAAATTTAAACAAGCCAGATTTAAATCATAGTCTATAACACAGAACTTATCGACCCCAACTTGACGCCGTTCACTGCAACTGGCCATTTGTTTCACCAGCCTGAGGAAAATACGGCACAAAAACCTAATATTAATTGCTTACAAAGCCCAGAAGACGTGAAAGCGAATGCGTTTAAAGCAAATGACTATTCGCTTCGTTACCAGTTCTCAAAGAAGTGTTTGGCCAATTTTTGATAATCTTCAAATATTACAGTGGTTTGTAAGGGCAAATTTACGTAAGAAATCTGATTTGCTTCGGGCCTCCTTCAATAAATATTATCAGGAATATCATTGACAATATGTACAATATTATTTTGGAATGGTGTACTTGAATCATTGACTACTAAAAATTCGTGGATTCTTTCATCAGTTTGCAGTGGATTTCATAAAATGTGTCATTGAGTTTAATTTTGTTATAGATTTTTGATATAAATCAAATATAAGGAGAAAATCTTCATTGAATGCATCCTTTATAATTTCACCTCCACTTATATGGTCTTAAATATCTCGATCTTTTTATCGCCAACTATTGTACAATGCCTTGTACAGAATGAATCGCCTTGTACAGTGGTATTATTGCTGTTGTGTTAAAAACCTTCTTAAGCATTTAGATAATTTGAAGGAAAATTTGTTGTAAGTAAAAGGAGATCAAATTCTCCTTTGATAGTCTCCTTACAATAATCCATAGGATTATTGTTTCGCCACTCTAAGGCTTTACTATTCCAACGATTTTTCAAAGGTTTAAATGCAGAAATCGGCCGGTTACAATATTTTCGTAGCTTTCAGATATAACGACACTAAACAAATTTTCATCTTTAACGTTTAGGTAGATCGCATGTCCGTCAATAAAATATACCTATCAATGAAAATGTCGTGCGTTGAATCAAATATGGATGTAGAACTTTTAAAATATACTCATAAAATATTTCTGGTTAACCATCTGTTGTCACTAATTCCAAGGCCACATCTTTTGTAAGGTACACTTTTGTACGGGTAAATAAGCATGGAAGGCGATACCTGCGGCAGAAAATGCGAACATGACCTTTTGCAGCTAACACGTTCTTGGTCTTAGGACATAAAAAAGAATGTTTTGTCACCATTTGAACTAATTGAAAGATCCTTTAAAATAACGAGATAAGATTCTGGTGTGTCAAAAAATGTTGTATGGGCCAAAGACGGGCGATGTGGTTTGCTATACTTTCATCCATAAAATCCTTAACAGCACTAAAAACATCTTTTTTTCTTTTTGAAATTTAATCCCAGCCTGAAATGGAGAGTGGATCAGGGAATATTATACATATTGGCTGCTGCGTTTTTATTATGTTTATCTTTTTTAAAAATTTTGAACTTTTGAATCCTTGGAAGCTACGTTTTTTCTTGCATTTTAAATTATTTTCACGTTAACCCTTTCTTACACTGAATAGTGTCATTACTCTAAAAGGTTATTACATTTGTATTATTCATTTATTTGACATAACCATTTACTATGAAATCAGTGGCTCTCATATACTATGAAATCAGTGGCTCCAATATTTATTAGCCTTAGTCTGTATTGTTACTATGATTCAGGTGACTTATATTTTCGACCTCCTTAGCAAAAAAAATATTTATAAATAAAGATTACGCTCTCAAAGTGTGTCAGTACTCCGATGTAGTCCTCTTCCTTTACCCACTCTAAACAACTTGAACAGAAGAATATCACCTATATTAAAATCACCTAAAATGCTTTAGTTAGAAAAAAGTAACAGAACACTAACCGAAATATTTCACCTAAAAGACAATAAATGTAACATTGTTATTGGTTAAAAAGACATATAGCTGGACGTGTTCGTTATAACTAAATTGTAAAATTATTATTTTTTAATTAATTTGATTAGTTTTTTGTGTTATTTTATAGATTGGACAAAAAGCTTGTTTTGTATGTTAAATATATGAAAAAGCAAAATTTGCATAGAAAATGTGATTATTACTGTACGGCACGCAGCAACACTTAATGAAAAATAACTAAAAAAGTCTTTAAGTTTAAATGTTTTCTAGAAATAAACAAACACGTTACATAATTTAATTTGCATAAAATTATATTAAGCATTTGCGACATAACAAGGAATTACATGTGTAATGCTATAAACTCTAATGGAGATTAATGGTGACAATTTTTTTGCTGGTTTCGTTAATTGTCCAACTCTACTGATGAAATTTGTTTTAAACTCGATGTACCAGAACCTCAAAATTCTATTAAAGGATCTTAACCATCGTTATTTACCAGTGGCTGTTAAACTACGAGCATATAATCAAATTTTTCGGTGATTTTAAGTTGAAAAAACGTTACAATTTTGATAACATATTATGGGCACAAAAATTTGCTTTACATCTAAACTAATTGTAAATATTCCTGAGGCTTGTTTTCGACTTTGATTCATTTTTTTTTAAGCCCATTTTTTTGAGATAATTCCCAAACATTAAGAAAGAAAACATCAAAAACTCGGAATTAATGCAATCAACCTCAAAGTAGCGATGCATTTTTAGATTCTGCATGGCCAGTGTAAATTCCTCACAAGATGGGTCTATACTCTGCGCTTGACAACTTTCAAATACACGCATTTGACACTAAACTTGTAGAACATTGAGTAAATCAAAGAAAAACTCATTCCAAGCAGCGTTGTAAATACAAAGGTTTTCATCTTGGTCTCGAGTAGCAGTATACCTATACTGATAAAGTGCCATCAACCGCGCACGGTATTCTTAGAAACTGCACGTTTTACATACCAATTCAAATCCGTGTGTTTATTAATTGGGATTTTTAAGGATATACGGGTAGTCAGCCTAGCGATCTAACCTTTATTTGGTCGCCTCCTTCGACCAGCCAAATATTTTTTAGTTGAATTGTAAGGATCACGCATGCTCGTTTAAAAGTCTTAAACGGGGCATGAGAGTGCCCTATAATCACGGGGCAGAATACTAAAATAGATTACAGTAACTTAATAGTAAATTTCCGAAATATTTCTAAAAATTATAAATTTTGGTAATTTTCTTTATGTAAAACTTTTTCTATTCATAGAAAATTAAAATATCATAGTTGAAACATTATTGCATTTCTTAGCAGAACTATTACAAATAAACATATAGATTATAAAAAAAATTGAAATATTTTAATTTCTTTAAAATTTATGTTACTAATTTGAAAACCAAACTTATTTCAAAACTATGAACATGTTTTCCAAATAATTGAAATATTTTTTTTTTTATAATTTGTGACACTTAAAATTAAATTATAAAAAATACTTTCTATATAGGAATGAGTTTAAACGTAAAAAAGGAAAATTAATTTTCTTTGCTTGTTATAATAGCTAGTGTTGTTAGTGATAAATTTGATAAACTTATTGTTATCTTTTTCGTAGGGAATTGTCTTTCATATTTTGTTAAAGAAGTCGAGTAAGTTTTGAGCTTTTTAAAAGTTCGAAAATATTAACCAACATCGAAACATTGAATTTTAAATTAGTTTTTATTTAATATACATATATATATATATATATATATATATATATATATATATATATATATATATATATATATATATATATATATTATATGTATATATACATTTATGCATGCTTATATAGGTATGCCCTTTGGTCTATATATAGAGTTTTTCAATAAGGACTTTTTTTTTAAATAAAACAATTTTAGCAACAATCTTCGAATATTACTTTATGTTTATGTTAATAAAATCAACAAATGTACAACAATGTTGAATTTTTGTTGTCTAAAAAAAATTCTCATCTTTCACCCAATCGGAGCGAACTCTTTAAAAGGCGAATTGACCATGTATCATAGGGTTAAAGAAAGATATGTTATGTAAGAAGGCTTCAAACCCTATTTTCAGTAGAGTGAATGTCTGCTCACAGCATTTAACTGAAACTGGGGTACCATTATTGCAATTTTAAAACTATGGCAAACTTGAGGGTTATATAGTTAAAACTACTATATAGTTAAGTTTGCAAGCAAAAAAAAAAAAAGAAAGCACTAAATCTAAGGAAATAAGGCTCACAAAAAAAGGTATTTGGATAAAGTGGTATACGATCATTAAATATATAAAGAAGGAAATCCTACTGAAAAATGTCCAACAGAAAATTCTAACGAACGGTCCTAGTAGTTTACTCTGAAGCAAGAGATTTTACAGTGCAAATGTTTTTCTGTTTAAACTAAGTAACAGATATATCAAATGCGGACATATTTCATATGAGATTTAGCAGGACGCAAGTGTAGCGATTTGAAAGACTACCAAATGGCAATCTCAGCAACACGCAGTAGTTAATATTATGAAAAAATTAAACATAAAAACGAATCGTGCTGGACTTAGCTGACGACCCGATATCATCGTCAAATATTGCAAGATAATATAGAAATGGTTCATCTTATTATGATCATAAGCACAAATATGTCAATTTAGTAATTTTTAAAAAGAGGTAACACTTTGGAAGGACAGCATCCCAAATAGGCCTATTACTTTACAGGTAAAAAAATTATGCAAAAATCTTTAATCGATTCATGGAGCACTGTGAGTCAAACCTATAACCAGACATTAGCAGCAGAGATAAAATAAAAATAAACCTCAACAGTTTTGGACCAATAAATTAAAAGGCTCCGCACATTAGGCACAGCCAAGGTAACAAGCCACTCATAAAATGACTAGGTTCAGTTCATATATTTCCAAAAAATTCAATTGCTACACATATATTTAGTCGATATGTTAAGAGCATAAGATCTAAAATCATAAGATTACTTTTTTTAATGAAAATTAAAAATTAATTGGAATTTGGCACGTTTCGCATAAATGAGTGACCCAGGGTAAAAATATTCTTCATTAAAAAATTTCGCATTACGTGAAATTTGCGGTTTAAATCAATTTAATTGAATGAGATTTGGTTCAAGCCGTGCAAATTATATTTATATCGAGCACTGGAATATATTGTTGCTGACTTATTAATCCTTCTAAAACCCAAGTTAATGGTAAACTTGTGACAATTTTGTGTATATTAAAACTATTTAATGCCCAATCACTTCAACAGTGCGATAACAAATCCCCTACTTGTTGCATCATCCAATTTACGAACTGGCGGATATTTATATTTATATACTGAAATGCAAGTTTCAGGTTTGGTTCAAATCAAAGAGACCTTTTGAACTTCTGGTAACGAATATTGTTTATGAAAGTTGTAAGTGTTCATTGCTTCACACACAATCCGACCTCAGGTGCAAAAAGTGATGATTTAATTCCTATTTTGGTCAACAGCAAGTATAAAAGTTGTAATCTTGGCTTGGTTAGGTAGTATTTTAACCATCGCTATACGACCTTAAATGAAAAGTAAACTAATGTATTCTTAAATGCCAATTTTTCAACGTTTCTAGACCATTTACAGACATGTTTCTTTTCTAATGTTTTAATCTAATATAGTTAAAGGTTGCAGGCACCATGAAAAAATACACTTTTCGTTGTTCGCTGCAGTTTAAATTATACTTTTGCAGTGTTATTGGTAATAGTTTCCATAATAATATGTTCTGTTAATATTGAATTAATTTGTTTTGCTTAATTTGGGTGTAACACTATTTCAGCGCTTGTCATTAAATCATACATTCAACGTCAGCCACTAATTTTAAATATCGTAAACAGAATGTTTCCATTTAGAGATGTTCCACTACTCGTTATTTGCACGAACCATCAAACAATCAAACTATAAAGTCATTATATGGTAAATACACCATATATAGGTATTAACCGCTGATTTTATCATCTTCTTTTACTGGGATCTTCTACAAGATGTTTTAGTACATATTTTTACAATTAGTGATCGTTGTAGATGGGCCGATTTTACACACAATTGGTTTAATTTATTGGCTTGAAAGATCTTTCAATCTAACTGTATTATACATTTTATAGATGCGGAACGAAGAAGGCGCTTGTAGGCTCAATACATACAGCAATTCACAAAATAAGGCAATAACTGACATAACAAAAAGTATACCTAAACTATTAACCTGTGTTGAATCACAAGGAGAATATTTTGAGCAAGCTTTGTATTAAGATTGTAGAAAATATCAAGTCAAATTTAAATTAAGTAAAAAAAAATTTAAAAATTTACTTTAAATCATCATAGTTCTCCAGTGGATGCAAATGCAAAAGAACCACTTAGATCTTAATATAGCATATTACCAGTCAAAAAAAAACTAAGTTAGTTGCTCTCCGATAAATATTTTGAAAGTTACAGTTTAATATTTGTATGCACTTTTTTCTGACCCAACGATCTAAACACCCTGTATCTTAAAGGATATCGATATGTGACCCCCTCCCGTACGAGCTTATTCTCAAAATAAACTAAAGAACCACATCTTAACGGCTTAGCTTAGCATACCAAAACTGGACACCCTATATACTGTAAATGTATACTAATCGATTTTTTTGTACATAACTATAATTTGTTTTAACCAAATCTCGGGGGAAAATTTCTTATTGCATTAGAATTGATTTTTACGTATTTATATATATATTATATATATATATATATATATATATATATATATATATATATATATATATATATATATATAATAAAGCTCGTTTTATGTATTATACTACTGACACATGGCACTGATATTTTATTTAAAATTGTTATAAATAAAATTAATTTCAATAGCCCGGGAGCATATTCCCTGTTTTTTTTACTACATTTATGTATGTTTGCTTAAATACAAAAACCCGTAAGTCTATATGATGTGAAACGAAAATAATTATGAAAATTATGTTTATATTTTCAGGCTCACATGTAAAAACGAAAGTAAATGAATGCGAAGGAAAAAAATAAGCTTCTTTCGGAATCTTTGAAGTATATGGAAATAAAGCAAAGCACAAAAAAATTCAGTTTCTTTTATTCATTTGCAAATCATAAACGTTTTATCGTTTCAGAAAATATTTTTCATTTAATATTTAATTTTATAAAATATAAAAGAAAAAGTAAAATAATAAAAATGATTCGGCAGATTGACAGAAAGCGAATAAGGTTTTATAATGTATAATGATAAAATAATTAGATTTTGTTTTTTGTTTTTTTTTTTTTGTAAAACGAACAATTATACAAAGTACCACATTAAAAAATTATGTTTTAAGCTAATTAAAATGTATATGAAACTTTTAAAAGCTTAATACGAAAAATATTTGTTTTAGTGGTAACATAACACATTTTAAATCAACAAACCTTTATTCTGAGAATTTCGGGAATCAAAAAACAAAATTTCGCAATATAAAAAAAAAGTAAATAAATATGATATATATATATATATATATATATATATATATATATATATATATATATATATATATATATATATATATATATATATATATATATATATATATATATATATATATATATATATATATATATATATATATATATATATATATAAAATATATATATAATATATAATTATACATATAATTTAATTTTTACAATATCTAATATTTTAAGTAATCTTATGTAATGTTTGACCTGCAGCCGCCAACGGTAATTTCATCGATATATCTAGGTAATAATTGTTGCAGTCGGTGGATGTTATGGTTTCAACGGATTGTTGAATGATATTTAAGAGATTACCATTATTTTGCTTGAAGTTCTGTTGGTTTTATATCGTCACGGTTGAATTTGATTTGGAAAAGGATGAATTTGATTTGAAAAAGAATAAATATGATTTGAATAAAGGTGAGTTTGATTTGGATAAAGGTGCGGTTGATTTGGAAAAGGATGAATATGTTTTGGATAAATATCAATATGGTCTGGAAAAGGACAAAAATATTTTGAATAAAAATGAATTTGATTTGTAAATTGATGAAACTGATTTGTACAGGGTTGAATTTGGAGTGCAAAACCTATAACTGAGATATTAGTATTGTAAAAAATCTTCGAAGAACCTTTATTTAGAGCTAAATAAAGTTTTATCACATTTATGATACCAACTATAGTTGGCCTAATTTTACTTTTCGAATGTACAGTAGAAATTAATGTGCTAGTTCGCTTTGAAGGTTCATTTTCTAAAAGTAAAATAACCTTTTTGGTATGTACCTTATAATAAGTAGTACGAACAGATTTAAATTATTGAAAGATGGTAAATCGAACTCTGCAGTTTTTTAAAACTAATATAGTCAATAAAAATATTCTTGCACTATAGTTAACAATTGTCAAGCTCACCATCTACCTAGCAAATTTACAATTTTTCATTTTTATTAAATTAGCTTTTCTGCCTCGCAACACTCTTGTTGATTTATGCTATTTTAACCCAAACGGTCGAAAACGACCATGCGGTATTTTAATAGTCCCAAAACTAAAAAAATTAAATATTTTAATAGTTTCATATCCAACCACTCGTTTTCGATCATGGTCTTTAATCGCACATGAAGACGTTTTTCCAAAATATTGACCTTTTCTACTCTCAAAAGGTTCAATTAAGGCCAAATAATCGATATGATCATAATCAGATATCAAAATAGTTTCGGGATAGTGAGTATTATACAAAAAATTTAATTACTTAGCAGATGGGGTTTCTTTTTGAGAGGCAGCGACTATGGCATAATTTTTTATAAATCTTCAGTTTCATTCGCCTAAACCTTGAAAACATCGTGTCGAAAACTAATTTTGGTACTGGATAATTTTAAACCCCCCCTTATTTTTTCTGAATTCACAAACAACCATATCACCCACACATCTTGATGCACATCTTGATGGTCGCATATCACTGGATTGATCACATATCTTGTGATCAATCCAGTGATATGCGACCATCAAGATGTGCAAAAATTGAACCATGCAATTTGGTTTGGATTACGTTGTGCATAAGATGATACATGATCTGCGTCACTACACAGATAAAATGGCATAACTGTTAACTGGTATAGACTTCGTTCATGTAAAGGGTGGTTAAATTTCAAGGGCCGATGTTGATTTTGAATAAAACACAAATTATTTAGGAAATTATTGTCAATTCTTTTTATGATCTTGGCGGCCAATTGACATCGCCACCACGTGAGATAACACGACCATTGAATTTGTCGCGCAAAAGAGCCATTGTTTTGTTAGCTGTGTGGCAAGTGGCACCGTCCTGTTGAAACCACATACCCACATCCATATCTTCCAATTCGGGCCATAAAAAGTTTGTTATCATCTCACGATAGCGAACACCATTCACAGTAATAATAAGCCTGAATAACTTTAACGTGTTGCTCGATTGAGTATCTTTCCATGGTTCAAATTGAGTTAGTCTGAAATTGAGAAATGTCAAATGAAGTGCAGAAAAAAACTTGACGTTTAGGTGTGGTTCACATTCAACATCGGCCCTTAAAATTTAACCACCCTTTACAATAAATGCAGTTTTATCACGCGAACGCAAATCGAATGATCCAATCGGCCTAGTAACCCCTCGACAGGGAGAAGAAAATATGCATCTTTAATCGTCTTGTTATAGACAGGAGTAATACAAATGAAACCCATGTACTTTGACTTACGTCAATTACCTCCAACGAGAGCACATAGAAACGATGTTTAATCTGTTCAACATCTGTTCAAACGATGTTTAATCTGATCCAGTTTATAATTTGGTTCAGGTGTTAATAGGTGATAATTTAGTTTGCATGATTGGAGAGATATGAAAAAAGTTCCAAAAATCTATGTCAAGATATAGAATTGGCTTTAATACACAATGTGCAAAGGATGTGTTTGATTATTAAATGTTTTATCAAATGTATCCAAATAGTGAAGACAAATTCTCTAGAAATGTTTTTCTTAAATGTCTTAATTTTAGTTACATTGATTTTGGCTTATAACTTTTGATGTTGTAAACTCAGCACGGCGATTTGGTTGAATAATTAATGTACCTGCGTTAATAATGTGTGGACTAAATTAGTAAATTTTAGTATCAAAGAGTTTCGTGGATGACTGATTAAAATTCCTATATTGTCTGAAGTTCGTGGTATTTTGAGGGATCATCGTAAATACTGTACGACTACAGTACAACGAGTTTGTTTTTGACACTGAAACGTTAGATGTCTTCGTTACTAGTTCATTAATCTCTCCAATAAAAGCACTTTCAACTGACGCATTTAGAGGTTCGCGTTGGTAACAAAATTTATCAAGACTATATTTATTAATTCGTTACATTTCAAAATTTTTGTAGCTTGAGACTACAAAACCATCAACCTTCACCATTTACTCAATTTCTCCATTAGATCGTAAAGAAGATTTATTGTCATTATTGTCAGTTTGATTTGTGAATTAGGGATCGTTTGAAGATATCGAACGTTAAAAAAACACTTGAATCCAATTCAAAAAATAATATTAGAGATAAAGAGCTTTTGATAAAGGTATCAGTCATCACAATCAGACCACGTTTAAGTAAAGTTTATTTACCTTTTATTCAAAGTCGTAAATGTTTAGTAAAATAAATAGATTTTAACAAAGGTCTGGGACACAATTTATGTAAAATGTAAAATTTTCTAATACTACGATTTTATTTAATTCGATTTTTTGGCAATATATGCTCCAAAGTTCAATTTGGGATCAAAATTAATTATTAATTTTTTTAAATTGCATACACTGATCACCATGTTTTCAAAATTGACCGGCCACGTTCTGGCTAGAATTCAAATTCATATACGCATCGTTAAAATAACACAAAAGGACATCTTCAATACTCAAATTAAGTCTAAAACTGAATTGGCAATTGCTCAGAGATTTTGTTTGGTTTAGAAACTCAAGAATTCTTTTTTCCATAATTTGTTTCAGAATTTTAGAGAATACATCCGTGTTTTTCAAATCAGATATGATAAATCAAATTTCACAGCCTTCAATAGGAGGGGTAAAAATAGGTAATGCGGTCTCGATGTAAAACTAATTTACATATTTGACAAAACTAAAAAAACAAAATTTCAGCAAAACTATCTGTCATACCAAATCATCATTGATCTCGCCGTAGGGTCCTAAATTATATTAAGTTCATTGATTTTAATTTAAGCATCTATATTTCTTAATTCATTTTTCATTTGTAAATAAGCTTTTGATAAAACTTTTTCGATTTAATTATTTTTCCGAGAAAAACATATTTAATTTTTTTTTTAAATTGGGAGAGATAATCTTTATATAAAAAAAAGGTAAATTGTTTTATTGTAACTATGCATGTTACAAGTTATATGAGTTATCGTTATCCGGAAAACTCAAACAGGAAAACAGGAAAACAAATGATTATACTCAATTGATCGCTTTTAATGTTGTTATTATTTATTTGAGAATAATACAAATTTGCCTTAGGATTTTTCAGTTGAATTATGAAACGTTAAAAATATGCGGTTTGATTTTTTTTTTGATTTTTCAAAATCTAAATTGAATTTGTGTGTCAGCCATTTACGTTCATATTTGAATGCGGTATTTATTTTAAAGTCGGATAATTTTTTAAGGATTAGTTTTTTATTAATTTCCTTGCGGTAAACGATGAACCAAGCCCAAAATGTATAGAGGAACTCCATTAATAATTCAAGAAACTGTATGTGACTAGCACATACAGTAAAAGCCGATTGAGTGGCAGGTTAACTACCCATCCTCACAAAACTTTATATTAATGATCCCAAACAAAGGTATCGGATTACTACGTTGGAATCGTCATGATCTCAACGAGACACTCCACAAACAATATTGACGCAAAATGTCATCAATCTTAAAAGGCAAGCAAAAATCTTGCGCTGGAATTTCGATGAATTAAAACATCTTAGTTCACAGGATAGCATCCAAGCGTGTTACAAAATGTCTAAAAAGGTAATATGCGAGAGCAGTGGTAAATATTACAATCAATCTTTACAACCGCAGCATAAACTACCATTGGACAAACGAATGGTATAGGATGACCAGCGCTATTTTAGCGTTGCAAATAAAAAGAAAAGTGTCTCCGCGGAATACCCATAACAGACCTAAGTTCTAGAAGTAAAACAAATTTTTTCGATAAAAAAGCTCGAATTTATGAGGAGCTGGAGCGAAAAAAACAACCTGTGTGATAAGCAAAACCTCTTGAGATTGCTTTGCCAACGACTGCAATCTTACTAAAGTTTTTCATTTAAGATTCACTTACTAAAATAGGAATGACTACCTACTAAATAGGAATGACGATGTAACTCCGATCAGAGCCGTCGGACGGTGAGATGTGGAGTATTTTATTCAACACAGACAGAAGGGATAGATGCAGCTATCGATAAGTTAAAGAATTTGAAAGCCCCAGGTGTCGATGAAATTTTCGTAATATGGGATTAAGAAGAGCTTTCTCAAGATTAAAAACAGCACTCACAAGTCCGCTACATAAAAAGGAGACCGTCCAAATTGTGAAAATTACCACGACATAGCCTGACTCATATATTTTATCGAAGCGATTATTCGAGACTATCAGTGTTGATTTTGACCCAACTGTTCCACCCTTGATCAAATTTTGACGATGGAAAAATGTTGAGAGTATAACATCAATATACAACAACTCTACATCGATTTCCAAAAAACATGTGATAGCATATGATAAGTTAGGGGTAGCCCCACCCACGTGGTTGGTGCTGTTTACCGCGAGTCACGGTTACTTGTTTTTGGTAATTTTTAGCAGGTACTAACTAGGCATCCTAAATATACTACGAAAAGTAGTAAGAGCACCACGAGCAACTAGCTCGTACGCTTGATAAACTAAATTCCAAACTAGGTAAACTCCAACTTCGAGCATCTAGTCCAGTGACCATCTGGCAAACACGATCCCATACTCTATGCAAGGAGGAGAGCGCAGGATTGAAACGATGCCAAATCTACCAGCATCCGACTCGGTCCAACTCGGTCAGACGATTCGAATTAAACATCAATGCACTGGACTAAGTTCGAGCATCTCTGGCATGTAGGAGATTATGGAAGACAAATTTTGGAACTGCTCATCATGTCTACATCTGTGTGAGAGAATTTAAGTACCACGGGTCAACTTTATAACATCGAAGAACGATTTAGAGGCAGATATATAAAACCCCGCATTGATGCCGATTACAAAGTTTTCTATACGCACAGCTTGCAACTTCTGTGATCAAAACATGTAAAGCAGTTATGAAAACTTGCGCTTTAATTTTTTTTAATCACAAATAGGACCAGTGCTGACCTACGGAAACGGGGACGGCAGATGCTAAACTCCAACGACAAAAGAATTCTCTCTACATTCGAGAGGAAGGTTATACGATCGATATGGTCCAAAAAACGTCGCTGAAAGCCATAGTATCGAATTAGAATGAATTTCAAAATTTGACAATCCCTTTTGAGATATTATCGGATTTATCAAATCCAACAGAATTAGATCATATTATCACGTTTAAATAGATCCATCGCATCCGATTTAGTGATTTCCAGCTTTTGGTGGTTTAAAATCAATGGATCAAATCTCTCTTTAATTATTTTTCAAGACCATACATTTTATGGAGTTATATACATGTTCCACTACCTCGATTCCTTTGCGACTCATGCTAATTGTGTAAGATAACATAAAATGTAAGATCCGATGGAATAGAATTCTTGATACGCGTCAGACCATCAATAACCCATAATAACCGATTTTTTACTGTTGCATTTAAAACTCAGTCTTAAACCACTTTAATATTAATCACATAATTAACATTTCAAGAGATCGTCTTTTATACAATATAAAATCTTATTTTGAGACAATAATATAGAACGACAACAAAACATGTTCAAGTGTTATCATAATTATTGGCACAGCTTTATGCTTACTAACGTCTGCATAATGTACAGTGTATATTCCAGTCATCATTTTTCTTTTTTAGCATTTAGCACGAACAAAAATGTCGACTCAAAGTAAATACACACATCTATACAAATACAAAAAAACCACACACAAAATTATATTAATGATAAGATGAAAAAAGTCTATATCCGTAGCAAGATAATGTATACGGTACATAATATAACGACAAGACGTTAAAAGACACTGAAATAATAAACGACCAACTAAATTGACTCAAATATAAAAAAAAAAACGAAGTGGTAATGGGTTAATATTAAATGGTGGCAAGAAAATGTAAAAAGCACACGAAAAAAAAGAGAAAAAAATGTTCACACAATCCATTTTATCGTTTATCCGTCATTCCAAATTGTTGGTATGATTTTTCTTATGTCACACGATTTTCGATTGGGTGTGAAAACATTTATATATATATATATATATATATATATATATATATATATATATATATATATATATATATAAATATATATATATATATATATATATATATATATATATATATATATATATATACATATATACATAATATACGGTAAGCTTTTACCAGGCGATCGTGCTTTATGTCTTAATTTATTATGTGTTGACTTATACGATATTAATATAGCATAAAAACAATATAAAATCATAATTAATTTATATCTTAATTGAAAATCTTAAAGATGTGTTCGTGATTTCTTATATTATATAATATAATTATATCATATAATATATGCGGTCTTGACTCTATTAATTATAAATATATATATATATGCAAAGCAAAACTATTTTATTACAATATATTAAATATATAGTTTCGAACGCAATGTTCATGTTTCATTATGGTGTAATGATTTAGAGGTTGCAACATATAGTATACTCGTATTATATACCTATATGGTTCTTTTGGTAAACAAACACCGCACAATAAAATTCTAATTCGTTAACAATTTCCTCTTATAATTTTGTAAACATAAAAACTTTTTCTATATTATGTTGGTACATAATTATTATGTGCATAGCTATTATAATATATGTACATATTTGGTTTTAATTTTAATTTCACAACAAAACCACTTAATCATCCAGTGAAAACATGAGCACACAATCAACGATGGAAAATAGTTAAAACCACGGATTACAATAAAAGTATAAAAACAAAACCAGAAAATGATATTTTAATTAATATTCCTACAATATATTAACCTCACATATATGAATACTCGTATGTATATGTTTACATATATATGTATATAATATGGCCGAACGTGCGTGGAAATATATTGTTCTACGCGATACAAAACAAATTTATTTACCAACCTATTTTATAGCACCAAAAAAGCATAATATTTACCATACATAAATATATATATATATATATATATATATATATATATATATATATATATATATATATATATATAAACGTTGCTGCACATATATGTAACGTTATCTTGCCTAGACCACCAAACGTATCAAAAACATATTCACACATAATGTTCATTTGGTGATCCAATAAGTTTAAATTTTTTTGAACCTAGAAGTCAGCGCCTATTAATGCAACGCCTCAAGTGAATTTTAATAAGCATAATTCGTTTGACGTGGGGTTACAACGACTTGATTATAGCAATAAGAGCTATCCCTAAACAAAGAAATGTGCAAAGATCTTAAAATTTTATGCTGAAACACCAATGGACTGAAACAACTCAGCCAGAGGTAGAAGCGCAGTCATAATAAAGGAAAATATCAAAAAGAAAAATTCACCACAAATGAAACCCAAGCAACGAAAGTTTTCATTGAAACGAAAGCAAATTAAATAAAGCAACTGTGAAGCATTATGACAGGCTCACCGCAATATCTTAAATATACACATATTGCAACATACTATATACATATAATAATACTAACGTCAACTGCCAAGGCAGTCAATAAATAGCATTCGTACCGAATAAACCTCTCTCTTTTATTAGATGGTTATTATGCCATCACATTGTGTCAGAAGTGGGATTTGAAGACAGTAAAATTCCAGAAACAGTAATAAAATAAATAATTATATAAAAATTTACGAAAAAGATTAAAAATGATGTGTAAAAATTTGGTAGACATCGTGTAGCAATAAATAAACTACAGAGTAACAATTTAAGAATATTCCAGTGCCGTACCAAAAAGGCCACGTGAAAAATTCAACGGAAAGCAAATTAATTTTAGCAGTAGCTTTGGAGCCTTCGCAATGCAACCAAACCATGTCATCAGGTATAAAATCATAGAAATATTTATTCGTCAATCAAGAAGTATATATGAACCAGGGGTATGGTCAGATTGCAACTGAGTTAAATAAAAAAATCTGAAGAAATTCAAACAGCTACCCATTTAGTTTCTCTCAGTCAAGCAGCTAAACACATAATAAATAATTTGGTTATGCCAATAAAAGAACCTACACCTAAAGTTAGTCCATTGGAAATAGTTAAAAAGGGCAAAATAGTTAAAATAGTCAAAATATGTCATTACCATGTCATTTTATTGTCAAACTTGTAACAAAGGATTTTTGCAAATTCCTGTGATTCAAAGAACTTTTAAATAGTTGGTGATTTCCACACCCTGGGATCGATATATAAATACCCACGTCTACTATTCGGTTTATCGTCGGCGCCCGAAGTGTTTTCGCAAGTCATTAACGAAACATTAGAATGCATTGGAAATTGTGAAATCGCCATAGATGATATATTTTTATTTGCTGAAATGGAAAAAGAGCAATGAAGCAGACCCAGAAAAAATAAAAGCTATTTTTAAGTTGAACAAACCGACGAATGCTACGACTACCATAGGTTTGATTATTTATTTATCCCGCTGTCTACACTGTGCAAATCTACTGATATTTTCTACCAGCAATTTTATGTTTGTATATGTTTTTTTAATGCATTGATAAATGCATTGATAATTCGACGGAAAAATTGCATGGCTGGGCATTTCACTATCATAATAATATCTCCAAATGTCAAACAAAATTGTTTTATTACTATCGAAAAATTTATTGATTTTTAACAATTGTCGCTTGGGGTTTAAAGCTGGGTTCTCAGATTTTAAAAATACTTGTGCGGGCAGAAAAGAATCATTTTATACGAAACCATTCCAAATAAAATAAATAAAACAGAACAGTTTCATCTATAATACAATCATTCTTAATATATAATAGTTTGCTAATTAATAAACTGATAAATATCTCAGTAACGACATCTTCAGTTTTTAAATATTTTTGACACTCTTTGCAAGTCAATTTGAAACTTTCTTTGGCGATTAGCTCTGCTACTAAATTCGTGAGCAAAAAAAGTTTCGTTCTTGGGTACTAATAAAGAAAACAATTTTATGTTCACTTTATTCAATGCAGCCGTGCCAAAAATGGGCAATCATTTGTCAGATTAGCAAGTAAAATATTCTTTGAATGTGGTGATCAAGAGATTGATTATTGCAGCTGTTTTCGTTTGCCCCTAATAATACTTTAAAGCCGGAAAAGAATCTGGAAACATTCCACTATAATCTTTTCCTGCACAACCAGTTGAATAATAACACTGTGCATGCATCACAGAATTGACTTGATTGATTGATTTAGAATGTACGACCAAGGACTAACCAGGATCTCCCGAATATTTGGCCGGGCCCACCATACACCCGTTTTACATTAACTTGGAAGGATGAGGCAGGATATTAGTCAAATTATTGAGATCGACCCGGTTACAGACACTATGGCGGCCAATAGTTAGTAAATTTTTGTTGGGGTAGGGAGAGGAAAGGTATATCAGTAATGACAGAATTGGTCCGGTTTCCCGGTAGCCAATATTCGAACTACTGTTAGCATAAGACAATCACAAATTTACTAAACTGCTCTGCATTCCAGAATCTCTTGCCAGCTACTCTAGTGTGCCACCATTCATCTGTAATCTGCAGAGGTTTCCTTAAAACCAAATCTATTAATGATCTAATTGATCTTAGCCATAGGCTGTAAGAAATAGAATTAATTTTTAATCTGAAATTACAAATTAATTAATTATTAATATAATAACATAATTATACAATAATATAATTCCTACGAGCCATATTCTGTAATAAATTGTGTTAGTTTTTGCCCGAAAATTAATAAGGACTCTAAAAATATTAATTAATTAATTCATAGTATAATATAAAATTTCGGCAAGCCGCTAGCTGTAATAAATTAGAATATTACTTTTTGCCTAAAATTTACAATTAATTAATTTATTACATTTATAAAAATATGAAATTATTAAAATTATAAAATTATATAAATTAGATTTTATAAAATTTGATTAAATATTACAAATCAATTGAATT
The DNA here is from genome assembly GCA_963556175.1 of Tipula confusa. Lineage (NCBI taxonomy): Eukaryota > Metazoa > Arthropoda > Insecta > Diptera > Tipulidae > Tipula > Tipula confusa. The sequence continues at coordinate 69,703,388 of OY744477.1, read as the reverse complement.
TACCGCTTACGACAAATACGTCATATAATCGCCAAAAATCTAATTTATATACCCAATAGTAAAATGCATCAGAATGACATCAAAATAACAAACAATACGATATTATGAAATGCAACTAAGGAAGCCGACGAAAATTTAAGTTTGAAAGAAAAATGGAGAACATCATTCATGAAGCCCCTACTAGCGTTTCAACTATTTTGATAAAATCTTAACAACTGATGAAGCACAGATTGATTGATTGATTGGTTTGTTGATAAGACTGTTAGATTAACCTCTGGGCAAGTGTGGCGGTTAACGCCGGTCCCACTTCCACACCCTTCCCACATTAAACAAACGGTAGGATAGGAGGGACTTTCTTACACCTATATTCCTACAAATATACTTCATAACATGACAGAAACGACCCGGTTTCAGCCATCTCATGATCACTACGACACAATTCGACTCTACTGGAATTTGTGGAGTAGGGAAGCCAAGGCAGGTCAGTAATTATATAATCGGTCCGGTCTCCCGCCAGCCAACACTCAAACCACTGCCAGCGCAAGACAATCGCAATCTCAACGAACCGCTTTGCTTCCTGTCATCCTTTATCAGCAACTCCTATGTGCCACTCTTCAACTGTAATCTGCAAAAAGGTTTCCTTAGGGAGTATGTAAATGTCACTTAAATTATCATGTTTCATTTCAAATGGTGCACCAGACAAGTTCCCGATTGTCATGCAAACTCGATCTGGGGAAATCTACATCTAACATTTTACTTAATTTTTAATTAGATTAAGTTAGTGCTAGTTAAATTTTTATCAACTATAGATTTTGCTTAATTAAAATTAATAATTGACATTTTTATAAGATATAGAATTAATAATGTAAATAATTTATGTTAATTTTAATTTAATTTAAGTTAATCATCTATGAACACTCATCCATCCTTAATCTTTAGTCTTCATTTACATGCCCGTCCCTATATTTCAAAATTCCGCCGTTGCATTTCCTATACAACTTTTGAAAAAAATTGTATCGTTACAATGTAAAAAATACAAAAGATATTTGTACATATGTGTATGACAGTGTACTGAAAACAACATCGAAAACAACGAAAATATGTAACCCGTAGTATTTCTTGGTTGTTTTCCAAATAATTCACATTACCATAAGGGAAATCGCGTCGAATTCATGTGCCAACATGATATAGTTCGTAGAAAAAATCATAGATGGCACTAGTAGTAGTTGAACGAAATGTTTACATTTTTTTATCTACAGTTTTTTATATTCAACGAATTATTAACGAAACAAGAATTTAAAATCTAAAAAAAATTTAAATTTTTTAATCGGAATTGGAAATTATTGAAGTAAATGGGCTTATATTCATATATAATAGTAAATAAATAAAACAAAAATTGTTTCTTTTAATTATTTAAAAAATAAGAAAAATTGTTTGACGCGCCATCTATTGTTCTCGTTAAAAACGTTTGCTATGCCATCTAGGATTCCTCTACGAATCAAAATTTAACGAAATCATGCTGTCGTTCGCATTTACTATGGAAATGTTCACGATTTCTCTTATAGCAATATAAGCCATCTGTCGTTTCCAAAAAAACAACTTATCGATATTAAATATTAAATATTAAATTTTATTTTTTATTTGTGTATGTTATGAATTACCATTAATATATGAACAGACATATATAAAAATTAATTTTAACACACATATTTTATAACTTTTGTTCTTTTTACAAAAATTAAAATAAAAGTCATCGATACATCGATATATATTTCCTAAAAATACAACAAATAGTTATGGAATTATACAACAAGACCAAAAAGCAAGACGATCAGTTTTAGTTTTTGTTGTTGTAACACGGTTAGTTGAAAGCAATGACGAAAACAACGACGAAAACAATCATGTAAATGAAGACTTATTAATAATTTATTCACAATATTCCGACAATATTCGGAAAAAATCGAGTACGAATTAATCAAAGTGTCCGAAAAACCGAATATTTCACCGATACAAATATACGTGAAAATCTGTACTCAGGCTTACTACACTCATAAACGAACAAAAAAAAAAAAAAAAAAAAAAAATGGTAGAATTTGTAACTTTTTATATTTTATTTTAATTTCGTCTATAATGTCGTCTAAAATGTTGTCTATAATTTGTCTATAATTACATTTGTCTTATAATATTTATATCCTGGTGCTTCAACTCAGGTTGAATCCATGTAAGCTATTCACTATATACAGATTCAACCCATCGATTTTACATAACTAATTTGTGGCGTCGAGTAATTAAAATCTAGAACAATGACCTATATACATCGTCGAGTCGAAATACAACAACAAAAACATGTAAATCTTATAAAAATATAATAATTAGTGCCTCAAACAAACTGGTGTGATAGAAGACAAGTTGAATTAAAATTATGTATTAACTTAGTTTTATAATACCTCTAAGTTATTATTTTACTTTCCTACAAGACTATTTATATAACCCGATTACAACTCTACACCAACATGACTCTGCAGTCATATACACGTAAAACTGTGCATGCATCACAGAATAGTAGCAAAATGTTGTTTCTGATCAAATTGGCAATATTTTTACCTCAAATTTTAAACTTTTTAGAAAAAAAAATTTGAAACCTTCAAAGATCCGGTTGGTGGATTAATATTTGTTAAATGTTTTTGAAATTTCATGAGTTAAACCACATCATTTTTTCATTGCAAGTGTCTTGCTTGCAGCCGCTCATATTTCTTATGTGGTCCCCAACTCGGATTAAATTTAACGTTTTATGAAGTATTTTCATGTTATTTCCATGTTATAATGAAATACTGCTATTGATAAGAATTCATGTTTTATACTTTAAAATGCATATACTCGAGCGAAAACCTTAAACTGGAGCAATAAACTCCCATTTATTCTTCTTAAAACCAAAAATTTGAACTCAATAGTTAATTAGAGTAAAATTGCTATTTTTTGAGTAAATTTCCCATTTTTTAATTAACATTTTTTTTTATTATCTCAAATTTTTAAAAATTATTTGAGTTAAGATCATTGAATTTTAATCCAATTAACATGTTGAAGTAAAATTATATCTTGGTGTAATCACTGATAATTCTTGAAAAATTTTAGCCGTCTGGATTTTTATGCACGGTACTATATTTATATTAATATACATGTATTTATAGTACATATGTACATATATACATACTTGTATATGCAAACGATAATTTACAATAGAACGAACTTTGTAAAGTGTTAGGGTGGGTGGATGCATAGAATTTTATTTTACATATTTATTTCCCATTCTAATGTATGCTCATTTTAATTAAATTATATTCACACGTACTATGTATAGATATAAAAATTTGTTCGAACAAATTTGAAAAATTATTATCATAAAAATTGTTAAATGGATAGAGACCACAATTTAAATTGTTCTTTGTTTTTTTTTTTTTTGTAACTACCTTTCCCAAAACCTTTTGTTATCTTCGTTCCAGCTGACATGTGAAAAAAAAATTAAAACTTTTAAGGTGAAAATGTAATGAATTACTTATCCCAAAGTTTAACCCCAAAAACTTACTGCAGTAATATTTTTTACGTTTTATAATGTTTTGCCTTGTGATTTATTTATTTATTTTATAAATTTTCATAAAGCTCATCACTATGTAAACGAAATACACAAAACCGACATTAAATTTTTTGTGCATAAATTTTATAACTGCAATGCGATAAAAATTAATTTTTTTTTTTAAATAAATAGTTAAGAAAAAAATTAAATTCGAATGAGAGCTTTTAATTTGAAATTATTAATTTATATTGTAAATATATAATAAAATTTTAATTATGGTTTTGTGCTTCTAAATTAAATTTCGTAAATCAATAAATTTAATATATAAAAAAGCTCCACATCAACAAATAACCGAATATATACATAGGCAGATAAAATATAAAATGTTTATATATACCCAATAATAAATTAAGACCAAACTGGCTATTAACTATTAAAAGCTTATCATGAGCTTTTATGTTGATGGTATACTTTACATATATATAATTAAAGCATGGGAAAATTATTTATAGATTTTTGCTTTATTTAACAAATGTAAATATATAAATAAAAAAAAAATTACATGTTATCTATCAATATTTTCAATACACACGGTATGATAATTAATGACAATATGATAAGGGGCTTAAAGCTTTTTATGATATATGAATGTATACCTAATTTATTATCAATAAATTTTTCAAACAGAAATAAAAAAAATTAAATGTTGGATAAACCTTTTTTATGGTAAAGATATTTTATTGACACGTGCCCGTTCAGTGACGTCGTTTTTACCATAACAGCATTTCATTGTTAATTTATACAAATCTAACTTCTTGAATTATATAGTGTGTACAATGTTTGTTAGAAACAGTTATAGAAAACTTTAGAATGAGAATTGGTTGATCCCACTCCCATGAGTGGGATCAACCAATTTGATATAACTAACTAGATAAAGGTACTAAATGTGTATGACAATATCTGACAATAGGTTTTGAATGTGGTTTCGGATAATGATCCATCAATTCACATCATGCCAAATTGCATCACTATTAAGAGATTAGAGAGTTAATCATAAAAAATACTAATCATAAAATCGGTTACACTAAACCGATTTTGGCTATTTTTAAATATTTCATTTCATGACATCTATTTTGAGGACGATGTACACCCAAATTTCCCTTTCAAAAGATCGGAAAATACTATACTAATAAATATGCTAATATTAAACAGATGCTATAATATTAAACAAGATCTTCTAGAACTATATACTATCACAAAAATCAAAATGGTTTGGCCAAAAATACAGCAAATATTATAAAACATCGAAAAATTATTTCTTGGATCGGACGAAAATCAAAAATACTTCAAACTGAAACACAAGCACGGAATAAAATACGTCCAAGATTGATAACCCGAAACGTGTTCGAGGGTAGGGTGCACGCTAAGTTAGCAAATTGTAAAAATCAAGTGGATAAAGCATTTAACGGTGACAACGAGTTTAATTTTAGTTTTGGGCAAATTGTTATTGAGAAAATGTATCGAACGCGTATCGATGAAGGCCCCTATAGTGTTTTTCTGATCGATGATACGGGAGCTTATGGAGTGAAACCGTCACTAAAATGATTAAAATATAGTGGATAGTGAAGTAAATTTTGTGGTGATGCGGGATTTCGATAATAAAGAATTTGATTAAATCACCAAGAGTCACAGCTTTACTCAAGCTACAAATAAAAATAGTAATAATGTAGCCTATTAATGTTTTGTTTTGCTTAATTTTGACAGATTTATAATTTGTTTTTATTTGTGAAAACTGGCTTGATAAATTATAAGAGCCTCTGTGATTTTGAGTTTGGATTTTTCATAAATTTTTAATTAATCATCGAAGTTCGAATGACAACGATAAAATAAAAGCTAACAGGCTCGCTTAAACTGGTTATACACCTATAGAAATGAATTGGTTTAAACCATTGTCGCCAATTAAAGCATTTTTAATATGGTCGTATATAAGCAGTTTAACCGTAAACACATTTGCACACTGCATTAAGGTCCAACTGCATGGTACAGTTCTGTAACACCTTTTTAAAACCAAATTAAATTTATTTAAGTAATTTTCCTGTTTACCTAATGTACTTTAGGCACAACGGTTGGATTGACGATAACATATGATACAGCACCAGCTACTGATATAGAACCAGATGCTTCACTAGCATAAAGCTTATCAATTGCAAACAACTTTCTCAGTTTGTTAGTTTAAATTAGGGAACCCTGTATAATTTTACCAAACTTAGATGAAGTGACCACACTTTGATAAAGACTTTGATAGGGAAAATTCCCAATGTAATTCCAACAGAAATTCCAAGTACGGTTGTAATTTTTGTAACATATACGAGAAGCAAAGCTTTATTAGAATACTACTATAATGACAGGATAATACACAAACCCTCAAGAACTATTAAATTAGTACTTTGACGATAATTTGTATGTTCTTTGCATTTATTAGGCCATTTTAAGAGATTGTTGCCATACAGTAAAAAGTATTTTCATTTTGCCAATAATTGGAACTTCAAAAGATCAGAAAATACTATACTAATAAATATGCTAATATTAAACAGATGTTATAATATTAAACAAGAACTTCTAGAACTATATACTATCATAAAAATCAAAATGTCTTGAACGTAGTGGTAGTGGGAATAGGACCGACAGTGAAAAAAGATTTTTGCTATTTTCAAAACGTTCACATTGACCATTCAATAAACAACCAACATCGTCCACAATGCAAATGTCTGATCCTAAAACTACTACCTCCTGTAATTGTGACCACCGATGCATAGACTTTTAATATAGGATCCAATTCCAGAAAACAAATTTTATAATTGACAACGGCGCTGAGATTCCAGTAGTACTTATTTCAATTTTCAATAAATTCGCAAAAAATTGAAATTCTATTTTAACTGCAGCTAATGGTAATACAATTAGTACCTAAGATAATTAGTTGCTTAAATGAGACTTCAGGTTAAGACGAAATTTTGTACATTCATTTACGGTCGTTTCAGATAGCAAAAATCAATTATTGGTAACTGTATTTACGGTGACTGTTCCTGACAGATGCTTTAGCCGTTCAAACGGCTTTTTATTAATGGTTAAAATGTTAAGTAGATTCATTAAGCTACAAAATAACTCGAGCGGGTGTTAAGCTATTGAATAAAAAAATAGGTGCTTTCGAATCATATTCGAGATATTGCTTAATTTACTAGAATTCGCAAGGTTTAAAGATTTCTGGGAAGGGTGCCATACTTAGTAGACTGGTTTGCGCCTATTCACAACTATATGGCGTTTTTAAATAAAGGCACGACCTAGACAAATATTTTGCTTGACCAACGGAATGCAGCTTTGCTTTCGAATAAATAAAACAAGCCCCTGTTTCGTCCAAACTACTTGCATTATCTTCGGTGAAGTTAACATTTAAGATTTCAACTATAATGCCTTACACAGCTAAAATCATGGATTTTAGAAACCATTAGCTTTTTTCCCAAAGTAACTACAACCGGCTGAAATAAAATATTTCTATACTTTGTAACCACGAATTTCTATGTCTATTTATTTATCATTTTGTAGAACACAAATTTCGCCGTATTTACCTATCACAAAACATTATTTGGTGAGACGCATGGCCGCACCGCACCCGCACCACGCCTTCAGTATACCCGTATCGCAAGTCGACCAACTGTCGGTGACGAGGACGCAAAACCAGATGTGGGGACCCGCCGTAAGGTCATTGTGAAATTCACTCGCCAACACACAGAGAGTCACACGGTGCGTCGACGATGCGGCCATGTGTGTCTCGGGCCTGAAACTAAACATTCCAAAAACGCAAAATTAAATTCATAAATGCGTCAAAATATACTTTCGATTCCTAACACTTTCTTAAGTATCCACTATAGAGTTTTTTCGATAGATATATTAGAGCGTAGAGTGCAGAGTCTCTACATATATATTGTGTACACTAAGGCTCGTCACTACGATTCTACTGCTTTCAGAAGAGTCGCTATAGAGAAACTTTAAACTTTAAGTAGAGCTTTACCAATTATTCTATATACAGAATGTATGCAAAGGAGACATATTTTTCTATACTATAGGATAAAGTTGGAAGAAATCGGTCAGCCAAAACAAAAAAAAACGAAGCAATAAGGACGAACGACGAAACCAAAAAATTAAGCAAAACTATATGCCTGTTACTTTGCTTGCGTACAATCAATCTGCATGATGGGACATATCAAAGCACTAACAAGATCAAAAATCAATATAACATGGTTCATTTCCCATCCTGGCATTTATTTGGAGAAAACTGGTCAATGAAATCGTAAATCATATTGGGCAGAGCTGGACCACTTTGAAAGTGTTTCCCGCCATCTAGACGCATTATGCGTAATACAACACTAATACCAGCTATACAATCGGATACCTTCAAATATTGTACAGCAATTATTTTGTAAATAAGGACATTCTACATTGAGTTGAAGGACCAAAATTAAATATTAAAAGCCCTATGTTGAAATAATAAGGATACCATAGAAAAATAAAATTAAATTTAAACCAACAACATCACCAAATATTATTATACAGCAGCAAATGTCGATAAAATTATGAGGAGACCGATAAGAACCGATCAGACATTCAATAACTTAGTGAATTTACCGAGCTGGCTTTTTATGCTATAATGGAAATGATTATACTTTACGCATTTCAATATAATTGATACCATCATCGAAGTTCATCACCAAATTAAACTCGATCCTTTTATATTTTGACACCACATCAACTTCAGGAACAAATTAAACAAATCATACATAATTTTAAACCTAATCAGGTGGTTCCGAGTCACAACTTAGAAATAACAGCCTTATATAAAATAATCGATAACAAAATAGCTATAAAATCGAACAAACTAAAATCTTTAAAATTAAAATTTCTATGGTACAGATATCCCGATATAAACATATTTTCCAACTCCAGATCTAGGATACACTACGGTGTAATGTTTTAACTTATAAAACAAAAGAATTATTTTATCTAAATAGACAAGTCAATAATTCCCTAAATAATAATGCTACACAAATTAAAACAATACAACGTAAGCATTTCTAATTATTTAAAACTTTCATTATTCTCGATTAATTTTTGATATAAATTATCAGAAAATTAGCCTTCAAATTTATAGGACTATTTTACCTTTTTTAACTAAAACTTTCTCTCGATATATATATATATATATATATATATATATATATATATATATATATATATATATATATATATATATATATATATATATATATATATATATTTAAATATATAAATATATATATATATACCTTTAGGAAATGTTACCCAAACAATATTTATTATTGGAGAAAACTCATTTAAATATTCCGACATTAAATTTGTTATCGATAAGTAATCTATCATTTTCATTTTTTTGTAATGTAAGCTGCTTTATATGCTTGTATATTATGTAATCCTTAAGAATTTTTGTTACCGAAAACAAAAATATCGAAATAATCTCAAATTGTAAATCCCTCCAATGTAATATCCTTTTTCTATAAATGTACAAATAACCTCATTAAAAAGGCATTCAAAATGACAGGCACAAGTGAATAAGCAAAAAGTTTTCTATTTCGGTCTATTTTTACAGCGTGCGCGCTTTAACCTCGCCGCATTATTATAATATAATATACAACAACATGAATAATGACATATTAAAATAAACAGCAACAATAATTTATTGAAAATTCATATTTTTCATATTTTCGTATCAATTCAATTTTTTTTATACATAATAATATATAGTATGAAAAACGAGAAAAACAGGACATGAACGATATGTAAATATGATATTTATGAAAAACACTTTTCGTCATATACGAGTAATACATAAATTTAAATAGAGGATGTACAAGTACATGAATAACAATGATATGATTTTATATATGATGTGTGTATGTGTGTCTGTTAAATTGGGTGCAGTGTGGACGAGTGGACCGATGTTGTAGAATGGGGAAAATTTTCATTTTTTTTTGTGTTTTTGTTTTTTGCCGTTGTTTATTCAGGCTCATATTTATTTACTACGATTGTTTTTTCTTGTTGGTATTTTTCATTTTCCACATTATTTTGTTGTATACTATAAAAAATCGAAAGATAAGGGTCGTTGAATTTAATTCAATTATTTATTTTTTGCTCAGCACAACAAAAAAAAAAAAGGATTATGGCTGTTACATAGCGTTTGGTTATTTAACGATGTTGTTTCTGTTGTTGTTGTTGTTGTTACAATATTATTTAATCCTTTCGCCATCGATGTAACCAATCATAATTTTTAATTTTTTTTTTAAATAACGAAATAATACAAAAAAATATGTTCAGAGTTTTGCAATAGGGGAAGAAGGATAATTGCTTTTCTGCACTTTAATATGGTAATACTAATATTTTGTCAGCAAATATAATTCTAAACAATCTAAAATATGACAGCCCATGATGGAAAACTCTATAAATGGTTGGTGGATACTTAATAGCGATGGAACGGAAAGATAACGAGTATTCCATGTTTTTCATGTTGTTTTTATTCGAGAATAACAACAAAAAAAACTGGTAGAACAAGTTATTTCAAACATTTCTGTGCGATTACCCTTTTCTCCGAACCAATTCGATAAAATTGGTTTTTAATTTAATTTTGGCCAATAAACGAGTGTTTTTTTTTGGTTGGTATGTGCGATGGTCAGTTTTTATTTTTACCATATTTTCGTAAATAAGTCTATCAAGGTTGGATATATTTTTAGCGGGGTCAGACATCAATATTAAAACTAGTTAAGGTAAAGGAAATTTAATTTTAAATCAATAATGTGACTTTTATTCTAAATAGATTTATAAATTGAAAAATAGTGTGTAGTTTAAGGGCAATTAAAGAGCATCAACGGTAGTTGAATGTAATCCGTCTCTAAAATGTGTAGTCAAATGAATAACTAACGGAAACTAAAGAACCTAACGAAAACTGCATAGCAACAATTATACTACCAAATAATCAAAAAATATTTTATAATTTTCATATTGTATCCATAATTTACTCCTGATCGAGGGGCAAGGAATTTTTGGGCACAGATTTTCTCCAGAAATTGAAGTGTATAATATTAATTATAATCAAGAAATATTAGAAGTTTTTCACGGGGAAAATTTACAAGTTTTATAAACTTAAGCCTTAATTTTTCCGTAGTGGATGAAATATTATAAAATTAAAAGAAATCCAACCTGGATTATTCATTGGGAATACCGTAACACGTATTTCTATCTCGAAATCCCATATTTGTCTAATGAATACAAATACTTTTCCTATTCAAATTCCCCAAATTTGATATTATTTGTACTCCTAAAAAACTCCAATAACGAGTTTAACGATCCACTATTGAATAGTTCAAGCACAGTCCAGCTTTACCGATTTTCATTTTCTACAAAAGAAAAAGTTAACAAACAAATAAACAACTAAAATGTTAAAAGACGTAACAATTGAATATACGAGTAGCAAAAATGGTTGGAATTCTCTTTTACTTGTGATCCCTAAAAAACCGTCTTCTGATGAAGTGAAGAGTAGTCGTGGATTTTCATCGTCTGAATGAGAAGACACTAAGCAAAATGTATCCACGGCCCAACAAAGTTAATATATATGCCCAGTTGAAAGCAGCAAATTATTTTTCAACATCGGATCTGGCAGATGGATATCATTAGGTATCGATTAATCCAGCAGGTAAATCTAAACCAGCGATTAGCTCTGAAGCAGATACAACTTGGATGACCATAACAAAAAGTTGATAAAAGTTGATGCATTCAACAGATTTCGACAGTACAATCTCAAACTGAATCTTAAAAAAGTAACTTTTTACAACTGGAAATTTCCTAACTTGGGTATATTGTTACTTCTGACGGAATAATACTAGACGAGTTAAAAAATAACGTAAAAAAGCATTTTCTCATTCCTAAAACAGTGAAAAATGTAAGGGCACTCCTTGGATGCGGATATTATAGACGATTTATCGTTTATTTTTCTAAACTATAGCAGAACCTCTTATTGTATGAACTAGGAAAACCGATACATTTAATTAGGATGCATTTTGCAACGAGTCACTTTTACCGTTAAAAGGGAAACTAATAAGTCCACCAATTTTGCAATGCTCGGACTCTCCGAAAATATTTATCGTTACAATCGATGCAAGTGATATTTCTTTGGGAGCAGTCTTTATATCAAAGTAAAATGGCGATAATGACTTGTCGATTGGTTATGCTTGTCGTTTTCTCATAAAGCGAAGTAAAACTACTCAACAATTGAGAAAGAAATGCTACCGATTATATACGCTGTGATACGATTTCCATACTTGTACGACATACCTTTTGTAATCCGTAGATCACAGATCATTGGATTGGCTGGGGAAAAGTACAAATCCTATCGAACGCATTTCTCGATTACTCTACTATTTCTTTGTAATTTACTCGATTACAAAATTCAAAGTCAATCATTTAGAATATTGGCAACAACCGATCAGAATAAAGGCAAATCGTGGGCGCGTCTGCATGACCATCTCCTTAATTGCTTTTAATGCTCGATTTTAATAGACTTGTAATTCAGTTATCTAGTTATCTAGTGCTAACTACAAACCCCTATTTTTCAATCAAATAAAGAAGATAGGAATGGATAAATGCGAAATAGCAGTTTGAAAACAAATGCTCCAATACGGCGAAAAACTGCTAAGGTAGGCGCAATTTTTTACATTATTAAGTTAATATGAGTATATTCAATCCTAGATAGCAAATGTTATTAACTATTCGAATTTAACAGAATGTCACGAAATATCTTTTATATATATATCTTTTGTAAAGCTTTTAAATTATAGGACGAACAAAGATCGGTCGGTAGCTATTAATTTTTCGTTTAGCGCACCCGACGGGGTAAATATCGGAGGCATACAAGTAATTTTTAACTTCTCATGTTCAACTCCTCAGGTACGTTAGGTTTTCATTTATACCAGAACATAAAAAAAGTACTATTTTGGAACTAAATTTGTTAATAAGACTTTTTTAATTAAGATCCCAGCCCATAGCACCAGAATAATCTAGAGCGAGAATAATTAAACTGACCTCATCTTTAGAAGTAGGCTCAAATTTATTTAATTGGGTTAATAAATAAGAATTATATGAAATGTTTGCGCTAGTATTAGACGGAAAACGCCAATATCATTAAAGTATGTACTTGTATTGTAATTTTGATGGCTAACGACTCTTAATTGAAAAAAACTTTCTGTGCCATCTCAAGTGTAATACTTTTGCAGATCGGCATTGTAAATTGTTTTCTAATGCCAGTTTTAAGTCAAATGTTTTTGATATATACTGCCAGTTGTCTGCATTATCCTATGGTTATTATCACTTACAATACACTTCGCATTAAATAATAATAAGCAAAAGGGTTTTACAGGCCATATATAGCTGGTCCTTACCATAGCAATAATCTGGCTACACCCAGATTATTGATATGGTACGGACCAGCTCGATCTTGAGGTGCTCTTTGTTTTTTTTTAGATAATCCGGAGAATACAAGTGCTCTTTGTTAGTCATATACAACTTTCTCCGCCAGGTGAGTTATTTACTCCAATATTATGTGAGTCATTTGTTTGCCGTGCATAGGAAAGCGGTGTCGCGATATCTTTCGTATTTTGAGCGATCTCTATTTTTAAGGATTTTTGGCATAACATGGCCACTTTTTATTAATCAGAAGTATCATCGCTTTGCCATACTAATATATAAGTTCAGAAAGATAATCCTACAAAGAAAACCCCTTAAATATCAAGAGTTCGAGATTAAGGCAATTAACTACAGGAGAACCGTTTTTTTCTCTATGCACATATCCGCAGTTTGTGTTTGACAATTTTCAAACATAGGGTTTGACACTTGTTGACCATTGAGTAAATCAAAGAAATGCTCCTTCCAAGATTTAAGTACTGCATTGACGGTTACACGAAGGTTCTCATCCTGGTCGCCAAGTATATCAGTTTTTTAACCTATGATTGGTCGGTAGATCAATGTGTCCCCGTTGGGAACACCGACCTTTAATTTTATATAAGTCTTATTCTTTCCAAATCTAGCATTCAAAATATCATTCACTTTTCTGATATTGTGCTCCTATATGAACCAGATCATCCAAATTGTTACGTCTTTATCTTTGGGTTGGCTTACATCAGTGGGCGCAAGGATACAAATGACAGGTTTAGTCGCATGCGTAAACGTAGCTTACACATACGAATATCAACTGCTTTGACATCTAAAACAGCTGTTTTTACCGAAAGAAAACCATAACTAATATTTCCGACGACATCATTTAACGCGCCTGGTTTTCTAAGCAACTACATGCGTTCCACGTATCAACCATAGATCGCTTGCCTGTTATCGTTTTGGTTAAACGATGATAAAAAATAATTTTTTTTTTCCGCAAGCACCTCAGTTTTAACCACTGCACTACTTGCTTGGTAACAACAATTTATTTTGTAAATATCATTAAATTGCTAAAGTTAATTTATTTATTTAAACTATTTATTTGCACGCTATATACATTAAAGATCGATTTTTTTCTATCATGAATTAAATATATTTTTTTACCAAAACCAAATCAATACAGCATTATAAATTGAATTAGAACTAAATTGAATTGAATCACATTTGCATGTTTATAAAAATTTTAAATATTCAACTCGATATTATATCGATTTAGCAATTATAAATCTATAATAAATAAGTAACCACCTGTTTGTATCAATATAAAGTCCGCATGTAGTTATTCGGTCACTTCGAAGAGATCATGATCTTATTTCAAAGTTAGTATTTTACAAATTTTTTTGTGGGCTAGACATTACATCCCCATCATAATAACAAAAAAAAGTGCTTTGAACTGTTTTTTTTTTATTTCATTTCTAAATGTTCCACCCGAGAGTGATAAAAATGGAAAATCGTTTTGTATTGTTATACAGATAAAAATGTTTTTTAACATTATTCAGCATTTTATGGTCGGTTGTGTATCACCCAATTTCGATTCATCGCCTATTAAAGTGTTTAAATATCGAGAAGACGAAGAAGAAAAAACTACAATTCTACCAATATATTATCATGAAATACTAAAATTTAGTCTCTATAACAAGACAGCACAAAATTCTCTAGTGACTCGTCAAGTTTAATCGTAATTCATTACAATTAATCGATGGCAATAACTTAATCATCTACTTAAGTAATTACATTGATAATTGATATCAAATTACCATCTATATAAATTTATGTTCAATAAAATCGATTATTATTTTGAAAGAAAAAATTTGTACTTACACAATAACATGATATAATATCGCTGGAAATCCTCTAGGCCGTTCCAAAAAATTGTATACCCGACTTTGTAATCGTCTATAACGGGCATCACGACGTGAGCCACGATTATAATTTAATGGTTTACCCAGTAGTGACATTCGTGGCCGTGCAAGCCTGTCGGCCCTATTTTTATCTGAAAGCTTGCACGCACTGAAAATAAAAATAAAATAAAAAAAATTCATTAGAAAATGTTTTATATTAGCCATTTACATATAAGTTGCTATCATATAAGTTTACTTTTTATCATTGTTAATATTCATATTCATGTTAATTCATATCTAACCGAAAATATAGGTATATTTTTTTTTTTGTTTTTTGCCATAACTTTACTTTTTGGATCATTGGGCTGACAACCCGCATCCTTTAAAAATTATTGATAAAATAAATCAACATAGAATAAGTAGATTCCGTTACAATTTAACAAGACCGTCGCTCACACTTACGCGTCTGATTGAAACTCGTTGCTTACCAAGAAACTCGATGGCCTAAAATTAGAGACATGTCCCAAGGATGTTTATTGTTTAACAGTGGAAATAACCTCAGCAATCTTGTCGTTGGATTATTTCTAGGGCCACAGGTGAAAAACTTGTTTTAAATTTCAAAGTACTCGATAACCGTTTGCGTGTAAGCTACGTTTAGCATGTGACGAATAAAAGTGTCATCACTGATTTAAGTCAACACAAAGACCCATTTTATATCAATTCGGATGAAGTAATGACATCCATACCATACCAGACCACGACGTCAGAATAGTGATTGGTGACTTAAATGTTAAAGCTGATAAAAATTAGACTGACTCTTTAGAAAATATAGGTCGTTTTTTCCGACACGATCGGAACATTTCAAAAACTACTTAGATTCATTACTATACAGGTTATGATAAAGCAAATTAGTGTATTTGAACTAGCGGATCCTCAAGGTGGAGCAATAACTTCCGATAAATAAGCAATATTGTCCAATGCGTAAGGCACAACCTTTCTTTTTTAACTGCAACGACTTTTATGAAACGGGTATAGAGACCACGAATCTGTCGGTTTTCATATTACTAATGCCGGTTGTAAAGGTAAAGATGGCTTACGTAATAAGATGCACTAAATCTAGAGGTTTGTTCTATAATTAACAAAACAAAATTCCTTTAATTATCCCTTCGGTCAAACCTTCCGACAAAAATGTATAACACAAATAATGTCATTAAATCTTGCTGATCCAAATTCAACCAATTGTGGTTGAAAAAATTGTATGAGATGATGAACTTACAGTGGAAATTAACAAAAATGGGTGCAAATACCGCAGTCGCAATATGCAACAGTAGAATTAATAATTTTTATGATGCTAGCAAATGCGCATAAGCCGCAGTAATTTATAGTCGGATTTGTTATCATAAGAAGGCGGTCAAAACTTATTTGATCTCAGCGAAAATAAGGTAGCACCGTTAAAATCCCTGTCAATTTCCAATAAGCTTAAATTATCGTGCTCAACTTCTTGCAAAACTAATAAACAATTTGGCATAAGAATTTGTTATACTATAAGGCACTATTTGGTCGAAAGGTCTGATTCAATGATGGTGTTAGCCTGGCTAAACAGTCACCTAAGTAATCATACAGTGAACATTCTAAATTATGCATGCCAAGAAATTGGCGATTTATGCCAACCGACACATATCCAGCAGATCGAGAGGTTTTACATCGAAATTTTTATCTCAGAGTGTTTGTTGGAAAGAACCTAGTAGTCTGCCAACATTGTACAGGAAGAATCAATACCTAGTAAAAAAAACTTCAATTAGTAACACCATATATAAAACAAACTCATTTATTGATGCACTCAACAGATTTGTTTCGAGATGAGGCATACCAGCCAACATTTATTGCCAAATAAATTTGAACCAATTCTGGCTTTTGCATCTATGAATAGAAATAGTATTGTAAAACATACCGGGTGTTTTTTTTAAGCTGAAATATCTCGGAAAATAAGAACTCTACGAAAAAAATTTCCTAATTCAAAATTTAATCATTCCGAGGGGAAATACATTAGTGATAAAATTAATACCCCTTTCCCCTTCTTGTAGGTAGGGCGAGAGTAACTTTGAAATAAAAATAGGAATCCCAATTTTTTATTGCAGATTCGGAATCTCAGGCTAAAAGTAAGTAAGGAGGTTAGTAAATTTTGGTTGCAATCGGCTAACCGGAAGTGGCTGCTTCCATCGGGAGTTTTTCTAGTTTTGTAAATATTTCAAAAAGTACAGCACTCATATGAAAACTGTTAAGTGGAAAAATGTTGTATTAAAAATATAAACTAAAATATATAAAAAATAAAAATAAAAAAAAGTAAAAAATTTTATAAAAATAAAAATTCTGCCACTTCCGGTTAGCTGATTTCCGCACACTGTTAACTTTTCTACGCACTTATTTTTAGTCGGAGAATCCGAATCTGCAATAAAAAATAGGAGTTCCTATTTTAATTTGAAAGTTACCATCCGCCCCACCTACAGGGAGAGAAGGGGAGTACTAATTTTAGCACTAATGTATGTCCCTTTCGGAATGATTAAATGTTGATCTTGAACCTTTTTTTCGAAGAGTACGAAGTTTGAGATGGTCGCATATTATCAGAAGATAAGCTTAATAAAATAATAAACATCGAAGCCGTACCACCTCAACCATAAAAACAAATATTTCTGCGCCAGCATCAGTTGAAAGAAGTTTTTCTAACTTAAAATGTTGCCTGGTCTTAGAAAAAAGGAGAGTTAGGAAAAAATGGCAACAAACGAGGAGTCCATCTGACAAGACGATCCCAAATAATAAATTACAGCAGCTTAAGCGAGAAATTCAGAAGTAAATGAAAAATCGTTTTCTTCGTTTCTTGGAAAGTTGACGGCTGATGAAAATACAGACTACTCATTATGGAAGGCAACCAAAAGAATGAAAACCCCAATCTTTGCAGATCCCTCCTATTAAGCGAAGTGATGGCTCGTGGGCTAGGGATAACAAATCAAAAGCTGAAGTGTTTGCTGATCACCTGGCTGGTATTTTCCAACCGAATGAGACCGAATCGGATATTATAATCGAAAATGGAAGCAACGACTATGGGGGCAGAATCCCCCTAATAACCCAGAAAGAAGTTAATAGGGAAATAAAATTCAATCTTAAGACCGGAAAGGCTCCTGGATATGATCTTTTAACAGGAGAAGTTCTAAAGCAACAACCAAAGAGAGCTATTGTTCAACTAACCCATTTGTGTAATGCTGTTATTAGATTACGGCATGTTCCTTCTGCCTGGAAAGTTGCAGAAGTTATTATGCTACCAAAACCAGGTAAACCGCCAAATGAAGCGAAATCATATCGTCCGATATCCCTGCTTCATATCACCTCAAAGCTAACGGAGAGACTTCTTCTGAGAAGAATGACACCAATAATAGAAAGTAGTACCTAATACCAGATCACCAATTTGGATGTAAATATTCAACAATTGACTAGGTTCACAGAATTACCGACATTATAGAAAAGGCGTTAGAAGATAAACAAATTTGTTCTACCTTATTTGTGGACGTGGCAGCAGCTTTCGATAAGGTATGTCATGAAGGATTAATACATAAACTAAAAGTTATGCTTCCGGGACCATATGTTGACCTTCTGGAGTCGTACTTATCTGAAAGACTTTTCAGAGTAAGACAAGAAGATGAGTATTCTGAACTGAGGGAGGTAAGGGCAGGAGTTCCACTAGGTAGTGTTCTGGTCCACTCCTATATCTACTTTATATAAGTGATCTACCACAGTCCGATCATGTAAGCATAGCAACGTTTGCTGACGACACCGCTATACTATCAACAGCGAAAATTGTCGAAGAGGCGGCGAATAAACATCAATATGCAAGTGAAGATATTCACCAGTGGACCAAGTGATCGAAAATCAAACTTAATGAATTAAAATCGGCGCATGTCAACTTTACGAATAAACTATTGGTTAATCCGCCGCCAATCAGCATAAATGATGTCATGGTGACATACGAGAACTCCGCCAAATACTTGTTTATGACACTGGACGTTAAGCTCAAATGGAAAGAGCATGTGAAGAAGAAAAGAAAGGAGCTTGATCTTAAATATAGACAATTGTACTGGCTAATTGGACGAAGGTCAAAATTAAGCCCAGACAACGAAATATTAATTTACAATCAAATCCTAAAACCGGTTTTCAGCTTTGAGGCTGTACTAAAAATGCACCTTGGTACATTCGTAACAAGGATTTGCATCGAGATTTGGGGATACCGGATGTAAAACATGAAATAAAAAGATTTGCAACGAAGCATTAAACGAGGCTATTGCAACATGTTAATGCGGTCGCCTCTCGGCTACTGGATAATGAACACTTGGTTAGAAGACTAAAGAGAACCAAACCCTTCGAGCTCGTCAGTATGTGAGGAGCTACCTATTAACGAACAGGCATTGGAGCATCGCTGGATCAGCAATGACCTCATTATAGTTTAGTTTTTAAGAATTCAGATGTAAATTGATGGTTAGTCTGAAAAGACTAGTTTCAATAAATAATAAAAAAATAAAAATAAAAATAAAAAATAAAAACTTATAATTTTGTAATTAAACTTTCTATTGTAATTTCTGACATAGTTCGATGAAAATAAAATGTCTAAGCCCCAGCTGAACAAAAAAATTGCGCGACAAAACCAAATAATCAATTTAGTACTCGAAAAGCGCTATTTTATGATCAAATTGAACACTTTTGTACTGTTTCAGTCAATTTGAAGGATGTATCATGCAAAATGAAGACTGCATAATATATGTGTATAATATATGCTTGTGGATACCAAGTACTATAGTCATACAACCCTCGAATAAACAGAATATATATTATAAATTATGAATGGAAATGTTTGAAGTAATGAGTAATAAACTATCATACATTTTAGTCTAGCGTGGTAAGAAGCTGGTCATAACGGATTTAAATAAAGTCCCTTAATAAACCTTTCTCTTAATGTTGTTTGGATGATTGCCCGAAATTTGCACACACAATATGTTAAAAGTAATCCGACCTTCCGAACCACCCTAATTTTACATATAAAAATTAATCAATTTTCCATCATCCCAATCTATTGATTTGCAATGTATAATGTCACAAAAAATTTTCATCAAACAAAATAACAAAAAAAGTTGACATTTTCAATTATTATATTTTGCCATTTTATCAATTTTATGTGGTTTTAATTTTCGCGAAACATTTTTATATACGAAATTGCAAAATATTATAAGTCGTTTCCAACCTTTCCTCCAAATTTCTTTTTATTTATTTTTTGCCAAGAAATATATACGGTTTGCAGCTACTGATCCAACCGTACATGACAGAATCATAAATTTATTGATAATTTTTATGTTTTTTTCCCAAAACAAATAACATAAAAATGTTGAAATTTTCCCAGCTGATAAACTCGTATCATCGTTCTCTTCAACATTGGATATAGATAAGACCAAGGTAGCAAATCTCATGATAATGTTTGTCCTTATATAGGTATACGACACATTGGGAAAAGTAAACTCATAAAATTAATTTAAAAATTGTCAAATTGATTATAAAATAAGGTTGACCAATGTGGTCATTTAACAAATAACCTGCGGATAGAATGTAAACATCTCACACCACAGCTTATTTATGTTTTATGTTTTCTGCCTGCACTATTTTGTCAAATCAAAGGAGCGAGAGCCAAATCATTTTCGTTCCGCACACTTTGTTTATCCAAACGAAAGAAAACCTCTAAACAATGAGCCAACATAAAATATAAATGATTTATGAATTTTCTTTTCAAGTATAAATTTAACGGAAAACTCAAAGAGTTTTCTTTTTTTTTTTTATTTTTTTGTTCATTTTGTTTTGGTTTCACATTTTTTTTTCTAAGTTATAAATAAAATGTATGTATATAAATTTCCGTTAAATTAATAATAATATGGCGCTTAACTTAATAGTATTTATAGCTTAAATATATATCGACAATTAACTTCCGGTTTCTTTAGTGTGAACATAAAATACACAGCATATAAATTCCCCAATTGAAATAAATTAATCATAATTATACATTTTTAAGTATATCTCACACGCTTCGTATATATTATGTATGTATATGTATGGTTATGTTTGCTTATACGTCTAAACAAATTGCGAGGGGAAAATCTAAGCCACTTTGGAAAATTAAATAAAAAAGTGGTAAACAAATTTCATGCTAATTCATCATGACGATGAGTAATAAAATTAAATTTTACTATTCATCATTAAATCGAGTGTGTATGGGTTTGTTGTGGAAATTATGGAATTTTGGTAGCATTTCTGGATCCGGTGTTTTTAACATTTTCATGATAATATCAAAACCATTTTGACTGTGTCTAATTTTAATTTGATTTTCATGGGAATTTTCATAATTAAATCTACAGTGTGTAAAGCTTATTGAAAGATTGTATTATAATCCAGTTTGAAAGACTTACGTAATACAATACGATAAGCTCATTGTTTGAACGGCACGAGTATATAGACGAATTAATTGTAAAGCTGGATCAAGTGCATCAATTGTTCAAACATTTGTGGATCATTTGGATACAGTTCCAAATGATTGAGGTCTCGGCGGCTTTGCAAACTGACATACAGAAGTTATACGTAAAAGAACCATGAATCTACATATTACAAGGCTTAACGAATCACTAAATATTTCACAAGGCACTTCAAGGAATTCAAGGAATTTTAGATTTCGGCGTTCAGGAATGGCATTAATATTTTGGTGTTTTTGAATCAAAGTACAGGAGTACGTTAATCTATCTTCTACCCAAAATATTCAATATTTGGAGGGACTTTTACAAGTGGAGGCATTATCACATGTTCGAAATTTTGGGTTTAATTATGCAAACTACATCGAGACATATCAAAATCTTTTTAAAATATACGATAAGAAACGTTACACTGTCGATTCGTTAACACAAAGTTTTTTCGACTAACCCGTCATGCAAGCAACACCACAATCCATTGCGCACTTCCATGATACATAGATGAGGTGAACCTGTAACATTATCAATAATGTTCCAGACAGGCTAGATAATATGCAGTTATAAATTGTGAAGAACCTTGAAAGCTTACAGTTTAAAACATAAAAAGCAACAACTTAAAAATAAATAAATTAAATAAATTGATTAGCTAAAGAATAATTAACCTTCAGCTACAGCCATATTTTGTTTTTGTTCTGGCGTGGTCGCGGTGTGACACCATTGCCTCACCACTCACTCTTACGGCAATATTGAGCACAAATCTGGGTGTCGGAACGAGACATCGAATACTAAAAAGTTTTATGAAGAAAAACCCCGCACAAATGAAATAGAAGCCTATACAAATATTGAATCATATGGGACGATATCCGTCGCTTGGCAATGCATACATTAATTTCACTAGCACCCTTTTCGAGGCTGAGTTTCCAGAGGCTTCAGTTATATTGAAACTCGACTTCTACGTGTATGACTTGATGTTGGAAACGAATGATGTCAAGAATGCTGAAAAAATTATGAAGGACTTAGAACATTTGCTAGAAAATTGTGTTTTCAATAATTTAAGCATTTGGACATACTGTAACGAAATCCTATTACATTTCGTTATCAACCCATTTCCATATGTTGATTTTTTTTTTAATAATAAAGTAATGCCAAACATGACCTAGAAGATATCATCTTCACCATAACCCATTAATACATTAGTCATCTTGATGTTACAATTTTTTTTATATATGATCCGCTGCAACCTTGACTTTGTACATAAAATTATATGAATGACAAAAATTCTTATATTTTTATGAATAAACATTTTTTTTCTGCAATCATTTTACTACGCTCATCTTTCATCGGTGCATACGAGCAAGTGCAGTTGCTATACATAAGGCATGTGTATGAAATTTAAAACGTTGCACGCGTGGTTACAGTAATACATAATTGGACGGGATTTAACATTTTGCTGATACTACGAAAACTAAATTTGTTGGGAGAGAATTTCAATTGTTGTTCTAAAAATGTGATCTTTCCCTCTCAAACAATTCATTAATTTTTGTATAAATACCGTGCCAATTCTTTTGAGAAGTTAGTTAAGTTTTGGAGTTTTTCAGTGAAGTATTTTTGGTGAATCTTTGTGTGTACGACCGCGGCATAGCCTAAAGCTTGCCTGACCTAATACTTGGTGGGTCATACACACTTAGAGAAGCCAATTTGGAGTTCAGTTTGGAGTTGAGAGTTGAGTTTTTTTTGGTGAATCTTTGTGTGTACGACCGCGGCATAGCCTGACCTAATACTTGGTGGGTCATACACATTTAGAAAAGCCAGTTTTTTTTAAAGTCAATTTAGAGATAACAAAAATACAAACTAGATAAAATTCATTTAGTTATTTTATTTTTTTTTTCAACACGAGGTGCTGAGATAACTGAAAAAGGGCAAACTAATATTGGCTAAGTGAGGTCGGTTGCTTTAATTTTTGTTGAAGCGAGAGTCATAATAGGGTTCTGCCCTGGGCTTTCTTTCTGCCGGCACATTTAGCCGATATAATATCATTACTAACAAATGTTAGGGCTTAGGGGACTTAGAATGTCTTGTTAAGTTAACCAATGTAAGGCAACTATGAGATATTCATCCTAGAGATAAAAGATGTATCACAAGCGTTAGGTCCGAAATCCCCATAACCTCTTCCACTCAACTATTGATGAGCAATGCCATCACCTTCCCCATTCCAATCTCTGTGCGGTAAACTAGATTTATACTCACATACCAATAATCATACGACCAACTCCTCTACCGACTCGAGCTGCAGGAATCGAGGCCGCACTCTGGTATACCAGTGAGTATAGATAATTCTATGAAATCAGGATTGCCTTTCGGATGGTTAGGCAACCGGTTTCAATACAATAGTTCATAACTTATGAAAAGTATTCCTGAAGCCAAGAGAGACGAATCTATTTTAATTTTCGAGACGATGTAATACTGCGATACATGTAAATCCAAATATCGAATGGCATTTTATTCCACCTGGCGGTCCCAATTTTGGTGGATGATAGGAGGCAAGCATAAAATCATGTAAATATTGTCTGAAACGCTTATATTTGAAGAGATTACGACATTACTAGCACACATAGGGGCTATTGTTAATTCCCAGCCATTCAGCGAGATATCTCTGATTTGATGGCTCCAATTTCTAATCAGACATGCAATTAAATTATCACTAAAACAGAACAAATTGGAATTTAAAGAAAAAAGATTATCGCGTTGGCAGCATTTTCAGCGTATGGTCCATCTCATCTATCAGAGATGTCATAAATAATACCAGGGGCTCTATTTTGGAGTTCGATTCGAATTGGATTTAAATAAGCATCGTACGATTCTTAAAATTAAAATAAGGGACAAAAATTTGCGAATATACACGAAGTAGTCGAAAAATAGGTCGTGGAATTGTTTTTATAACTGAAAAAAATAATGTACGAGACAAATGTCAAAAACAATTACAAAAAATACAAAGTAAAATAAACATGCTAACAATAAACTACGGAAGATGGCGAACCAGTATGGAGAACGCAATTTGGTCCGGCATTGAAAATACACATCTACAATTTCCTGGTTTGACATTATACATGTCTATATACCGACACAAATGCTATGAAACGTTGAGGCATACGACATATAAATAAATATATATATATATATATATATATATATATATATATATATATATATATAAATATATATATATATATATATATATATATATATATATATATATATATATATATATATATATATATATATATAAATATATATATATATATATATATATATATATATATATATATATATATATATATATATATATATATATATATATAATATAATTATATATATATATAATATAATTATATATAAATATATATATATATATATATATATATATATATATATATATATATATATATATATATATATATTATTTTTTGGTTTTTGAATGAATCATTACAATTAAGAAAAATTAATATTGATATTTTTTTCATTTCTAATTCTTAAATAGAATTTTTAATTTGTATTTTTAAAAGATTGCCGTTGATTAAGATGTTTTAGAAATAAAATATTTACTGTGATTTAAAATTTAATAAAGTCAAAATTATGATAGACTATTCGATACATTTGAATTATATAATGTATATGTATTCAAATTGATTTTCATCACCTTTTTTTAATAGTAGCGAGGCAAATAAATTGTTATAATGTTGGATATTTTACCATCACAAACAGTAACTGTTACAAAGACATTTAAGAAAACAAAAGGATTTAGAAGGGATTCGGCTCCAGATGAAAGAAATTCCAGAGTTTTGTAACAAATGTATGGTTGAGATGATAAAATTTACTTTTGGCATGCAAAACTTCTTTCTACTATATGTGCTAGGAATAACATACACCCGGTTATTAAAAAATTTTTTTTATTTTCTTAATTTTATTTATAAAAATTATGGTTACAAATAAGCTGGATAAAATTTAAAATTTAATAAAATTTCCGATTCGTACAAATACTCCAAGTGATATTCTAATACTACAACACAAATATTAACATAATTTTGATAAATTAATAAATATAAATTTAAATAATAAAACAATTTATGGTTATTAACTTTTTGCTTATATGCCTAATGTCTTTCACTCTTCAAGTTATCAAGTTATTATACAAAAAATAATTCATTTCCACAAAATATGCAATTTTATTCGGAAAATTTTTAACATGTAAACTTATAGTGACTAACATACTTTTACATAATTTTTCAAATTATACAATAATTTTAATATGTAGTTTCCTTTTAAAAAGTGACAGTGAAAATTACAAAAAAGAAGAACTTATTTTAAGATTTTTAAACAATTTTTAAGGTCGAATAGTTTTTTTTAAATAGAAAATTAATAATTTAATGTTCACAATTAACAATTTTACTATAATATGCTATTGATAGCTAAATTTTATTTCAAAATGTTAAGAAATTATATAGTAGTATTATCATAGATTTGATTACATTTATCAATAAATTTTCGCAACAGGGCATTGTAAATCAATGCAAAAAGTTAGGTATACTTTTCATATCTACGGTCAACTTAATTTTTATAATTTAAGTTATTTTTTTTTTTACTTTTTAAAAGGATGAATCTCCTATAAGCTATATGCATCCGTTTTATTTTCGTATTAATTTAGCTTATTTCAAACCGGATTGAAAGGTTTTAGAGGTTAACCAACGGTTACTGTTGCAAAATTAGTGAAAATATGCTAAAACTTATAAATCAGTGATTATTTAGTTTGTGAAAGATTAGCTTTTGTTTTTGTGAATTTTATCGAAATACTTTAGTTAACATCAGAACGCAAACATTTTCTTGTTTGAATCAAATTTTGAAAACAAGGCATAAAGTTTAATTAGAAACTAGATTACAATTAATTATCAACTAGATGACAAATAGAAATAGTGGAAAACCATTAGTAACTTGTTTTTTAGTGAAACTTTTGATTTTTTTGTTGATATTTTTTAAATCCAGTAAACGCAATTCATCTTAAATTTACGAAGTCCGTAGTAAAACTTATAGTAATAGCACAGATAACTATACCAGATGAACATGTTGAATGTCTCAAATTTACACTACGCAAATTAAAGCAACCGAAACCTAAACAAACGAAAAATGAATGTACATATAAAAACGCATATTTTCATCATTTTCTTTTTTTTATCTAACAACTATTTGGTTGTATAAAAAAAAATAATAATAAAAAAAAAACTAGAATAATCAACTTTAGCAACAAATTTTTCTATTTTTTCAAGAATATTTTTATAACCGCGACTCAAAACTTTCTAGTATTAAATTTTTTTTGAAAATGTTGGATTAAATGTTTAAATACTTTAGTCAATTTTATATTTTAGTAGCGCTACCTCTTTTTATTTTTATTTATGGATTTAACATTATTTTAAAAGTAAAAATAGTTTTAGTACTATAAAAGATATTACCATAATACACACCATCTAAAACATTTTCAAAGTACGCCATCAATTTACACATTTACATATATTCAAAATAACTGCATGCAAACATTACAAAAAAATTTAACAGAAGATAAACTTATTACAACTACGGTTAACACTGAAAATTTGTTGAATGTAAATAAAGTGCCCAATAATTCAAACGTCCTAAAAATTCTTTAATAAATTTAGAACCCTCCATTATCGATTTTACCCTTAATATTAATAATAAAAATCTTTGGCCAGAAATATGGTTTTCAGCCACCTTCCTATCATCAAGCATAATTTCGCTTTGCCATACTAATCGAATAAGGGCAACAAGATTGTTCCACAAAGAATCCCTTCTAAATATCAGAGGCTCGGAATTAATATAAACAACCTTAGGAAACTGTTTCTTTTTAGTATCTGCATGGCTACTATGAATTCCAA
Source organism: Tipula confusa (assembly GCA_963556175.1). Taxonomy (NCBI): domain Eukaryota; kingdom Metazoa; phylum Arthropoda; class Insecta; order Diptera; family Tipulidae; genus Tipula; species Tipula confusa. Next base: position 69,675,919 of record OY744477.1, on the reverse strand, counting down.
TAGTAGGATAGCATCTCCGCTGTCTGTATTCAGCACATGGTCGGAAGGTATGGTACAGTCCGAGGGCTTCTTTAAAGGAGTTACGAGAACTGTGATCATTGCTGAGTTGTTGCGCCCTTAAGACTTAAGCTTTCCACCATTCATGATTTTTCGTTCTGCAAATTTGCTTGGAAGTTTTTCTTGCAGTAGGCTATATTCTATTTATCGATAGCAATACGACACTCCACATCAAACCAATCATTTATGGGTTTAATTATTACCATACTTAGAGTCTCCTGGGCAGCTCTAACAACCGAAGTTTTCAATATCTCCCATAGAGCGTTCACATCATCAGAACGGTGGTTAATTTCCGAAATGCTACTTTTAACTCATCCCTATTATAATCTTATAAATAATATCACCATGTTGTTTTTTTAGTGTAAAGGCTTGGGCAACGACATATACAATTATTTCAATCACTGTCACCATTACTAATTTTCAAAATTAGTTGTTAAATAACCAAAACATTTGGCGCAGTGGTTTGGGTTAGGTGTTCGAACCCAACGGGGAGGGATGTTAAAGCAATTCCCCATCAATTTATTGCGTTCGGTGATGATGATGAACTAGAACCCCTGTTGGAGTACAGAGTCATTGGGCCGAAACATCGATCATCCCAGTACAGGATGGCTGGATCAATGCAATATACATATAAATGATTAAAGCGAAAATGATAACATTAATTTTAGGCTCCAGAGAATCTATCACCTCAATTAATTATCATAATTATGTTATATGGTTGTACAACGCGTTTTGGAATTACCGTAGCCATATATATATATATATATATATATATATATATATATATATATATATATATATATATATATATATATATATATATATATATATATATATATATATATATATATATATATATATATATATTTATATATATATATATATATATATATATATATACATATATATATATATATATATATATATATATATAATACATATCTATGTTATGGGTGTGTAGAATTCAATTTTATTTTATATAAAATAAATAAAACGATATATTGCTAATTACCATATATACACACGTTTCAATGTTAATGTGACTATGTGCGCGAGACTATTATCTACATGTTATTGTTTTTAGGTTAGAAAATCATTATCTAATATTTCATCAACTATATATCTAAACGGTTTCAAGGACAAGCTAGCACGATTCTCACATTAAATATAAATTAAAATGTGGCATTGCGCGCGGATTTTTTCTTGTTCACATTTCACACTCGTCTAAAAATACACTCGCACCAATATACTCGACTAAGACTCATCAGACAAAACAAAAACAAAAAAAAATGGTTTTTATCTAGAACACATATATAAAAAAATTTCCAATTTTCTTGAACTGCAATGTCAATGACATGGCGAAAATAGAATAGGTAATATATATATTTATATATATATATATATATATATATATATATATATATATATATATATATATATATATACATATATATATATATATATATATATATATATATATATATATATATATATATTTATATATATATATATATATATATATATATATATATATATAAATATATATATATATATATATATATATATATATATATATATATATATATATATATACATATATATATATATATAAATATATATATATATATATATATATATATATATATATATATATATATATATATATATATATAAAACAGTACGAGCACATGATGAATGATGAATTGGCGAACTAAACATATGTGAACTACTTTGAGTTGTACAAAGAATACGTGGAGTACATATGGACCATAGCTTACAATTTATATAGAATTTGTTAAAAAATAAAAAAAACCCATATCGTATGATGCATTGATAGATGATTGAAATTTTGATCTCCTTCACCATGAATATATATATATATATATATATATATATATATATATATATATATATATATATATATATATATATATATATATATATATATATATATATATATATATATATATACATATATATATATATATATATATATATATAT
>OY744477.1:68708205-68961305 GCA_963556175.1 Tipula confusa | reverse complement strand
AGAATGTCTAAACAATATGTGATCAATGCATATTGCAGAAACATTAAAAATTCTTAATGGCATATTCAATACAGAACTAAGGCCATAAGACGCTATCATAAACATATATTAATTTGACGATGAATGAAAACCTAAAATATTCAAATCACCAAAAACAAACATTCAGATAATGAAACCTACAAATCATTAAAACCGAACAAAATTAAATTCAAAATTTACCTGTAAAACGTCAGTACTAGTAGCATCAATGCAAGAAACAGTATTATACTTTAAACCATCCCATAGGTAAACAACAACTCCACTGGCTCTAAACAATAGCATTACATTTGCTGAAAATGGTAAATCCCGAAATATTATAATTAACAAGTTCATATTGTTCAATCCACTTCTCAGACAGCAAATTGATTTGGGTGTATTTCACAAAAACCTCAGCTGGCCATGAAGTTAAAATCGGTGTCAGGCCGCTTTCATAGAAAAATTCTGCAGAATTCTTCAGTAATATTTCTTCGGCAAAACATGACGGAATTAAATATTGTTTATCTTTTTTAGTAATATTTTAGTAATAAATAATAAAATTCAATTTTAAGTTGGTATACACTTTCGAAATTTACTAAAAAAGATAAACAATATTTAATTCCGTCATGTTTTGCCGAAGAAATATTACTGAAGAATTCTGCAGAATTTTTTTATGAAAGCGGCATAAGAGACCTTAATTTTAAATGACGAGTAATCTTACTTTTAATTATCTTGTACTTTATATTTAAACCGATGAACCACGGCATCAGTTACATTAAATTTGTTCTGCAGATATTGGCTAATATTAGGTTCACCGAAATCTAGATGTATTCTTAAAACAAAAAGTTGTCAATGTCCCAGTGCCAATAATAAAATAATTCGCAGAATTTACAAATTATGGTTTTTTAATAAAAAAAGTAGATTGCTGAGCAGAAGCACTTTTAAGAGCACTGATAGTTTTTAATTCATTAAAAACTTCATTTAGTTACATTTGACGAACTATTGCCACAGATGAATGAAACAATAATCCTTTGTAAGAAACTAGAAGAATGAGAGACAACTTATGATTTACACATTACAAAACTTGTAAATATAAATGTTTATCACCCGAACAAATAGTAGTGTCAACAAACATTCGAAAATTACTGATCCAGGCAATCGGCCTTAAAATTTATTCGCATTTAATTTAAAGCTGGGCAGACTATTATCATAACTTTTCTGCCAACTAATTATGTTGATTTTGCATCACTAGCAAAATACTTGCGAAGGTACTTGCTTATTGGCTAGTGTAAATGTAAACAAACATTTATTGGGTTGCCAACCTAAACCGTGTGCACACATAATTTGTAACAAGTAGTTCAAAAGATTTCGTAAGAGGTAGGTATCGTTATGGTCATTTATTTAATAAATAATTTAAATTATAAAACGGGTGAATGTGTAGGCGAGGTCCCCATTAGTAACTAAAGTCAACTGAAACATTTGGGGAATTCTATTAATATCAGAACTAACACTGTTCGTACTTCGAACTCCATTTATGAATAAGAACCAAGTTGAAATACCGCAACGAACTTGCAATTTTTATTTTGTCTTTTAAATAACACGGAGTGCTATCATATATTATATGTTAAAATGTTTAACGAAATACGATGAAATTGAATTATTGATTATGAAATTGAATGCAACTAACAGTCACCTATATTATATATGATTCATATTTTAATTTGGCTAATTAACAACGAATGTGCAGGAGCTTTTTTGGTTTTAGAAGGCATCAAATGCCTGCACTAGGCTAAACTTTTGAGACCAGCATAGATGTTGAATTCACTTGATCGTCCCAGATTATATTAAAGTTTATGGTAAAACCCAGGTTCCGAACTTTGTTTGTGTATAAAGTGATATCTTTACCTAGAGTGATGAGTGGAAATGGAATTTCATTTATACCTCTATAAATCCGCAGAACCTTAGATTTAGTTCGGTTATGCTAGAGATCATTAATTGTGACCCAGTAAAATAAGATGCCAATGTTACGGATATTCTTCCAAGCTGTCTTGATGGAAATTTTAATCCGGAATGAAATCAAAATGATGATCAGATCAAGAATAGAAGCACTGTTATGAAAACTAGAACAGTACATTGGTAACAAGTTTTGAGTAGCTTAACAATTTTTAAGGTTGGTTGTAATTGAATTAGCTTTAAGCATATATTATTAACATCTATAAAGGCATCTTTGACGCCAGAAGCATCATACACCACACCAATGAATAACCAGATACTTTCACAAAAATATTATGAGTCACAAGTGCTACCCAGATACCAACCTGTAATCATATATTTTGTTTTAGACTCATTGATTTTGAGACCAACGGACAAGTGGATCCATCAGTACTTTGAAACCGTTGCCATTCTGTCAAATTACACAAATATCAACTGCATATGCCAAAACTTGGTTAGACTGATTACTGCATTACTGTTATTTTACATAAACGCATATATTTACAGATATTCCTAGACATTGCAAAGCAAACCATAAGCTATCGCTTATGGCGATAGCTTATGGTTTGCTTTGCAATCGTGGATTGTTCATATAGGCTTATTAAATAAGTTACGAGATGTTTCGTAATATTTAAAAAGTCATTCTCAGTGAAAAAACTTGATCAGTGACAGACATATTCAGTTCAGACCGAACACATTAATTTGTATGCCGCGATAGTTTTCGCATTTTGAGGTATCTTCTTTTTTAAGGAGAGGGCGTAACGTAGCCACTTTCCATTAATCAGGAAATCTTTGCCGTACTATTCGAATAAGGTCGAAAAGAGAGTTCCACAAAGTATCCCCTCCGAAAATCAAGGGCTCGAAGTTAAAACAATCAACCCCAAAGAAACGGTTTCTTTTTAGTCTCTGCATGGCTAGTGTGACCTTAATTTTAAATGACTAGTAATCTTACTTTTAATTATCTTGTACTTTATATTTAAACCGATGAACCACGGCATCAGTTACATTAAATTTGTTCTGCAGATATTGGCTAATATTAGGTTCACCGAAATCTAGATGTATTCTTAAAACAAAAAGTTGTCAATGTCCCAGTGCCAATAATAAAATAATTCGCAGAATTTACAAATTATGGTTTTTTAATAAAAAAAAGTAGATTGCTGAGCAGAAGCACTTTTAAGAGCACTGATAGTTTTTAATTCATTAAAAACTTCATTTAGTTACATTTGACGAACTATTGCCACAGATGAATGAAACAATAATCCTTTGTAAGAAACTAGAAGAATGAGAGACAACTTATGATTTACACATTACAAAACTTGTAAATATAAATGTTTATCACCCGAACAAATAGTAGTGTCAACAAACATTCGAAAATTACTGATCCAGGCAATCGGCCTTAAAATTTATTCGCATTTAATTTAAAGCTGGGCAGACTATTATCATAACTTTTCTGCCAACTAATTATGTTGATTTTGCATCACTAGCAAAATACTTGCGAAGGTACTTGCTTATTGGCTAGTGTAAATGTAAACAAACATTTATTGGGTTGCCAACCTAAACCGTGTGCACACATAATTTGTAACAAGTAGTTCAAAAGATTTCGTAAGAGGTAGGTATCGTTATGGTCATTTATTTAATAAATAATTTAAATTATAAAACGGGTGAATGTGTAGGCGAGGTCCCCATTAGTAACTAAAGTCAACTGAAACATTTGGGGAATTCTATTAATATCAGAACTAACACTGTTCGTACTTCGAACTCCATTTATGAATAAGAACCAAGTTGAAATACCGCAACGAACTTGCAATTTTTATTTTGTCTTTTAAATAACACGGAGTGCTATCATATATTATATGTTAAAATGTTTAACGAAATACGATGAAATTGAATTATTGATTATGAAATTGAATGCAACTAACAGTCACCTATATTATATATGATTCATATTTTAATTTGGCTAATTAACAACGAATGTGCAGGAGCTTTTTTGGTTTTAGAAGGCATCAAATGCCTGCACTAGGCTAAACTTTTGAGACCAGCATAGATGTTGAATTCACTTGATCGTCCCAGATTATATTAAAGTTTATGGTAAAACCCAGGTTCCGAACTTTGTTTGTGTATAAAGTGATATCTTTACCTAGAGTGATGAGTGGAAATGGAATTTCATTTATACCTCTATAAATCCGCAGAACCTTAGATTTAGTTCGGTTATGCTGGAGATCATTAATTGTGACCCAGTAAAATAAGATGCCAATGTTACGGATATTCTTCCAAGCTGTCTTGATGGAAATTTTAATCCGGAATGAAATCAAAATGATGATCAGATCAAGAATAGAAGCACTGTTATGAAAACTAGAACAGTACATTGGTAACAAGTTTTGAGTAGCTTAACAATTTTTAAGGTTGGTTGTAATTGAATTAGCTTTAAGCATATATTATTAACATCTATAAAGGCATCTTTGACGCCAGAAGCATCATACACCACACCAATGAATAACCAGATACTTTCACAAAAATATTATGAGTCACAAGTGCTACCCAGATACCAACCTGTAATCATATATTTTGTTTTAGACTCATTGATTTTGAGACCAACGGACAAGTGGATCCATCAGTACTTTGAAACCGTTGCCATTCTGTCAAATTACACAAATATCAACTGCATATGCCAAAACTTGGTTAGACTGATTACTGCATTACTGTTATTTTACATAAACGCATATATTTACAGATATTCCTAGACATTGCAAAGCAAACCATAAGCTATCGCTTATGGCGATAGCTTATGGTTTGCTTTGCAATCGTGGATTGTTCATATAGGCTTATTAAATAAGTTACGAGATGTTTCGTAATATTTAAAAAGTCATTCTCAGTGAAAAAACTTGATCAGTGACAGACATATTCAGTTCAGACCGAACACATTAATTTGTATGCCGCGATAGTTTTCGCATTTTGAGGTATCTTCTTTTTTAAGGAGAGGGCGTAACGTAGCCACTTTCCATTAATCAGGAAATCTTTGCCGTACTATTCGAATAAGGTCGAAAAGAGAGTTCCACAAAGTATCCCCTCCGAAAATCAAGGGCTCGAAGTTAAAACAATCAACCCCAAAGAAACGGTTTCTTTTTAGTCTCTGCATGGCTAGTGTGAATTCCTCGTATGATGGATCCTCTAGGTAGATCTCCGCAGTCTGTATTTGAAATGGCATCTTTCAAATATACCATTTTACAATTGAGTAAATCAGAAGAATGCTCCTTCCAAGTGTCGAGGATTGCGTCGATGTTAACACGGAGGTTTATATCCTGGTCCCGAATTGCGATAGACCTAGGTCTAAAGGTATATGGTGCATCCCATGGTAACTACTTTAAAGAACTGCGCTCACTGCTGGGTTGTTTTACTCTTAAGACTTCAGCCTTCCACCATTCAAGCTTTTTCTATCTACAAATTTGCTTTCTACTAGCTAGGACCACTTTGTTCTTCCGTGCGATTGTAAAACGCATTCGCGCTTCTATATATTCTATATTCTGTTGCTCCACAGCAAGATCAAGACGACACTCATCATTTTTAGGTTTAATCTTTACCATACCTAGTGTCGCCTGGCAGCACTGACACCCGAAGGTTTTAGTACACCCCATAGAGCGTTCACATCGTCAGAACGGGGGTTGTTTTCCATAATTGTGCTTTCTCAACTTCGTTTATCACACCTTCTTTATCTTGGGGTTGGCTTAGATCAGTGGGCGCACGAACACAAATGATTGAAAAGTTGGCTAGTCGCGCATGCGTAAACGCCGCTTACCCATACGACTAACAATAGCTTTGAAATCCAAAACATTATTTTTCACCTGTGGCCCAAGAAAAAAGCAAACACCAAGAATGCCGAGGTCATATCCACTGTAATGCAATGTATATATCGTAGGGACACGTGGTTTCCATTTTTTTGGAGCGCTCCAAGCGATACTCTTTCATGGCTGATATAAAGCGCCTGGTTTTCTTGGCGACTGTACATTCCACGTATCAATCTTAAACTGCTTGGCCGTTAACACGGACAATTTTTGGCAGTATCCGTATTTTATTATATTGATTTTTCTAACAGTTTTAAGAATGTGGGTAGTCAGCCCAGCCAGCGATCCAACCTTTGTTTAGTTGCCTCATACGACAAGCCAAGGAAGCTGTAGTGAAATTCTAAGGATAACATGCTCGTTTAGAATTCTTTATGTTGCAATGGGAGTCGCCTGGGCAGCACTGGCAATCTAAGCTTGCAATCCCTATTATAAAGCGTGAACATCATAAGAACGCTCTTCACAATGTTACTGCTTACAAGATTTTAGTAGAATTATCTATTTTTATCTCGGACCTTAGAAGAAATCGAACACCAAGAATGCCCAATAACCTTGGAACACACGATATCCACTAGGGAGCCATCCAGCTCTAACCTAAACTAAATAATCGAATTAGAGAAATAATAACAACATATTAGGTTACCGGCAGATGAATTATAATTTTTAATTGTACAAAATTTAAATTTACTGTCAACTTGAATCTTAAAACAAATGATTCCCTTTCCCGAATAATATATTGAATTATATAGAATTTTTGGCAATTGCCTCTCGTACTGTATTTTTTAATAACGAAATAACTTCTTTCTGATTTTCGGCCTGAATAACTGCAGTACCAGACACAATCATATTTGCACCAGCCGAAGCACAATGATGTATTGTGCTTGGTCCTACACCACCATCAACTTCAATATTAAGCTCTGGATAATTTTCTCGTAACCATTTAACTTTTGGCATCATATCGGTCATAAATTTTTGTCCACCAAAACCTGGTTCTACTGTCATAATGAGAATCATATCGGCTAATGGAATGTATTCTTCGACACATTTAATTGCCGTACCTGGTTTTAATGCCAGTCCAACTTTCATACCAGCCTCTCGTATTTTACGACATACTTCCGGTATATTATCTTGCACAGGTTCAATATGGAATGTATACTGATTAACTCCGGCATCTGCCATATCGACGATCCATTGACATGGATTTGACACCATCATATGTGTCTCAAAAAATGCATCCTACAATCATATGTAACATAAAATGGTCAGATTGCTATTAATCAATAAACAAACTTTTCTTTTTTTATTCACTTTTATTTTATTTCGTAGACACTTTACAAGAGGATGTCCAAACGTTAGGTTAGGTACAAAATGCCCATCCATGACATCAAGATGTAAATAATCTGCACCATTATCTATTAATTTTTGAGATTCGCGATGCAAGTCGGATAAATCTGCGTTCAGTATCGATGGCCCAATTTTTGCTTGTAAGTGCGGCATTGTAATTTGCTGGACTAGTTTATTGCAACTGAAATGGCGTAAATAACCTCTAAAGTAGAACATGATAAAAAAACATTTAATTATTAAATTCCTTCAATGTGTTAGTTATTGAAATTTGTTTCCCGTTGTGTATAAACCACTTGTTTTTTGACGCTTGATTTATATGCTTTGACATTTCCCTTCAACCGCTGCGGAACGTTTACGTATATACCTTGCACTGCGTTAATATTATTTAAACACTTAGAAAGATGTAAACTGTCAAAACTTAGGCATTATTGTACTTACAGGGGGTAATCGAAAAATCAGGTAAGGAATATATTTTTTGAAAAAAAAATTTAATAGGATTGTTTATCTAAATTTTTAAGGAGGTGCAAGCCAATTTTTCCGGAAAAATTAACCCATTTTCCGGAAAATTTTTCACTTTTTTCATTTTTTTATTTCGACGAAATGCACAATAATCTGTAACGACTTACATAATACAAAATTATCACATTTTCCGAAAAAAAAATTTATTTTTCCCATCTTTTTAATTTACAAAATGCACTAAAATGCGTTACACATAACAAAAATGCGTTATTTATAATACAAAAATATTGATATTTAATATGATAAACAACTACCCTAAAATGTTATTCAATTAAATTTTTATTTGTTGGATTATTATTAGTAATACTCATACTAAAATTGAGAACTCCTCAAAGAATCTTAGCATTTGACTCCTCTGCGTAATATAGTAACGCAATCGTGAAGCATTTTCATACCGCACGCGGGAGGTCGCTTCGCTCCCCCGCGTGCCCTCCGAGAGGCTTTAGATTTAAATTTCAAGAGCCGTAGGAGCCGGAATCAACAAACAAGCCACACGTAGGAACGGATTATATAAAATTCATTACTACAATTCCAAAAATATAAATTTAAATTAATTTGTTTTAGGTTATTTTAATTCGTTTTATACCTTAGAGGATGGGGGCTGCCGCCCCCAAACCCCCGCTTTTTTAGAAAAATTTAAAGGATGGCTACTATTCTCAAACCTTCGCATTTAAAACAATTTAAAATCAAAATCTTCATAATAGCTGTTTTTTTAATTCGCTTTATATCTTAGAGGATGGGGGCTGCCGCTCCAAAACCCCTGCTCTTAGAACATTATAGAATCGAAACCTCTATAGAAACTCTACATTTTTAAGTAGATTAAATAAAATGCAAAAAAAACATTTCATGAAAATTTTTCCGGAAAATGTGAAAAAATTTTCCGGAAAAATTGATTTGCACTTTGTAAATGCATCAGACATAAAATAATACTTTAAAGCATTATAAAACAATACATATTGCCTTTATTAAAAACAATTTTAAAAAAAAAATTAAAATGTTTAGTGTTAAAATTTTCCCGGAAAATGTGATAGTTTTTCCAGAAAAATTGGCTTGCACCTCCTTAAAAATTAAGATAAACAATCCTGTAAAACAATTTTATCAAAAAATACCCTCCTTACCTGAGTTTTCCGTTACCCCCTGTAAGTAAAGTTTAGCCGAAACTTATATCATTCATTCCCGCGTTTGACTCCATAGCGTATTTTTCTTGCATAACGTTTGAAATATCATTATGTTAGCAAATAAGTTAAATGTCAGGTTAATATGTCCTCTTGTAGCTGCTCTAAAAACGTGATGTATTACTTGCCACGTTGGTAACAATGGCCGTGTTTTTTCTTGATGTCGGAGTAATCGGAGAGATCAGAGAGATTATTTATCGGATATATCTGATAATTCTTTTCTCCGATTTTTATCTATCAGATCGAAAAAAATATTTTTTGTGTTATTTTTTAGTACCAAAAATAATAAATTATTTTATGAATTTCAGCTTTAAACTCCCTAAATTTAAGTTTTATTTGTCACCTGATAGCTCAACATTAATCGGAGTCGCCATTTTAAAATTTACTAAAAAATATAAAATAATCTGTACATTTTTTCAGAGTAAAAAGATCGTATCCGATAATTATCGGAGCGTAAAAAAAAACGACACAGAGAGATAATTTTTTTCTCGGATATTAAAAAAAAACGCATATCTGAAAATTTGACAGTAAATTTATCTCTCCGATTTCTCCGATATCAAAAAAAAACAGACCCATTGTTCTGTTTCGACGTTAACAATTTGGGTGCGTTCAGCAACAGTAAATAGCTCTTCTATTCGTTTTATAAATTCATTGCTTAGTTTAAAAATACTTTACAAATGTCAAAGCGAGCCATTCATTGTTTACGTGTATTTGATGAATAAAATACAAAAAAGTTATAATGAATAAATTTATTGTATTTACTCTGTACTTTGTTACGCTATGCGTAATTACGATTGAATCGAAAAAGTCTGATGATAAAAATAAACCCGAATGGGCGAAAAAAGATATTCGTGATTTTAACGATGCCGATATGGAAAGATTACTCGATCAATGGGAAGAAGATGAAGAGCCGCTCGAACCGGATGAGCTTCCTGAACATTTGAGACCATCACCACAATTAGATTTTTCAACTTTGGATCCTAAAAATCCCGAAAGTATATTAAAAATGTCAAAAAAAGGTAAAACATTAATGACATTTGTCAACGTGATTGGTGATCCGCCGAATCGCGATGAAACGGAAATAGTCACCAAATTATGGCAAACAAGTTTATGGAACAATCATATACAAGCTGAACGATATTTAATCGATGACAATCGTGCCATTTTTATGTTCAAAGACGGTGCCCAGGCATGGGAGGCGAAAGACTTTTTAGTCGACCAAGAGAAATGCGAAAGTGTAACGATCGAGAGTAAAACTTATAATGGTAAGTTTTCAAACAAGAAAGATGAATTGTAAATTTTAATTACTTATAAGAATAAAGATCTTGAATTATTTTTTCTATATTGCATTTATTTTATTTTATTATCATAGATCACCATTTTATATTTAAAGCCGTGTTTATTTTCTCGATCGCGCGATAATTTGTGTGCAACAATGATTTTGTTTTATCACTGTGTGGCCCATCTAGATATTGATCATAAACTAGTTGTGCTAGTAAATTATCGTTTGGATTCGATTTTGGTAGCATGTGGTACATAGCTTCCATTTGAATGATGAGCTCGCGTGAGTTAAGGCCATTTCTTGGACGTATTTGGGCCCCTCCATTTAGACAACCAGATGGACATGCCATCACTTCTACATAATGGTAAACCGACTTACCTTTCTTTAATTTTTGTACTAAATTTTGAATATTTCTAAATCCATTTGCGATTGCAAACCGAAGTACAACTTCTCCGTTCTGCTCAAAAATTACTTCTCGAAAGTCTGCATTTCTAATAGTTTTGTATTGGAGTGTATCAATATGTTGACTAAATAATTCACTTGCAGAATATTTAAATATGTGATCAGAGTAACCACCTGATCCAGATGATTCATGTGCCCATACATCTTGCGATGGACGATTGGTTTTCCAAGGCCAATCAAAAGTATCTATTGGCGCATCCGAGAGCTCTATACCATCTTTTACTAGCATTTGTTCAATTTCGATCGATGTAATTACACAGTCTACATCACGAGAATTAAGAACTTCATTGAAAAATTCTTCACGAGATGCCTCCAATTTCTTATCGTAGCACGGCATTATAGTCAAATGATAAATATTTCCTGGCGATATACCCAATGTTTTGGCTAAATACTGCTTTACCAGAATACCCATAATTTGTTGTGGTGATCTGGTCGTTGAGATGTATGGAAGAATAAAATTACCATGCGTCTTTTCGGCATAGCAAACCCAACCGGGACATGACGAGGCTAGCATTGGTAGTTTAATGTCACTTTGCTTGTCAAAAATAACAGATTTATACCGTTCGATAAACTCATTTCTACTTTCGATAAGGGCAAGGTCATCCGCAATTTTTGTATTCAATACGTAGTCAGCGCCCAATTTTTTAAAATACCCAGCTAAATGAGAACAACAGGCTTCAATCGTTAAATTGTAAGCATTTGCCAGTGACAATATCACTTGCTGTGATATCGTAAACACAATTGTCCGCACTTTATCGATCTCATTGTTAGCTTTAAAGCTTGTATTTTCATTTAACACACGTAACAATTCATCTTGGCTTTGCTGTGTTATTAGTACACTTTCAGCTGAGGTAATACAACCTGAACATGCTAAACAATCTGATAGTGTTATCTCAACTTTTTGAAGTTTTTTTGATTCGATCTGAAACACATATAAATTAAAGTAATTAAATTTATTTAATAAATCGATGTAATACGTACAGCAGACGATTCGTAATATAATCCATCTTCCTTAATCGTAATTTTAGATCCGGTTTTCGTTTTTTTCTTGTCGATTTGCACTGGTTTTATGCATTCCTAGGTAAAATATATTTTAAGCCAAGGACCAAGGTAAATTTAAGAATTTTATTAAATAACTTACTTGTGACGGTGTAATAAAATCATCTAAATCTGTTAAACGTAATGCCCCACTAAATCCTGACATTACAGCATCAGTCTAATAAAATTATTTATATTTTTTTTTAATTAATTAAATAATTAGAAAATTTTTGTTTTGTCAGATTGACAGAAAACTTTTTGGTTTGGTTCTAGACTAGACTTATATCCGAGACCCAAAAGGCAAAATTTCACGTTCATCCAACCCCAAGTAACCATGACAGTCAAATAATTTTTATAAATTTTTTTTTGTAAAATAACCCAATCAAGAATTAGTACGGAAATCCGTGTGAAAATCATTACGAAATAAAAACACGAAATGTGTATTCTATACCTATTTTCATATGGAAAGTTTTGCACAAATGAAAGGAAAATATTTTCTTGTTGTGTAAATGCAATTTATAGATATTTCCGTGCAAATATTGTACCATTTTTTGAGAAAAATCCTACTTCTTTCGGTTTTTAAAGTTCTTCTTATTTCTGCTCATTTCTGTAAGATAATAAGAAAATGTGTCGACCTAGGTTAACGATAATCATACTACTTTCCGCATGAAAGCAGTACTTATTCTCATTCATTGGTCCATAGAATAGGCTTTTTACTGGGGTTTTATAACCTTTTAGAAAATTATTCAAACTTGCCTAGTCCTATGCAGCTTTAAGGATAAAGCAGCGATAGAAATTGATCATTCCTAAAATTCGTTTTAAATTCTTCGGCGGTTATGGCAATGGAAATTTACTGATCACCTTAACTCGTTCAGGTGATGTGGAATTACCTTCGGCATTAACCGAGTCTCCCAGAAAATTCCTTTGTGTCACTATGAAAACACATTTGTCCACATTAATTATTAATCCGAAATCGCGTAATTTGTCAAATATTTATTGCAAATGTTATTTATACAAACGTGATGCACCTAGGATGTCATCTAAATACGCATAGCAAAACTTAATGATATGAGCGCACTATGTGCGTAAAAAAATAGTGCAACTATGAGTTGTTGGGTAAAATCCTATAAATGTGGTATTGCATAATGTCGGGAATAGTTACGCTGTTTAATGACCGATAATCGCCACATGGTCTCCATCCACCATTCTTTTTGCTTCGATCGAGATATTGGAGATTTTGAAAAAAGTTTCTGCTGGTTGGTCGTACAAAGGCTGCGGAGCTTTAAATGCTACGAGATTGATTGAGACCAACTGTCCTGAAGCTGCGTTCTAGCATGATTTTTTGGTAAAAAAATGTTCACCACGAACTTCAGTCATATGAGTAAAATATTCTCAACTCGAGCAAAAATATGAGCCATACATATTTTTAAATATGTATGGCTCATATTTTTAAATTTTATTTTTATATAGGTTTTTCCATGATGAAAATTTCTGAACCAGAAATATTAACCAGGCTTGAACGCAGCTTCAAGCCACATTTTCTGTTTCGTAATTTGACCCCTCTGCCTTTAAAGTATTAGGTGTTGGTACCCTATTTTGTTGTGTACGCAATAATTCAGTCGAAGTGTGCAACGTGGCTAGTCATTTTGTTGGAAAACCCCCGCATAATTCTGATCTAGTCACTGATATTATTAATTCTTTATCTTGTTCTGTATCTGTCTCTATATTACTTGCTTGCTTGTACTACGGGTTTTCCATTGTGGCGATGTTTCTTATATGTATACTGAATCTTCAAATACACAAAAGTCACACGTACCTTTCCAAAATATTGAAACTGTGACTGTGTTGGTGATTTAGGTTATGACGTTATCTCCCACATTGCTCAATGATCCAACTAACGGCCCGGTTCTGTTAATGATCTCAATATTTACTGTCAAAAATCGCAAGCGTCGTAATATTTTCAAATCAATTAATGTTATATCCACCACGTTGTTCGATGAAGCTCTGATTTACAATAAAAATATTCAAATGTGCAAAGCACCAAAATCTAATTTTCTAGTTGGCCATCTACTTTATCGTAGGCCACCAATTAATAGTGAACTAAGAGATGATAATTTCCTTTATTATGAATTTCATAGTTTGAAGTGAATAATCCGCATTTTTATTTATACATTTTTACTATATTTTTAGATCTGGATTACTATTAAATTGTTTAGTTTTATTGTTTGTATTATTGAATGTACTAATAAGTTATTGCAAATTTTAAATGATTTTAAGTTACGATTTTACTTAAACGATTTTAAGTGGCTTTATTTAAAATCAATAAAGTTTTTTTAACAATAATTTTAAACCTATAAGAATTTTGCAATCATTTTACAGATTGTGGTAACCGAAATCTACATCAAAGAAGTCCGAAATTATTACTTATCTAATTTGAATTTTATAATAGGCAAACATTGAATTCTAATTAGTAAGCATTTCGCAAAATTCGTAATATTTCCGTTACAAAAATTCAATTCGTAAAATTATCGCAATTTCGGACTATCTTCGATACAAAACATCGTAAAAAAGTCTAATTATTATAATAGCACAGTAGATTCGTAAATTTATCATTATCGAAATCAAACAACTATTCGTTTACAATATTTTATAAGGACACAGAGCAAGTTTTTGACGTTAATTTGGTTCCCGTCTGATTTTTTCTTGTTTTTGGATGTGGTATTGTTTTTCTTTATGATACAAATATTATATATATATACATATATATATATGTTTATTTTAAATTAATTTCTTGTTTGTGGGCAGTTTATAATTAATTTAAAAGCAAATTTTATTAATTTATGCATATTAAAAATGTTTCCTTTTCTTTTTCTCTTTACAAACACAATGACAAAACTACATCAAATTTTGGTCAAGTCCTTTCGTGCCAACCAAAATGTATATTTTCGTCAAAACCCGAAAGAATTCGACATTATTAAAATCTGTACATTTAAATTACACCTTGTCTGTAGGGTGAATAACTGTTTATATATGTCAAATTTGTGTCAACTTACCTTTATCGCAAATTTATAATTCTGTTGTTTTGCATGTAATAAATTTGTCTAGTGAAATGTTAAACATAATAATAAAATAGTTATTTAAACATACATAAATAGTACATTTACATTATTTCTATGTGCTATATTATAATTATTTCTATGTGCTCTAGTTCTTGTGTATTTTATTTATTTATACCGCTACACACGATCCAACTTAGTCGGGCAGGCCGATGAATTAACCGGCCAAGCAAATGTGTATCGGTCAAGCGTCATTAATAATTTAATTTCATAAAGAAAACAACGCAGCAGGAAACATATATGCAAGAATACAAAAACAATATTTGCACAAAATAAAAAACAAAAATCGAATGGTAAGTTGGATCGTGTGTGTACGCTCTTTTCTCTTCCTCTTGCTTTGATAAAAAACCATGAAGTTAACTGCAATTCAAGGAATTGTAAAAAATTATATAATCAAATTATTAAATTGTCAAAATATTTTTGTTTGAAACTAGTTTTTTATTAAAGTACTTTTCATACCGACGACTTCGACTTTGGACTTCGTCAATGAAATTTTTTTAAAAAGCATTTAAACTATAAAACTTAGGTTGATTCGATTAACAATGTCAAGTTTTATTGAAATAAATCAAAATAGTTATAAAACTAATTAGTTTTATGTGATAAATTTAAGAAAATAAAAATATATTGCTATGAAGCTAGCTGCAAAGCAAGGGCAATACGTTCCACTTCTCGACTTTGCCAATTTGATATGTTTAACTATTCTGTGGAATATTTTTATGAGGACGAAAATAATGAAAATATAAATAATAATCAAATAAATATTAGGGAAAGTGAAGAAAACTTTATTAGTGACAATATTACAATATACAATTATACGTATATGCAGTTCACAAATAAAATATCAAAATTTGAGAGCTGTCAAACAAAGTCAAAGTCGACGCCGTCGGTATGAATTATCAATGCTTTGTATTTGTGGAATTTAAATTTTTTGCAAAGTCGAAGTCGTCGGTATGAAAAGTACTTAAATTTGTATCATAGATCAATTCACAAATATAATCAGACGATGTGTTAGATGAACAAACGTTTGTGATGCGTAAAGTTTGTCACATCGCTGCAACTTTCAAATGACAAACGTCGGCTACCGGTCGCTATTTAGATGGTATTTACCACGTAAGGCGCTTTTATGGTTGTGTCCATTCGTTCGTTGAGTTTTTTTTAACTAATCATGTACGCTATTTTCTTTAGTATTCCTATATCTTTTTGACCGAACGATGCAAAAAAAATGTAAAATAAGAATAAATAATCTCAACCATTGTCAAAATCTGAATAATTCAAAATAATCAAAATCAAAATAATTTTACTGAACAATGTTCATTATTGACAATATTCTCACAATGCACTAACAATATAAACGTTTGTAGAACCATTTGACACATTAGGCGCTTTCGATTGACATGAATAAACAAAATTAACTGAATCAACTGAAATGATTTGACTGTTCTATTCGGACCTGTCAATTCAGTTAAAACTATTGAGCAACTGAATTAACTGATTGTGTATTTTGCTCGTGGAGTTAATTCACATAGGTTGTTGTTTTTGTTTTTTTGATTTTTTTTTCTGTTTCGCGTTCAATTTTTGAAAATTAGAATATATATATATATATATATATATATATAAATAAATAAATATATATATATATATATATATATATATATATATATATATATATATATATATATATATATATTATATATATATATATATATATATATATATATATATATATATATATATATATATATATATATATATATATATATATTTATATATACATAATATATATTTTTGTATTTTATAGCAAGTTCTAATGATTTTAATATAGGCATGTATTTAATTTTTATTTTCATTCCCGCTGTAGTAAACAAAAGCCAAATTTTAAATGATTTTTTTTGAAATTTATCTAGAGTGATAAATACCATTCGAACACCCAAATCACTTCAGTAGCTCAATTATCTAAATAGTAACTCAATTTCAATTCTGTTGATTCATGTCAATTGAAAGTGCTTATTGTGTGTGTTAATATGTACAAATGTTTACATCACACTTTTGTTTGAATCAGATCACACGTCTGTGCCCGGCTTTCTGTGTTGCAGTTTTAACACGTCATGCTCGATAAATTTATAAAATTCATTCATTGTTTTATAGTACAAATGCAACTATAATCAAAGTTTTGTTCGTGTCTACATTAAAATATTCCATTCGAATTACAAACTAATTAATTAGATAATTAAAATGATGGATGTAGAGAGAGTTTTTTCTGACTCGGTAAGCAAAAAATTTTAAAATATATATTATTTTGTAATATGAATTATGTTTATCATTAGGATTTATCTGACGATGAAGAAGAAGTTAAAACCACAAGAAATAATTACAAACCTCGAGGTTATCAATACGAAATGTTGCAATATGTTATTAAAGAAAATACTATTATATATTTACCAACAGGATCTGGTAAAACTTACATAGCAATACTAGCTATGCAACATTATTGTAAAAAAATAGAAACGTGAGTAAAAGCTCGACGATTCATCATTGCATATATAATTTGGTGGTTTCCCTATATTTACAATTATTTTTTATATAATTTTTTTCAGTCCATTTAATGAGGGGGGTAAACGGATTGTTTTTCTTGTGAATACTGTAGTTTTAGTTTCACAACAAAAAAAATATATTGAACAATTATTACCTTATAAGGTGGGTGGTTATTCGAGTGAAAGAAATGTGGATGCATGGCGAAAAGAAAGGTGGCGCAGTGAAATTGAAGAACATCAGGTATCCTGTTCAGTGTGCATACCCAAAATCTTTGATTTGAATAATAATAATGTACCTCATTACAGATAATTGTTTCGACAACACAAATTATTCTTGATATTGTTCGAAGTGGTTTTGTTAAAATCAGTGACTTTGTTTTAATGGTATTTGATGAATGCCATCATGGAATGAAAACCCATCCCATGCATCAATTGATGTCACAATTTGAAAATGTACCCGTAAAGGAACAACCGCGTGTCATCGGTTTAACTGGTACGTTAATATCGGGGTCGATTACCAAAGATAATATTGTAAAGCATGTCGAAATGCTCGAGAATACTTTTAATGCCGTTGTTCGCACGGTTAATTCACAAATGAATTTAAATGAAGCTTTAAAATTTTCAACAAAAGCAAAAGAACTTGTTATTGTTCATAGTCCTAATACTATTTTGAATTTTTGTGACAAAATCAAATTAATAACGTTCAAGTATATGAGCCTAATCGATGAATGGCCCATTGAATTAAAAAAAGTAAATATTTTGGTTGACGAATCAACTTGCCGAAAAGTTCAGCGCGGCGTTCAAATAAATAAAATGAAAAATCTTATAAAAGATTTTGTATTCCAAATGGAGGAGCTTGGAATATTTGGTGGGTTCATTGCTGTGCTCGGCGTTATAATAGAGCTGGAACTAAAAAGGCGCGAAGCGCAATCAACATCACATAAAAACTTAGTACGTGCCTTAATTACGGGAATGGAACTGGTAGCGCATTTATTAAATGAAGAAATGGCTGACTTAAATACAAGTTACGAAAAAATTTTAAACTACAGCTCGTGGAAAGTAAAACAGTTGTTTGTCTATTTAGAAGAATATTTAAATGAAAATTATAGCGATGATATGAAATGTTTAATTTTTACCCATAAAAGACATACAGCTAAATGTTTATATCACTTATTAAAATTGTACGCTCTAGAAAATCCGCTATTTAAATTGCGTAGCGATTTTATGGTTGGTAATAATAATAAAATTCCTGAATCTATCGAAGCAATATTAGAAACGAAATGGTCGCGTCGTGCTGTGGAGCGTTTTCGTAAAAATGAAATAAATTGTCTCGTTGCTACGAGTGTGCTAGAAGAAGGTGTAGATTTCCAAACATGCAATTTGGTAATATCATTTGATTTTCCACTAACCTTTTGTTCGTACATGCAATCAAAAGGTCGTGCCCGTTGCGATAAAAGTAACTATGTAGTTATTATACCTAGGGCTGAGGAAACAAAATATTTAGCAAAACTACGTTCATATCAAGAAGTTGATGAAGAATTGAAAAAGGTAAATGTGATTTAATGGATTAATAATAATATATTTTTTTTAATAATAATTTTTAAATTTTTTAGTTTTTACTCATGAAAACGATTGATCGTAAGATGCCATTAATTGATGATGTAAATAATGAGCTATTTAATCATGATATTCAACCATTTTTTACAAAGAGCGGTGCAAAATTGGAAGTTCAGTCAGCCGTATCTTTATTAAATCGATATTGTAATACACTGCCGCATGATGAATTTTCTTTTCCAACTGTTACTTGGACAACTTATAATGCAAACGTTAATATTTTAAAATATGTGAAAATTAAGTTACCAATTCAGTCAATTCATAAAGAAGAAATAACAGTAAGTTTATATGTTATAGTTTTAAATATCGAGATTTGTCCATTTATATGTTTTAATATCTACTGAAATTGAATTTTTAAAAAAATTTCCTGCAAAAGAACGATCTATTTAACCACTTAAAAATGCAGGATATGAAGAAAACGAAATGCCTTATACATTTTTTTAAAATTTTTTGTATGTTAGTAATAAGGTAAAGGAAGACTTAAGACATAAAATATCAATTTATTAGAACACGATAAAATGGCGATAATATTTCTATATTATTATTATTACCCCTAATGTTATCCCAAACTTTTAATAACTCAGTGATAATACTATGAAATTTTTTACTCCAGATTAAACCAAATTTTCCAGATTTTAATTTTTGAGTATATCGAAAGCTTCGGTGGTAAAATTTAAAATATATATTCGGCGGTAGAGGGACAATTCCGAATGGATAATAACGTTTGGGATATCTTTTTAAGCTTTCACTGGTCTGGGAAGCAAATGGACGCCACGATTACATTGAAAAACGTAACAATTAATATTTTAAAATTGATTGATTGATTTTGAGTGTAAGATCAAGCATTAGCAGGATTTATTGGAAAGCCCCATACACCCGTTTTTACATATACTATGAAGGATAGAATAGAATAGTTAGATATATTATTGAGATCAACCCGGTTACAGACACCTTAGCGGCCAATAGTTAGTATTTTGTATTCATGCATATGACAGTACAGTTCTATGCTATATGATCAGCATCTCCATTCTACAACCATTTATCTGTAATCTGCAATGTTTAGCAGAAAACATATCTATTAAAGGACTAATTTAACAAAGCTGTAACAAATTGCATTAGTTTTCGCCTGAAAATTACAAATATATTTATCGCATCATTGCTAAAAATTAGTAACTGAATAGTTGTTAATTCTGATAAAATAATATAATAATATAATAATATAATAATATAATAATATAATAATATAATAATATAATAATATAATAATATAATAATATAATAATATAATAATATAATAATATAATAATATAATAATATAATAATATAATAATATAATAATATAATAATATAATAATATAATAATATAATAATATAATAATATAATAATATAATAATATAATAATATAATAATATAATAATATAATAATATAATAATATAATAATATAATAATATAATAATATAATAATATAATAATATAATAATATAATAATATAATAATATAATAATATAATAATATAATAATATAATAATATAATAATATAATAATATAATAATATAATAATATAATAATATAATAATATAATAATATAATAATATAATAATATAATAAGATAATAATTGTGACGATTGTGGCTGGCATACAACATTATTAACATGTAAATCGGTAATAGCCGGATGGTTAGAGCGTCGAAGAACATGATGTTTAAGGATTCGAATCTCGTCATGACCAGTATTTTTTATGACATAATTTTGAATTACGACGAAACATGCTTAAAGGTCCACGTTCAAAGCCATAATGAATAATTCTAGAAAATAAAATATGAGATACAAAATATGTTCTTACAGCGTTAGGCGTGGCGATGATAGAGGAGAAACAAGTATACCAAGTATAATGGAGAGCCACACCATATGAATAAGATTGTACAAGAACAACACACACACACAACGATGATAATGATAATGATTATGACGGCAATAAACGTCAAGTATACAGATGACTTACGACTGCAATAAATGGAACATTCTCGACCATCCGTATACTGGTATATAAACAGCACCGATTTCGAGTAGAGGGATAGTCTTATGTTAACAATGCGATTGTGAATAAGTAAACGATTAAAGCGAAGTGTACAGTAAAGTATTACATAGTGGTTATAGTGAAACAAAGATCAATCCAGTAAATTTGATCACGGTGTTTTGTTATTCCAAAATCCATTACGAATCCAGAAGGAAAAATCGTAACAATTGATATCAGAAGTGAGATTTTGCAATAGAGAGCGATGAAAAATATCAACGCGTACTCACCAGTTAAGAGATGATTTGGAGGAGCGAGGATTACCCACGGAAGGAAATAAGATAGCTATATTTAGGGCTTGAAGCAGAATCGAAAAAGGAACGACCAGAGCAAATCAGCTGTTCCCAAATTAGCAACCGGAACAAAAAACATCGGGACAGTTCTCAAAGCTACGATGTTACTAATAAAACCAGTTTGAACAATTAAACACTGAAGGAAAACAGCAGGCGCAACAACAGAGTGAGAAGCTGGATAAGGTCAAATTGTCCCTTCTAGGAAGGATGAAAGAGCTAGAGATAGACGTGACAGAAGTTAAAGGTAAAATGCAATTGTTGGAGGGTTCCATCACGGCTACCGTAGAAAACACAGTTCAAGCAAGAATGCAACAATTTGAGAGCAGAATGAAACTTAGGCAAGACCGCCAGAAAAACTATCCTTCGCACAATGAAGCTTTCGTAGAAAGCGGCCCGTCGAGTGTTAAGGAACCACCTACTGGTGGTCATAGGGGAATTTTGAAACCCCAATCATTCGATGGTGATTCGCCAATCGAACATTTCAAGCGGTAGTACATCATAATGGATGGGATCCGAGTGAGCAACTAAAAGCAATAATTCTGGCACTACAAAGACAGCAGATGTACTCCAGACTGTACATGCAACAGAGATGAGCTGTGAAAGGATCTTGAAGAAATTGCAGTACACACGGGCAGTCTCACGTCCAAGAACTATAAAAAATACAGTTGCATAAACGTAGACAGCAGCGAGAATAACGCCTCCAAGATACGGAACGAGAAATAACCAAGCTACCGCGGCAAGCCTACTGTAATGCTCCTTTGGATGTATTAAATGGGTTAACAGTAGATGAGTTCATCAACGCCGTAGGAGACAACCAATTGAAACTCCACTTGAGAATGACGACGAAAGGAAAGACTATAGAACTTCAAATTATATCATCAGCCTTGGAACACGAAGCAGTCAGAACCAGCTTAACCACGGATTCCCACAAACTGTGGAAGCTTGAAGTGGAAGTTATAGCTCAAATAGAGGACATGATAGAAGCAAAACTTGGAAGACCACGACAAAGCTTCCAGAACATCAGACGGAAATCGCGTTCCCAATCAAGGTGCTTTATAAGCCAACAACCTGTACACTACATCGGAGATTGTAAATAACCAGCAACCGGCAGAGCGGGGCAGCTAGAGGGTGGTAGGACACAACATGAAAAATTCAGACAGATAAATGCACAACAGGAGGACGTTGAAGCACAGTATGGACGAGGATTATTACATAACAACGCAGATGGAATGTCCAGGAGGCCTGGTAATCCTCAATGTTAACACTGCTCTGGATAAGAAGAAAGGAACCCCAAAGTAAGAATCAGAAGGGTTCGATGCAGAAGATCGCTGGGCAGAATTTTCGATTATGGAGTAAAGAAAAGAGTAGCCACAAACTATGGAAATTTGCAAGAAATTATGTCGGTAACATGCGCTTCTCAATGATAATGGAAAATGGTAACCAGCAAGTTGGATACAGCAAGACATTCACAAACAGGTTAATTATAGTAATTTGTATCAGATTCGCATGTTACAAAAATGACTATCAATGGATATGAAAACAAATAAATTTCATCGATGGATCAATTGTGGAGAACTTTCTAATTTTACCTGCTAATCGAGGAAGTAAACTCAGAATTTGCATCAATATTAACAAATATTGGCAGATAAAGTAATTGATACAGAATTAGCGTAATAGAATCAAAATTCTTCGCGCAAGGGCAAGTGAATGTGTTCTATACTGCTGGAAGTTCAAATGTTTTACTATAGAAAATCTGGAAATGAATATAATACAAAAATATTAAACTTAACCGAGAACACATCTACTTCAATTGCTGATGATATAATAACTAGGTGTTCAAATCACGAATAAGAACACCCCGTTTGACAGAAGCTTCACTCTAGAAACAATTTTCGGCTTCAGCAAACCATACATTAAAACTACGAATATTGATGTTGCTGGTGGGTTAGCAAACGAGACAGTTGGAACATTAACTTATGTTGAGTTCAAAAATGAAAATAAAATCTTATTGTTGATAAAATTAGTGTTGATGATATAGTTAGTTTGAAGCTAACTGATTTGGTACTTTCGAGAGAGGTAAATTCGTAATGTCTGTTTAGGTCATTACATCTATTTTCACGGTAACAGGGTTTAAGTCTGTCAATAGAAATTTTATGCCTTTCCGCTAATTTCGATATCAAAAGTTAAATTCTTTGTCAAAAGAATCATGACTCAAAAGAAGGAACTCTCAACGAAATCCCAAAAACGAGGTCGGCTTTCGTAGTCTGGAGTTTATCACTAAAAGTTGTCCGAAATTTAATCATAATTGTAGGTAGAACGCTAGTTCTACTATTTGTGCATAATCTATGCTTTTAGGGATAGAAATTAGATTAATGAGCGATTAGGTATCTGCAACAACTTTGTAAATGCCTGAAATGTGTTGGTAGTAATTGATCAATAAAATCCAAATGACAAAATTGGCGAAGAGATGCTATTTTCAGATTCTGATAAAAAGCGCAAACAAGTGGCTTTTGATTCGTGAATAGAGTGAACTATTCGACCTTAAACATATTTAAAGTGCTCAATGCCAAAATAAGATGCAAGCATTTAAACGAACAGAGAAAGAACTACGCTGTACTACTACGCTATAGAAGACGGATGTGCGAGAAAAGTTGTATTGCACTACATTTCCTTCAATTGAAGGTTTCGATAGATTCAGCTGATCAGTTTATTGGAGTTTTGTTCTTTTATAAAATATCCTGATTTTCGACGTGTAATGCTGATCTGAAGATATTTGAAAGAGAGAGATCCTGGCAGGACCATAAAGCACCGGTTGCGATAGAGTGATTGACGAATCGATGAGCCTCTGTCTCTGTATGTCAACCAGTAATCAAGAATCGTTAAGGGATCCGCTCCGATAATAGATATCGAAACATCAGCATCTACAAATCATTAAATGATCGCCTGAGGCAAATCCTAAGAATAAAAGTTGAAATTGTTGAATTAATTTTAGCTAATTTCGGGGGGTAATAGAAATATCGACACAACAAAAAAGGGAATTTGTTTCGAATATGTTGACGAAATCGTCGTGTGTTTCATTTTAGCTTTTTTGTTCATGAAATTGTTGTTTGGTAAATTACATTCCTCTCTGGCGTATTTCACCTACATGGAGTGTTTAACATGGACGAAATTGTTTTGACAAAATTAAAGAATTTGTATGCCTAATGGAAGCAAATTTTTAATAAATAAAATATAAGTGTTCTTGGATGAAGACATGTTTCAAAGAAATAAAGAATATTCATTGAATCGAAGTTTGACAAATCTCATTTGGTAAAAGGCTTCGGACATTTAAACTAGCTATATTGAAGTTACGACATAATTGACATAACTATGTGAACCGGCGCCTTACATATAGTTACTTTACAACCAAACAAAGTCGACAAAACCACAAAGAAACCTTACCTTAAATTTGGTAAAACTGAATTGGAACAATACAGTTTTTTGAGAACTCCAATTTTATTTTCAAAAAAAAAAATTTTTTTTAAATATTTTATACTTATAGAACCAAATTCTTGAAAGTATTGGTTAACCATTTTAGTTTGATGATAGCTAATTAGTATAGTTGATGATTTTTTTTATAATATATATTATAATTGTTTATTAATACATTTTTCAGGGATTGCCGCACGCAGAATTAAAAATGGCAAAACGATTTGCAGCGTTCAATGCATGCAAGATATTGTATGCAAACGGTGAATTAGGTGAACGTCTTCTACCGATGAATCCAATTAGTCGTTTAGCTGATTTAAGCGATACTTATTTTAAAAAGTGGGAAAAATACTCTGATGATAATTCGATTAATCGTTTTCGAGTTGTGGGAACAAAAAAAAATTCCCGTATCTATAATATAAAATATCCCGAACAATTGAATGGAAACGCTCCGAATATTTATACCAAATGTTATATGTATAAAATTCAAATTAAATCTGTGAATTTATTTCAATGTATGGATGAGGAATACCAAGCAAATAGTAAATGCAAAGAGCTTTTATTAAACAATGAAAACTATGCATTGTGCATGACAAACACACTTCCGAAACTATCTGAATTCAAAATATATCTATCATTTGGTGATGTCGATATAGAAATATCTGATAATCCCGTTGAAATAATATTTAAATCGGAAACCGAAATAAATTTAATAAAACGATTCCATATTATGCTTTTCAAAAATTTGTTGCATTTAGCAAAATCATTTCTCGCCTTCAATTCAATGCACAGTTATAATTCGTATTTTATCGTACCAATGATCGAAAATAAAATCGATTGGAAATTAATTACGGACTTTCAATATATGAAAAAACCTCGCGAATTATCAATGCTCGAACGAACACAAATGAAATTCAATCGGGATGATTATTTGTATAAAATTGTAACACCATGGTATCGTCCGATTACCGATAATGAATCGCGATACCTTGTAACAGATGTTATGGAAAATTTAACACCATCATCACCATTTCCAAACGATGAGTACGATAGTTTTGAAAGTTACTACAAGCGGTATAATTTAAAGGTGTCACAACCACAACAATTTTTGATCAGTGTAAAAGGATTAACATCAAGATTTAATCGATTACATCCAATCGAAGATAAAGCGAAAAACAAAAGATCATTCCTATCGGAAACGTTGATACCCGAATTTTGCTATAATTTTACGTATCCCGGTAGCATGTGGATGAAAGCAATATTATTGCCAACAATATTGCATCGTTTACAATTTATGCTGAATGCTGAAAATTTACGAGTAACGCTAAACAGCTGCGTCAATGTACGTGATATGAATTATGTGCCTGATAAATTGGATGTTGATAAAACTAATATTGTTGATGAGAATGATAAACTAGGTATCAAACAGAATCCATCTAATATTGCTATACTTTTGCCTAATCCACATAATGTGGAACCAAATAAAATCAAGTCGAGCGACTATTTATCGCTAGTCGATATTCTAGATACGCCGTGGAGTGTTCAAGATGAACCAATTGATGTCAGTCGTAATCTCGAATCAGTTTATCAAATTGATCTTGATTTTTATCATGCCTTTATTACAAAAACATTAGAAGAATTAACATTAAATGAAAAAGATAATCCATCGACAAGCAATTGTGAATCTACTAACTACGTAAATCCTACTGATTCGCCAATGAAAGCGATTTGTGATAAAGTTGAACGCTCAAATATTCTATTGTTACAGATAAATGATAGAAAATCGATACAATTAAAAAATTTAATAAAAGCAATAACCGCATCATCATCAGCGGATGTGTTTGATTTAGAAAGGTACGAGTTATTGGGCGATTCATATTTAAAATACATCATTTCCATATATCTGTTCTTTAAATATCCAGATTGGCATGAAGGTTATTTAACAAAAGTTCGCGGCCAGTTAATATCGAACCGTAATTTATTGTATTGCGGTATCGAAAAGGGTTTGCCCGAAATAATGAAAATATTACCGTTTAGCCCAAAAAACGACTGGATTCCGCCTTCATTCACCGTACCGACAGATATATTACAATATATGAATGAGTATGAAATACCATCGAGCTTTTTATATAAACTTGATATAAATAGCGAAGAAATGATTAATGGGACTGTCGATAAAAATACAGTTGAAACCTTTTTAGTAAGTGTTATGAACGAAAAGGAAATCCATGATGATAGTTCGTCTTTAAATAATTTTCTACTAAAACACTACATACGTGATAAATCTATTTCTGATTGCGTTGAATCAATACTTGGAGTTTGTGTTGAAAATTTTGGTATTAGTAACTCAATTAAGTTTATTAATTACTTTGACATAATTCCGCATAATATCGATAATTTATTTGATGGAATCGTACCAAATCCGAAAGTTGGTAATAATGTAACTGACAATGATATAGATGAACAGTTATATAATTATCGTGAAATTGAAAAGATTCTCGGTTATACATACAAACAACGTGGTTTTTTATTACAAGCCTTAACCCATCCATCATATTTATCGAGTCGTTTAACTTTAACATATCAGCAACTAGAATTTTTGGGTGATTCGGTATTAGATTTTTTGGTAACCGCGTACATTTACGAGAATGGTGGAAATTTGAATCCTGGCGAATTAACCGATATACGATCAGCATTGGTAAATAATGTTACATTGGCATGCATTTTGGTAAGAAATAAACTTCATCGATATATGTTATATCAAAACGATCGATTATCCGAATCAATCAAAAATTTTTACGATTACCAAGCGAAAAATAAATTTAAAGTCACGGATCAAGTTGAATTATTAAATACTGAAAGCGATATGAAAATTGCTGATTTCATAGATGTTCCTAAATGTTTAGGCGACATATTTGAATCATTGATCGGCAGTATCTATTTAGATAGTAATAAAAATTTAAATTTAGTTTGGAATGTGATTTATAGTCTTATGAAAACTGAAATTCACGATTTCATGGGGAATGTACCAAAACAAGTTGTACGCAGATTGTATGAGTATCCAAAAGCAAACCCCAAATTCAGTGATCCAATTATACTAGAAAATTCCCAAGTGATGATACAAGTTTCATTTACGAAATTAGATAAAATCTATGAAGCTACCGGATTTGGCCAAAATAGACATGAAGCCAAAAAAGCAGCAGCAAAATATGCACTTCAAATTCTATCACAACAATAATGTTTGAATAAAATTATATTTAACTTTTATGTTTTTTGTTATTTGTTAAATTACAATTCTTACTTTAAAAATACATTTATTAGCTATTAATTTTTAAACAGTTTTTTTTTATTATGTTGGGCTAAGTAATGCTCCTATCATAATTTATTGCGTCAATTATCTCTTAAAGCCTGAGATTATATACATATATTTTATTTAGAACTTTGAAACTTTCGGAACCAGTAGTTCTTTCAAATTGGTGCAAATCCTAAGTATCATTTAGATATGTCACTTACTTCAACGCCGACAATAGATCGGTTAATCGACTGATCGAGTAACCCTTTTACATCGATACTATTTGATTTATTTTGGCGTAACTCCTTTTGTAGCGATGATCGGCACGGAATAATATGGAATAATCATTATTTGTTACGTTAAAAGTTACGTTAGTATAGTTTTCGTACAGTCAGATAACAGGAAAGTTTACATTTTAATTGAGAAAAATATGGATTTTATAAACGACGAGTCGAAAATCTTGCAAAAATTACACCAGGTTGTATACCTTGGATACTCAGGAAAATCCACTCTCTTCGGAAGCAGAGAGATAATAACTATGCAAGAGTAACATAAAGTTGAAGAAGATCCAGCTAGAGAAACTAAGTGTTATTAATCGAAGAAAAAGGAGAAAACGAAATAATACCGCTTCACCTCAATTACAACTTAATTTTCCAAAGGTTATAACAAAAAAAAAAGTACCACAACCACCACCAATAGTAACAAATGCAAAGGTGATGAATGCAAACAACCTCAAAATAAAGTTGAAAGAAAGTGAAAGTTACGAACAAAAATGCGAAATGAAGAAAAACACTCTTGGCACACGTTTGAAGAAAAACAAACTAGACCAATCAGAGTGACGGCTAAAAAAACCTACATTTTATATAAAAAAAAGAAAAAATAATTACCCAGCCTTTAAGAAGGTCTAAGCTCATACCACAATGACTACCAATGCCAAGCCTACGGACATACACAAAATTACTGCAACAAGTAACCAAGATGTGTCAAATGTACCGGAAAACATCATAGGAGAGATTACATACAACCAAAAAATGTGCAGGCTAAATGCGTTCACTGTGGAGAAAATCATCCCAATGCCAATAGAGGGCTTAGTGTTGTTATTGAATTGCAAAACATCAAGTTTAAAAGAATGAAGTAATTATTTTTTGAAAAATAATTAAATTTAATTAGAAAAACAAGCCCGAAGTAATACGACGAAAATTATCGGAAATTCCTCAGGAGAATATGGGCAAATTACATTACGCTTAAGTATTGAGGTGTAAAGTAAATCAAAGAGAAACTACCCAAAATGAGGATTTTAATCGAAATCTGAAATTCATATTACGTAAACTTAACATGTTTAATGAGCGATTTCACACACTTGAGTATAGAGGTAAGGGGGCTATCCCTAAACAGAAAAATGACCAATAATCTTAGAATTATAATTCTGGAATGCCAATGGACTTATGGAACATTAATTGGAAGATATTTTAATCAAAAAATGTCCATTGGAGTTCTAATCTAACACTGATTAAAGGTAAAGAACTCTTGCTGTCAGAAAATGCAGTAGTGAAACCTTGTCAACTGGAAAATCAACCTAACTGGCCTTTGGATCAAACAAAATACAAAACTTAATTGATTTCTTTATACTCAAAAACATATTTACGAGTTATATTCAAGTAGACGAAAGTCGAGACCTAAATCCTAATTAAACTTAAACCATTCTCCAATACTTTTGACATTAAGTGAACAAATTATTAAAAAAGAAGGAAATCCAAGCATAATAAATAAACCCACAAGTTGGTAATACTTTTGGTAGTCATTAGAAAAAAAAGTAACCTTATAGTTCTAATTATTGTTAATCAATAATTTAATTATTGAATATTGATCCACAATGATTTGATATATAACGAAAAATTAATATATTTTAATTCATTTTAAATATGTATAAATTGTTTATTATCTTCTGGTTTATTTAAAGATAATTATTTGATGTTTTAATTTATTTTATAAATACATTATAATTGTTATTGTATTCGCATTAAATTTATTTTTAATATTAATTAATAATGTGGGTGTTTTAATTTACTTTTGGAATTGACTCCATTTATTTATTTTTTACATAATGTTCTGATAACGGTTTTTTTTATTTTGTTTTTTCTTTAATCCAAATTTCCTTTTTATATTCAAAATTTTGTTATAAAAAGAAAACTTGAACCAAAAAAATAATTTGTAACTGTTGTTGTCAGCAACCAAACTAAAAATGACTAATTTGCTCAAAAATATATGATCGTGTAAAATTATTGAGACGTCAAGTTTGACATTAATGACGCGCCACAACCTAAAGGTTCCAATTTGTAAATGATATACAGCAATCAGTCTGGGATTGCATGGGTACCCCATAAATTAAATGTAAAATAAAAGGAAACAACTAGTTTAATGTTTTATGGAATACCTCGTAAAATATACTAACCACATTCCTTGGAATCTTAAATAATAATGGTGAAATCTAAAAAAGAAAATGAAGAGATCCTATTACCTTCACCAAAAGAAGTCATGCATGAGATAAAAGTCAATATGAATTCGAAAAGAGCTCCTGGTTATTATCTTAACACTGCAGAAATTTTAAAATATATCTGGTTAAGGTCACTAACCTTATAAATGCAGCATTTAGAATCAAATTTGTACCCAGTTTGTGAAAAATTGTAGAATTAATCATGATACTAAAACCTAGAAAACCACCATATGAAACTTCGTCTTATAGACCAATTTCGCTATTGCCAGTTAGCTCTTTGAGAAACTATTGATTAAAAGGTTAAATTGAATAATCGAAAGGAATAACTTAATTCCAAATCATCAGTTCGGATTTCGTCTCCATCACTCAACAATACGACAAGTACACAGAATAATCAATATAATTGAGAAAGCACTCGAAGAGAAAAAAATCTGCTCAACAATATTTTTAGACGTTGAGCAGGCTTTTGAACTAGTTTGGTATTCAGGACTTAACCATAAGTTAAGAAACCTCTTACCAATGCAAGGATTCATCAGAATTAATTTGGATGACACCTATTCTGAATTAAAAGAAATAAATGCAGATATTATATTTTAGGGTAAATCTGTTTCACACATAAATGGTATTTAACTTTGGGGTTGTACCAAACCGAGCCACGTCAAGATCATACAAAGCTTTCAGAACAGGGACCTAAGGAACATCGACGATGCAGAATTTGTTATTTTAACAAATAAATTGTTAAAATTGAATCTCAGAATAGTAGCTCTACTGTTGCTTTAATTTACTGTTAGTAAGATAAAATGTGATTAAAAAAGGGCAATCCCAAGTTTGTAAGCTATTACGAGTGTAATAAGTCTTCAAGAGTACATCACGAAGTCAACGATGAAAAAGTTGGAAGAACATCAATGACAAGGAAAAGAATAATGCTAGCCGATGAACCACTCGAATGGTATAAAACAAATCAAAATAAATATTATTTGTTTCAAGTACCATTTTATTCTCAATTTCTTTCCATTAATAGATGTCACCACAAATTAATAAAATATTTAGTTTTCTCATCGTCCAATAGAATACACTTCAAAATCTAATTTTAATAAAAATGTCAAAAATATTTTCTCATATTTTTTGTGTTTTCATACGATTTTTTTCATACAGTTTCATTCGTTTCGCCGATTAAAAAGTTATGAACGCAAACGTTGTACAATATTATTAATTAATATATTTTTATTTTCCGTATATTTTTTTTTCTATAATTTCATCTATTTAATAATTTTTGTTAAACACACCTGTATGTTACTTTTTTGTACATTTGTATTTAAAAGCAAATTTAAATAATAATGATAATGTGATTATTTTAAGAATAAAAAAAAACGTAATAAAAAAACAAAATGATGTCATCAAATGAAAATAAATAATACGAAAACAATTAATTGAAAATTTGTATTGAATAAATAAAAAAGTTATTAGTTTACAGTTGTGTTATAAATTTTCGAAAGAAAATTTTTTAAAAAAACTTTAAAAAATGGTGTTTGAAAGTATTGTTGTTGATTTATTGAATCGTTTCCTCGGTGATTACGTACAGAATTTGGATAAAAATCAGCTAAAAATTGGAATATGGGGAGGTTAGTGTTTGTGCAAGTTTGGTTAATATTTAATTGATAATAGACGATATAATAATTAATGGAAATATTATGATTGACAAAATCAAATAATCACAAATAGTTAGCTAGTAAAAAAACATACAACTGATGACAGAATAATGTTGCGATAAATACGACTGACAGAATGTGCGCCGAGTGTAGCGAACACATGAGTGATTTTAGATTTCATTAAATTGAATATTTATGTAGATTAGTAACAAAATACAATTCAAAGCAAAAACCATATATTGTTAACATGAGATCATTTTATGGCTTCATTTGTTACTTCCATCTAAACTGAGATAATTTTTATCGATGTGTCAAGGTTATGTTTCGGTTATGTTTATTAAAAACATTTATAAACTAAAAACGTATATAGATATTAAAAACACAATCTGGCCAACAAGAAATCAACCATCCTGTTCGGTGGGGAGGCAGGTTCAAAACATCGTGGATTCTGCATTTAAATAAGCATTTACAACCAAGTAATACAATATTTAAGAGCTCTAATTGCTCGGTGCGTAAAAAACCTTAGAAAGTTAATAACATTTCTTAGAGGTCATCGACATTTCATATATTAAAATTAATGAGGGAGAGGAAACCTTGGTCATGTGCAATAGCATCATGGGTGACAACGGTAATCTTATTTTCAGATTTTAAAGCAGTTAATGGTTTTTAATTGTTTGTAATCTGCCATTAGGTTCTGATGGGATCCATACAGGAGCCTACATCAAAATGTAGTCAAATGTAATTAAATTTTTTAGGGGCCAATCTCGGGTGATCCAAGATGTGTGATACTATTAGTTGGCTAAAAAATTGGTATGCAGTGATCGTCAATTCGCTCAATTATTATAAAAATCAAACCCAGAAATGTTTTAAAATCAACCAGACTAAAACAAAATATATGATCACAGGTTTCAAAGACCAAGACGAAATCGATTTTAGTAATGATGACTACCCCTATTTATGTATACATACCAAGATTTAATTTTAATAAGATTCGTACGTACGATTCTTATTTAAACCCAATACGAATCTTATACTTTCGTAAACGTATCGTGTATAGAAATAGGCACCCAGCGATTTGAAGATTTGACGGGTTTCCGATACTACGAATCCCCTGTCTTGTATTATACCTGTGTGGGAGTCTATATAAGAACCTGTCTTGCCACCGGAAACCGTTGGTTCTAATAGTCTACGTCTCCTACTAAAGTGTGAATACCACCGTTGTCCGGTATACCTGTGAGAGTTAGACATTGACAGATAAGTATGAGAGATGGCTGATGCAATTTAAAATAAGATTCATGCTGAAAATATATGGCCTCAAACGGCACGACCAAGGCAATTACCGAATTCATTTGAATTAAGATATGAGGAAATTTACGAAAATTCTTGGTGTCGTTCGAGAATTAAAATGACTGCAAGTACTCTGATGTTATATTTGCAGATTTTAGAGAACCACTATTTAGCAGTCACAGATTGTTGACTCATTTTAGCAATGTATCTTTCCACGTACACTTAAATATTCTTCAACACATTAGTTTTTATGCGCTATTTTGTAGGGCTTTAGAACAAATTGCATTTCTTAAAAGGATTCTGATAATAACCATAAATACCATTTAGAAGGTTAACATTTAGTCTAAAATTAATTCATCGTCTGTGATGATCTCATTGTTTTCGTTTATGTAAACGAGTTGTTTATGAAATTCTTTTTACATAAGAATTTTATTTTTTGAAACTAATTCTTATCAAAAATTGTTATACAATTCAATTTAAAAATACTAATTGCCAGAGCTGAAATAATTTTAACAGGTATAATATTTTGTTTACACGAAAAATTACTTGGTCCAAATTGGGTACGACGAATTGAAACTAGCTCCTCATCAGCTGTACGGCTGTAGGGTCTTTCTTATTTTACTATAGCCACGTTAGTTTTTCTATAATTAACCGCATATCTCTTTCGTTTAATAATTTAAACGGGGCCATTATGCATTTTTGACAAGTTTGAAACCATTCTAATGGGTTCTAAATTTAAACAATTAGTATTTCGTTGATACTTTCTACTTGTCCATTGGCTCTTGAAACAGTCATTGCAATTGAGCACTTTGATCATTCTGCAACGCATGAAACTAAACGCATGACTTTTGTTTTAATAAACTGGCATTTTCCCAAATAATCTTCAGTCCTGCTTTCCGACTATTTTCTTGATGACTTTTAAAACAATCAGTTATCCTTCCCTAATATAATCAAATCGTCCTTATATATTAGTAACTTTCCTTCTTGTTCGGCTGCTCTGAATTCATAATTGATAAACCTTTAAAAGATGGTAGGTATATTGTAAAACCGAATGGCGTCTTCAACAATTCTTATTGGCTATTGGGAACTACAAAGAAGTATACTTTAGCTAAAAAAACGTGTACCAGGGTGCATTGGGAAATGGATAATTCCATTTTAAATCATTGGTACAGAGTATTATAGCGACGTGTGATTTGTTAAGCTGATCTTCAATTAATAGGCGGGGTATCTGTCTAATTTAGCTTCCGAAAATCGACGCATAGTCTGGTTTTCCCATTATATTCCTTGGCTAGTTCTCTTAGACTTACAAAATTTGGGTGTCTTTTATTTATAATTCCTTGCCATTCCTTTATTGCACCATCTACAATAGTATTATCGTGGACTGACCTCCTTCTAGGGTGCTGATAGATTAGAATATAATTCATCTCTTCTGTTTTTATTTCTGGTATGATAAATATATAAGTCTGGAATATTATTGTCTACATCGATATCAAATTCATGTGAAAGATATTGAAATACCGGACTACTGAAAAAAATGAAACAAACTTCCCACCGATATATCTGTCAAAGCAACTCAATTAACTTATAATACTATAAGGGAAATTGCGTTGAAAACACATGCCAACATGATATAAAGGGTGGGTCATCTATTGGTTTGTTTTTAAATCATAGGCTATGGCAACACTTTTACTATGGCAATGCTTGAAATTTTAACAGATCCTCAATCTGGTGCCTTTGTTTGAAGATCGTTTAGAAATATTAAAGATCCAAGCAGGATCGCTGTAGTGAAATTGGTAAAAAAGTTCGGGGGAAAGGCGTGCTATTAGATAATAAATGTAGTCCCCGAGCTCGGGCGGTGCCGATGTCCGAGATTGTTACGGCTGAGGCTAGTAGTATGGGACATCACCGGCCTGAGAAGAATACTGCGCAAAGATCTCGGATTTTTCGCCACAAGGTCCAGATGATCCTCGTGTTGAAGGCAACTGACCATCCGCTTCAATATTAGTTCTCTGCGTGGGCCATAGACTAGCCATAGACCAGCCTTTTCAGGCGAACCACATTTCCATCCCGGAAGCTATGTAAACAAGCAGAACTGCCAGATTTGGGGTTCAGAACAGCCACACGTAATCGTAGAAAAGTCAATGTATCCACCAAAAGTAACAGTTAGGCATGGATTCTGAAGTGGGGGCATAATTCGTCCACTTTTCTTCAAAAACGCTGCTGAAAGCGCCGTTACCGTCAACGGCGACCGTTACAAAGGCATGCTAACCAACTTTTGACAACCTCAAATCGACGCTATGAATGTAGACGACCTTAGGTTTCAACAAGATGGCACCACAAGTCAAACCGAATCTGATAGACAATCGATCTCTTGCGCACCAAATTTGGCAACCGAATAATCAACCGTTTTGGAGATTTGAATTGGCCTGCGCGGAGCTCCGATTTGACGGCGTTGGACATTTTTCTATGGGGTTTCTTTGAGCATAGATTGTTATGTGGATAATTCAGAGACAATTCCAACTTTAAAACATAACATTGCGACTATTACCCGCGAGACTGGCGCCAAAATGATCAAAACAGTTCTTGGACTCACATGATGGCTTACTGCAAGGCCAGCAGAGGAAGCCACATGAATGAAAATGTTTTTCATTCTTAAATCAAAGATTGAAGTCTTTTTTACAAAAAAAAAAACAATTTACAAATGCTTTTAAAGGGTCCACCCTTTAGTTCATATGCATTTTGTAGATGGCACTAATCGTAGTTGAACGAAATGTTTACATTTTTTAAACTAAAGTTTTTTATATTCAACGAAACAAAATTAAAAAAGATTTCAGTTATAGATTAAATTTTTACGTTTTAATAAATGTACAACATACTACATATTGGTTACTTTCCAATCGACCACCCCAAGTACTTATAAGCGTTTAGGTGTGTGTCATTGCTAAATTTAAACTAATCGTATAGCTGCTCTAACTATTTTGCATGAGCAATTACGAGTAAGTAGTTAAATTGTAGACACTTCAGTACTTATAAGTACTTGCGATGGTCGATTTGATCGCAACTGTTTATGTTTATCTACATATTTATTTACTTATTGTGCCATCTATTATTTTCATTAAAAATGTTCGGTGTGCCATCTAAAAATACCATACTACACTAATATTTGACGAAGTTATATTGTCATTAGTATTTACTATGGAAATGTACAAGGGGAAATCCCTTATTGTATTATAAGTTATTTGAAGCAACTATGACAAAGCCCCCAAAATTATAGAATGTAATGATAATAACAGTTCATTATATTGTTCATTAGCATTTGCGTCTAAGTTAAAACGAAAATAAAAAATTCCTAACATGGAATTCGAACGCAACAGTGTTATGGCGCTATATTTGGCTGGAAAGTCAAAAGTTCAAATTGTTCGAGAGATAAGCCATCACAATGTCTATACATCTTCTGTGTCGCGCGCCATTTCACGTTAAAACGACAACGGCAGCATTACTAAACGCAAAAGAAGTGATCGTAAACGAACAGCAACATCAAAAGAAATTATTCGAAAGGTGACGGCACGAATTGAACGAAATCCTCGTCAGAGTGGTAAATTGAATATATCCAGAGAAAAGTAGCAACACATTCTAAAAAAATGAGCCTGGATTGAAGACTTTTAATTTCCAAAAGAACACAATCTTACTCCTGAACCGAAAAACAAATAGATTGAATATAGCACAAGAATTGTTTCGTTTGCACGTATGTGGTTTGTTTGATGTCGAAAGAGGCTCCATTCCACATTGAGTTACATGTAAACAAACAAAACAGAATTACTGAGCTAATTTGCCAATGTGGTCATACGATAATTTACACCTCAAAACGGGCATTAGAACGCAGGCTCTGCTAATGGTGATGGTTTGGTCGTGTTTTGGTGACCAAGAGCGTTTTACTTTGTTGGCATTTTTTCATCAGCCCAGTATCTGCTGAATTTTTACTGTCTGTTTTATATTTAACGCCTCCATTGTTTATCAGCAATAAAACTTGATCGAAATTTATAAATGATTGCCTACATTCTATTGATTTCCTTGACACAGTATGAACTTTGGTTAAATAAATCTGGTCATCAGCTTTAATTTTTGCAGTGAGGTTTCAAATAGTTTCGACTTTTAAATGTCTCAAATTGACAAGTTTTTTTCCCTTCATTCATTTAAATTTATATTTCTGGAATTAAAAAAAACAACCGACCTTCATATGTTTACACTGTTGCTGGTCCTAATGTTCTCATGGTCACTCCACCTTTATGACCGATCTTGTCGCTTTTAAAACATTATGGTACTTTAAATCGGCATTCTTCGGTTCGATGATTTCTGCCACCACAATTTGCATATCTTGTTCTTCGGTTGATTTTATTTTGGATCATTTTCTATCTTTTTCTTCGTTTAATTCCTTTAAAGGAATTATGCGAATTGCATTTCTTTCTCAGCTTGCGAAATTTATGTCTACGGCTACTTTACTTAGTTACATTTCATGTTGTGTTTACATCATTTGTACATTTAAAATGTTTAATTCACTTTTTTATCTATTCTTTCGAGGTTTGACATTAATTCAATGTAAAGTTTGAAATGAAAATATGATAACTCCATAGTTTCAAATTAATTTGAACTATGAAACGAATTTATGAACTATGAAACGAAAATGGTGTAACTAATAGCTTATTTGCATAGATAACTAAAAGCCAAAAATAAAATAATACCAAAACAAAATAAAAGTAAAACTTGTCTTGGCGCTTAATCAGGGAAACGGTGGTTATATTTACTTATAGTATTGATGTCACTACATTATGCCAATGACATCACGCCAAAGCGTTAACATAAGTCTTTTTTGTATAATTTTTTATACAAGACAAAATGTATACAAATATAATACTTTGATTGTGTCGATCTTTTGATTTATATAGCGAATGATTGAAGGTTTTATCAAAGTCGTTTAAAAAAAATATGTATGAGAAAGTTGAGATTAAATGCCAAAAATTACGTTTTTTTGCTTCAAGGGCTAAATCATGCAGTGTTTATTGATAATATACTACATACTTATCTGGCAAAATATATGATTATGTTGTTATAAATTCTAATAATAAAACTTAACAACTTCTTTGATAATTTGAATTTGTGGGGCCATTTTTTATATAAAATGATATCATCCATGTGCCTTTAAAGGTGCACATAAATTAGCATTTATAGACGTTATCCATAAATGAATTTCATTTAAATGTTTAGTTCGAAATTATACTAACTGGAATTTAAAAAAAAAATGTATGCAATATAATAAACCGTAACCAAACAATATACCGCATTTGTATGTTCATATATCAACATAGCTTTCCAATTGATTTAAATATGTAATAAGGCGATGTATGAATATTAATTATGTATGGTAATCAGGTAATTTTGGGTAATTTTGTCTTTGAACAGATCTGATAATCTACTAGTGATAAATGCTAAAGTGCATTCTAAAGTGCAAGAAAATGTTAAACTATAATCGACTTATCGTAATCCGGAAAAAATTGAAACCATATCAACATTCCAGCTCCAATCAGATTCTAGGACCCATCGTCGCCGACAATGACCTCTGTACCATGTTGATGTGAATTCTTTTTGTGTAGTCGCTATGAAAACCCGGCGCATCACTGATGTAATCCAATCCAATGATAAATACTCATTTTACAACAATTTAGATGATCTGATGGGATCCATCCATACCGGAGCACGACGTCAGAATAGTGATTGGTAACTTTAATACTAGAGCTGGCATAAATCAGACTGACTTATGTGAAAATATAGGTCCGTTTTGCCGACATGGTCTAGCGACCGCTAGACCATAATATGAAAAAAATGTTGTACTCGCACATGATCACATTTTGTCTAGCACATTCTTTCCTCATACAAATATCGACTTGGGAACATGGACACACTCTCGTAAGTCGTAGATTGACCATGTGTTAATTTCCGAGACAAGGGATTGTCTCGGATCATAAAAGGTGTGAGATCTTATCAGACGGCTCCCAAATTTGTAGGGAGTGATCATCAATTGGTGTCTGCAAAGCTAAAATGGCTGTACAAGTCAGGGACCACAGGAAAACGAACCTTACCTTGAGGTAAACGAACCTTACGATTGAGTTTAATGAAGTTTTGATTCC
The DNA here is from genome assembly GCA_963556175.1 of Tipula confusa. Taxonomy (NCBI): domain Eukaryota; kingdom Metazoa; phylum Arthropoda; class Insecta; order Diptera; family Tipulidae; genus Tipula; species Tipula confusa. The sequence goes on along the minus strand of OY744477.1, from coordinate 68,921,641 downwards.
TCTGGTTTCAGATAAGAATCATCCCTTATTTTAGTTATTAAGAACAAGTGGAAAATTTATCGAAGTCAGATGTAGAATTTTTTATTAGTTAATACAAAAGTATGTGTTGGGTTTCTTTCAGAGTCTCCGGCCGATTCTAGCTCTTGTATATCTATATAGTAGATGTGGGATATCTTGATAATTTTAACCAAGTTAGACCTTCCCACCTGAATGGATATGTTTGATGAGTCGTTAAGGATTTAAGCCCTTTGAAGCACAGTCAGATGGATTTTCACTGGAAGGTACGTGGTGCCATTGGATTTTGTGGGTGCTACCTTTGTTTTAGCAGTAATGATACGCGTTTTGTTCTTAGATTTTTTTGATGCGTCGCAAAACCCATGTAGCTCCATGTTTGTAATCTTTTCAAGATCTGGTAATTCTTCTTTGTAACTCAGCCATTTTCCCTCGATACCTGGTCGTACTTTAACATCCCAATCGAATCCGGAAGCCCATAGAGAATAGTATCTCGAAGAAAAAATTTTGCTGTAATTGCTACTATAGAGCATCCTAATTTATAAAAAATTGTTGATGCTTCTGATATAAAAATTGTTGATATTACGTTTTGTAATTTCCAAAACATTTTCTCGACATCAGCAAAAAAAACGTACCGATACTTCCACCATACTCCAACAGGGAATCATATTTGTCTTCATCGTCATCAGTGATCGAAATTAAGTGATCCTTTTTGCAACCCTCCTCCGTTGGGATTTGAAAATCAAGGGTGTTTGCACCAAACAAGCATTTCTAGCTCTTAATTCGTACATCAAAAGTTCTTCCAGATGACGTTTGTGCGTTGTTATTCGTTTTTCGATGCCACAAGTATGTCGTTGATAAAGACGAGATCTTGGACTATCTCATTAATTAAGCGCTGAAATGTTTGTGTGGCATTTCGTAGTTCCAATGCATTCGGGTGAATTCGAAGAGGCCAAATGGTGTCGTGATGAACAGCTACAGGCGCTACGGGAGTTAAGTGATAAGCTCTGATGAGATCTATCTTTGTAAAAATAGTGCATCCATTTATATACATTTTGAATATGGGGTATCGGATAGCGATTAGCGATCAATCAATAGTCCCCACATGGTTTCCAATCTTGGTTTTTCTTCTTGACTCCAATTAAAGGGCAAAATAATCGTGATGACTATGGTCGACAGATTCCTAATTCCACCATGTGCTGAAATTCAGTGAATACTGCTTTGTGACGCACCGGATCTGATCGATGTGGTCGTGGTATTGAAAGATTAAGACGTGATGTTTTACTTGTAAATTTTATCTGGCTCCGCTGTTGGGGAATGGTAGTTCTTTAGTAGCGTGTCATTGCCATTGTCGATCGTAAATTGAATCGGTGTAGGCTAGTACTGTCGTGGCATTGCTTGACAGCTGTCTCGCTGAATCAATCAGCCGTTTACGATTGAGACCGACAAGTAGCTTGAATTTACCAAGGAAATCAGCGCCCTTATTGGATCTGTTCACATTCGCTATGATAAAAGCGTGAGTAAACTTTCGTCTTTGGCGGATATGTACCTAAAATAATTTTGTACCGTAGGTATTAATTATGTTGAGCCATTGGCAGCTGATAATACTATAGATGAGATTTGTGAATATAATTCAAAATGGACATTGATGCCCGGTTGACAGGGAGTACCGAAAGCTCGGCTCATGTATCTTTTAAAGGATGTCAGGTTGTTCGCCTTATCAAAAATGAATAGTCGGCGCATGGAGTTTGATTAGGTCGAGTTGAATTTAGTTGTTTTTGGAGCAGCTCATAATATCAGTGATATTATTTCTTTGTCGGAATCCTAATTGATGTGCTGGTATAAGCTTTCTGTTCTCTATAATTGAATTTAATCTTTTGAGAAACAGTCTTTCGAAAATCAAAAACTTTGTGGTTGTTGTTAGTAAAAATATTGGGCCATACGATATTTTGTCGTTTAGCAGTTTATTAGGCTTTAGAATCATTAAAATTTCCGCTACTTTCCACTGTCTCGGAAAATAACTTAGTCTAAATATAGCATTGATTAGGTGCTGTAGTTTTTTAGTACTTTTTCTGGTAGGCCTGAGCTTATTTGCCCCATTATCTAGTCGTACCCCCGGGATTTTTATCTTTGAGGTTTTTTACTTCTTGTTTGATTTCTTTCAGAGAAACTGGTAATACAGATGTCTCATATATTTTGCTTATATAGCTGTGAAATATTTATTATCCGATTGCCCAGTATGTGGTTTGAAGGTATTTTTTAGGTGTTCGACAAACATATCAGATTTTTGCATATCAGATTTTTCGCTGTAAGCCCAAGTTCCGCGAATCATTTTTATGGCTAACTTGCATTTTAAGTCTTTTCAAACTTTTGGAGGCCTTCCACAGGGAATGGCCTTCCGTGTCAAGTTACTAACGAAGCTAGCAATCACAGTCGCATTCTTAATCTCCTTTATTAGTAGTTTAAGTTTGCTGCACAAGTTGTTTATGTTTGTTTTATCTTCAGGGTCTCTAGTTCTCTGCCAAGTCTTACAAACTCTTCTTTTTCCGTTAACCAACTCTCTCACTACAATTGAAAGAGTACTTTTTTGTAATATTCCTAGCTGAATAGGAGTTCTTCCTCAGGCTGTTATTTGTACATTTTTAATTAGGCTTATTCCAGCTCTTCTATCATGTAAACATTAGAAATCGGTAGATTCACGCTTTCGTCGAATAGACGCCGAAAGTATTCCCAGTTTGTTTTGTTATTTGTTAGTCTTGGAAGGCTTGTTTATCTTATTAATGTGTCACTTACTGTCATTTAAACTGGAAAATAGTCCGATGACAACCTTTTATTTTTGACTGCTAATTAATTTTCAGATATATCTATTGACATACCCTTCTGGCCATGACTTTGATTGGTTCCTTAGCTTTGTTTTCACCATATTCAATGTTTTGTGTAGTTATTGAATTTGATAAAATTCTGTAGGTGCCTGGGTCAAGTGCATTCACTTTCCAAACCTTATTATTCAGTGAAGTGACTTTATATTTATCGTTTGGAACTAGTTTCACGATTATTTTAATTGTTTCATATTCACTTCCTGCAATTTTTCTTGGTTAGTTACGTAGGGAATATTCACTGGTTGCAATGGTCTCTTTTTCGTTTCCAGTGATACATTTTTATGTATATTCACTAAGTCAATGAATGACTGATCAGGTGGGGTTATTTTTCTTAAGCCCTGTGCTAATTGTTTAATCTCAGGCGTGGATTGTGCTATCCTTTTTTTGTATTGGCGTCTAGTTTTAATTTGCCTTCGTATACAATTCGTTTCATACGTTCTCCGTGCGTTCAGCGTTTTCGTTTCCATGATAAGTCGTGAATGCGTTAGTCTAGCTGGTGATCAAACGGTTATTTAACTTGGTATAAATGGGTTTTGCAATTGTTGGCTCCCCAGAATCCATGTAGCTGGCCTTCATTGAAAAGGGTGGAATTTCCTGAATTGATCCTGGTTCTTCACCTAAGGTAATGTTTCCTTTCAGTGTGTTTTCAGTTGCATTGGGTTTTGCGTTTGATCTGCGACGTGTATTTGATATATTTTACCCTTCAGAATCTGTGAAAGCTGACGAGCTTTCCCCTATCCACCACCTTTGGGTACGCTCTTTAGTGGTTACACGCTCATCCGAGAGGTTGGAATGTGGTCCTATATCTTTAAGAAAGCAGATCGCTTAATATTAATAAAGCTCTTCTTTGCGTAACATACAAATCACTGCCTTACATAATATTAGAGAGGATCACTCTATGGCGGAAGAAATTGTAGGTGACTGACTACCAAGAAGGATTTCATCCGAATCGATAAGTCACCGATCTAACAAGCCTATAATTCAATCCATCGAATTAGTTTAAGATTTGCTTTAAGATGTCTAGGAATACCTAAAAAATAAATGCGTTTATATGTCAAATGGAGTGATGCAGTTACAATATTGTATCAAAGTTGAGAACAAGCTATCATACATTTTTGCAGTTAGCTCTGGTGTACGGAAAAGAGATGCTCTGCCTCCTTGTACCGTTAGTCCAACCAGGTCCTGGCATATCCATATGATATCTTTGCAACTAGACTGAATGGCAACGGTGAAAAAAACTTCTGGATTTACTTGTACAACTCTCGGCTTCCGTTGATACCATAATCAATCAGCTTAAAACAAAATATGTGGTCACTGGTCTTAGAGACCAAGACGCAATGAATTTTAGTAGTTTAGCGACCATACATTTTAAGGGGTCATGAGTTTCTAAAACCTCGGTTCCCTTGTTGTCATTCATGATTATTATGTGATAGGGGTTACAAAAAGGCGTCTTGTTGCAGGCAACCGTGGTTTGTATTCCCTACGTTAACTGGTAAAGATTAAATACCTTGCTAAATACCTTGTGGTTCCACATTTAAGTTAAAGGTTAAAGGTTATGTGCATAATATATGAACCCAAACGCGAAGATGACGATACTTAACGAGTTCTCTTCCACCGCGAGATCAGGAATTTGATGAAAATTCCTGATGTCGTTCATGTAATAAAAGAACTGCGACTTCGCTATCGCTGTCGGCAACAAAGGTTCCTCGGGGTAGACGACGACTGATCTGCTTTGAGTTGTCTAAAACAATACGAAGAGCAAGTTTGGTATCGAAGCCGATGGAGCCAGATTGTTGATATACGGTATGGGACAACTATGGCCTGCAAAACACGTCTATTATTATTATATAATGTTGTCAGAAAAGTTGATGATGCCACGGCTAGTCTTGTATATTCATTTTATTTATATAAAATCAGATAACAAAATGGAACCAGCACGATACTTTAATTGGTTTCAAGCAAACAAAATCTGTTTTTTATATAGAATGAATGAACGTATAAAAAATGATTTGTAAATAAATTCTGGGTTTCGTGCTAGCGATGCAGCTTAATTGCGTGTCACAAATTTCACATTTGGTAAATGTTGAATTTTGTATTATGTCAGGAGAATATAGCTATAACTAAACTATTTAAAGTAAGATACAAAAACATGATTAATTGTAAGTGTTTTGCGACTTGATTAGTAAAACGATTTTACAATTGCATTTCCAGTCATTGGTATTTGATTCTCATCTATCTCTTTATAACGTTTTAGACAACTAAAAGAAGCCAAATTGTTTTCTACTCGTAGGAATCAACGACACCGACAGTGACCTATTTTGTATCTTTACAATTGTAACTCTTCTTAGTGATTGCTGCAATATCAATGTAGGATCGGTACTCAGATTCGGCGAAGCGTAGTCTTTTTACTTCAATAATGACGTGAACAATAACATTTCAACAAATTTCTAATTTCATGATTGAATACCACCTCAATTTTAATATGAAGGTTTTAATCCTGGTCCTAAATGGCAATGAACTAAAGACTAAAGGTATGATTCAGTCTAGTGAATCCTTTAAAAAAATTACGTGAACTGCGCCTATATAAGCTGTTGAACTCTGAGGACTTCAGTTTTCCATCATTTACAGGTTTACAGATGGAAATGACCAATGTATATCACTTCCTATACGAATTTGGAAGCAGACCGATATAATTTTGGTGGAAGGAACGGTCTCACTTAGAAATTATTATCCGCCAAGGTGCCATGATTTACAACATGCCACTATAAAAATTGTATACCAAGATTACATCTGCACTATGTAACTTATATCCATAAGACAAATGTGTCATCTTTTTGGCCGTTCAGCTTCTAAGATATTAGCGTGTTTCAAGTGATATTCGTTCATGTGTTGTAGTGCCTACAAGTTTACTGCGCGAATTAATATATTCGTCCTTGTAAGCTACAAGTTGACATTGTAATGGTTGTGCATCAATGGTTCATGCACATCGTGCAAGTTGTGAAATTATCTGACCACATTCAAAAGTCTTTAACAGCTTATCATCAAATAAACAGACCATCCGGTTTCCATTTTTTTTACTAAACAATTAACTTGAAAGTTGATTTTACTCCAGTTTGAACTATCTTGTATTGATAAACAATAATTCGCTTAATTCAACTGTTCAGTAAAAAATATTTCGTGAATATATTTGTTAATGATAACACATGTCATCGCATTAAATTTCTCTGAATAATTCTTCGTTTGCCATTTTTTTCATTTTGTTCTGATGAAATCAACAATAATTGACTCATCGCACAAAAATTAAATACACATATTTCAAATACACTCACCACATACACAAATTGGTTAGTATTTGATCTACGTACGGTTCAGGTCAGGGTTAATAGATTGTGAAAAATTTAACTACATTTTGAACAACTAAATAAATTAGGTTACTGTAGTATATAAACATAAAAAGTATGGCAAAGTTTATTTGAAAACAGTCGTCGCCACGCCTAGCTAGAGCTACATACATAATATTATATGAGTAGCAAAAAATTTCGCGATTTCTATTGGGAGAAAGAATAAAGATCGATTCAAATATTGTTAATTGGGTTGTGTCATGCAATTGTGAATACAATAGGATTTTAGAAATAGATTTAGTTTTTCTAGATTAGGCAACGATAAATGCTTTATGCTTGAATTGATTTTGTTCATAAATAAAACGAAATGCTATAACTTTATATTATAGTTAGGATATTTGAGTTTGTTACACAAAACTTTGGGCATATATCGTACTTATGACTCTTTTTCTCTTTAATTTTATCAACTATCTTTAGCTTCTTATTTGACAAAACCAAAATCAGTATTCTGGTCGTAATCTATAACTAATAGTTTACATATTCGCCTTCAGGATCCATGTACATATGTAAATTGCGTTCACAGTATTGCATCAGTCACCAACAAATGGCAAACAGCTATTGATTTTCAATTTTGTATTTAACCATACGAATGTCAAGGTACATTATTATTATTGCTTTAAGTTCCTTTAGGTCTTCGAAATTCTAGATCTCCGCACTATAGCCTTAATTTCTAGAACTAAATTCTTCACAAGATTGACTCCCATCGCACATAACTTGCGTTTCTCTGCTGTGACCGGTATGGTAAGAACATTTCGCTTGTGTTGACTTAAACGAAATTAGGTACTTTTGTCATTAACGTTTTCGAGCAGAAAATGATGATGTGTTTTGAAACTGGATGAAAAAGCTGTCTTCACATGTATGATTGTTGAACATTTCCCTCCTCGTTTCTCGCTGATACAGTGATTGATTCACATGGCAAGCCGCTGTGCTGACAGCCTCACCTCAAAATCCGTTATCGAGCAGTGCATCGCAAAGCATACATTTCGCACGTTTAACCAACGTTTGATTCATCCTTTCTGCCATGACGCTGTGGCGTATACGGCACAGCTGTTTGATGTTGTATTCCCGAACATCGCAAATATTTAGAAAACTCCGTGTTGCAGTACTCTGTCTCATTATCTGAACGCAGTGTTTAGAGTTTTTGACCCGTACTATTTTCCGCAAATGCTTTAAGCTCTTTAAAAGAATTCAAGGCGTTCAATTTGTTCCTGATGAAATATACAGACATTTTGCGGTTAAAATCGTCCGAAAAAGCTTGTTTTCTTTTGATACAAACATCACTCTTATGTCTTGTTGGCCATACAGATATAATTTTACCCTTACACAATACCACGATGATGCCATACTTTTTGTGAATCTGCGCAGCCCTGACGATTAAACGAGCTTCACTCGACTGTTTCGCATGCACTTTTGCCTCAACCAGTAACTTATTGTTTTTGTCATAAATTTGTGCAAAGACCCGGCATGAAAAATTTTGAACCGTTTTTCATTGTCCGATTATTCACTTGCAGTTGAAGTTGTACATCCTCTGTTAATTTAGCTTTCAATTTTGATGTATTTGCAATCGTGACCCCTCTTGAATAATATGACACTGGTTTAAGATTTTCCATCCAACCTTGCTCTTATGTCATGTGCGTAGAGGCACCAGGGTCAGCATTTAAGCCGATTTGAGACATGCACAAAAACAGACAAATGACTAACTTTTCTAGTGACCAACTTTTCACCACATCTAAAATATTACACGACCTTTCCTTGTTTTTTGTTCGTCTTGAATATGTTTGCATTACGTATACATGGGTAATGACGAGCCCTCGTCTCTATCATCCAAACGAACGTGCTTGGAGTAACGTGCTTTTTATCAAGTCAGATGATGGTGTGGTTTGCCTTTAATCCAACCTTAAACTGCTGTGAAATCGCTCCAACAAAATTTTGGTATATTATGGTTGATTTTCAAAATTTCTATAAACTTTTTGTGTTAGTTTGAAATTAGCAATGTAGCGTTCAGCTCTAATCTTATGGTAGTGATATTGTTTGGTTAAGTGGTGCAACCTTTGGCGGCAATTATTGTAATTTTGGTGTAATTTATAAAACGATGAACCTTAATCTTCTCTAACTGTGGTAATTCTAATTTGTTTTCGAAACATCTGCTTTCAATATTAAGATGTTGTTGAAATCGAAAAGCTTGGATGCTTCAGATATGATTGTTCTTTTAGATGTTGTTGTTTTAGTTTCGGGCATTGAAACTTTCAATTGAAAACTATCTTTGATGAGTCCCAGTGTTTTTACTGTATCATCAAACTCTAAATTCTATGAAGTTCAGTTACTTTCAGATTTTCTGGAAGTTGTTCTAATATCGTCTTTTCGTTGCTTTTCCATTTCCAGAAAATACTTTGAAAACACTTGGATATCTTGATTCTTCATCTATGGTTTATTGTTATTTTTTTTCGATATCCGATGTAAATAAAAAAGTTTCTTCTATCTGATCTATAAAGCCGTTAAATTATCTTGTAGGGTTGGACCTACTTTCATCAAATCGTTTAGTGTTTCTACTGCGTCTGAATAAACATGGAAATCTAGGACTATGTTTATTAATATTTGTTGGTGTGATCTCCTTCTTGAAGCCGAAATTCCATAACCCTCAGCTATTATTCATGTTTTAGGTAGGCCTAATTATTGTGCTGCTTGTTCTGTTACTCACTTAAAAAAGAAGCTTAGGGGACATCAGTCATGATTTTAGCAGATATGTTTAAAATTATTACCATCAAGCTAATATGAACCACAGTTTGACGACATAAATAAAAACGAGAAACATCTAATAGCATTAATGAGAAATCAGACATAAATAGTAGCCTTGGAATATGTCGACTCATCAGCCATCAACATAGTTTTCATAATCAAGGAATATAAACTACAGTTTATTTACCTTGAATTTATTTTATATTTTTTAACGCATCGACATTTTTCTTAGTTTGTTGTTGTATATTTCATAAATTTGCCCTTGAATTGAATTCAGTTTCCAGTATCCGAGTGTTCCATATTGGCTTCCTTTAAATTTTCTAGTGTCGCGTTGGTTTGTGCAATGATCATACAAATTGTTTTGAAGACGCACTACTTCGTCCTGGTCTGGACCTTGCTTGCTCGTTTTTTAACTTGAATAGCAAGATAAGATTTGGTCGAGAATGATAATTGCTAATAGATTTATTATTATATTGAAAAGGGTAATTTTCAATTTTTACATTCTCTTAGACTGCATTTCTTGGTGATCGTAATGTCGGCTCTGTCTGGTAAAGTATTTTGATAAAGTTATATAGGTGTGTTTACAAGTAGTATATAAGTAAAATTAATCAATTATTATATGTAGTAAACATAATACAGAATATATAGTTAATTCAATATTAACGACTTTTCGTAATTGGTGTTGATAGCGATAAAGAAATGTGATAAAATTACGAGTGTTGATAAAAAACACTTAAAGTTAATAAAAAATGCGCGAACCAATTTGACATTTAACAATGAACATGCAAATGTATAGTCCTGTTGAGGTAATTTCACTCGAATATGTAATATTTTTTTACCTAAAACAAAGCACTTTTACATAAAATGTAAGTTGTAGAAATATAGCTCAGTTTCATGCAACGTCTGAAAATTCAGTGAAACAATTTAGCAACTGTGATGGAAATCAAACAGAAAATTATATAGAGGTTGCCCAATATATCAACAATTGAAAAGGCGAATTAATCCTTAACAACGAGCATACCAGAATGCTGAAACTACAATCATTGCTAAAGTTCCCAATGAAAACCAGAACGCAACCGTAAATAGCAGAGTAAATCAAGAGGTTTCATATGAAAGTACCCTAAAGGGTACCGTTCCTAAAGTGCAATCTACTGTAAAAGAAAACATCTCCTAGTTTTGAAATATGTTAACTTGTATGATGCAAAGTTTCATGGCCATGATGAAAGGGATCATGGATCTAATGATGCAGAATATAAACACGCTGATGCAAACAGTGGTAAAAAATCAAAAATGAATGTCCATGTGGAATGCGAACGGTTTCGTACAAACATTTCTCAAAGAGCATAATATTGACATAATGTTAATATATGAAACATGCTTCTCGCGTTAGAACTACATACTTCATAATTATTGGATACTCTATTTATGACACCAAGCATCCAAATGGCAAAGCATATGGTGACACAGCTGTATTGGTTAAAGAAGATTATGAAAAAGCAAGGAAGCAGTCTTTAGATTCATAAAAATATAGCAGTGTCATCAACGAACAATCTAATACTTCCAGTGAGATGTAACCGCGCTATGTCATTTATCAAAAACAACAATTTTTCAACAACAAGCGGCCTATGGACGCTTCCTGGCGGTACTCCACATTTGATATAAAGAGAGCTACTCTTCGCCATTGATTACCACAAAATGTGAAGATGACTTTCAGGTAGTTTATAAGCAAATTAATTTATGGAGCAGCAAATTGTGATCTATACAGTCAAACGCTTTACGTAAATCCAAGAAAAGTTCGTACACGTATTTTTGATTATCAAAAGCTCAGGAATTCTAACATTCTATTTGCGATTATTTTTAGATTATTCCAAATAATGGAATTTTTTATTTTAACATTTATTTCCTGGAAATGAGAAAATCATCATTTTCTTTTCTTACTTGTATTGTATTTTGGTTCGAATATTATTTTAGAAAACTTGCTTCAATAGTAGAATTCAGATCACGATCTGTATTAAGAAAGCTAAGTAGTCCAAATGTTTTGATTCAACGGCTTGGCACAATATGGATTTGTAACAATGGCATGAGCCATGGCTTAGTAATGTCGAATTGTAATTTAAAGTTAAAGCAAGTTTTTTAGTGACAGATAATGTACAAGCCTTTGATAAAGTTTGGCATGTTGGACTTATCTACAAAAGAACTCCTCCCTAAGTATTTTCACTATCATTGTGGCACCACATAAAAATTCACAAACTGTCAACTGTCTATTGTCAAATGAGACAAAAATGAACTCATGTCACATTCACGCTGAATAAATGCACCTGCCGTCTAGTGGAATTAAACGGTGTTACAATTTCTGAACAAACCAAAGGTATTACTTCTGGAATGAATGTTGATATGGAAGCAATATATTGAAGCAAAGCGCAAACAAATAAAATTGACACTTTCAAAACTGTATTGGCATTGGCTGATAGGAAAAAATTCTAAGTTATGATTCGATTAAAAAGTGTTAGTGTACAAAACGTTAATCAAGCCGATATGGACATATGGTATTTAAATAGAGATTTCCTTTAAAGTACGCAAAGAAAAATTTTACGCAGTATTACCAACTCTCTATGGTATATCCGAAATATTTTTATTTATTTTTATTTTTTTATTTTTTATTTTTATTCTCATAACCACTAAATACATTTACAATCATTAATATACACAAGTCAATATAAACTATATAAAAATAATTTTTTTATAATAAAATAAATAAAAGGTTATGAAGATAGGTTAATCTTTGTCCACAGACAGTAGCAATTAACCTTAAAAGTTTGAAATATAATATTTAAATAAAAAAAATGGCGTGGGGCCATATAAATTATTATTTTAAAGAATATAATACAAAAAAAAAAAAAAAAAAAAAAAAAAAAAAAAAAAATAAATGAATAATTATACACAAGATACATCATTAAAAACATATGAATTTATACCAAAAAATTTATTTAGCAAACATGAAATCAATGTCTTTATTATCTAACAACCAATTTTTTATTAAACTTGGAAAGTTTTTAGAGTTAAGTTGCTCCCGTAAACAAAGTGGCAAACGATTAAAAAAAGTCGGTGCTGAAACTAAGAAATATTTTCGAAAAGCTTCAGTATTAAAAAATGGAATACAAAATAAATATCTCTTATTATTTCTTATATTATAAATAGTTATAATTCTTCGCAATCGATGCCCACTTCTCGAAAAAAACAATTTTAAAACTCTAAAAACATAAAGATGTTGCAATGGTAGTATCTTCGATGCCACAAAAATTGGCCATGTGTGATCACGACGACGTTTAAAAAACATAGTTCTAATTATAAATTTTTGCAATACGAGCAAAGGCCTGAGTGTATTCAAGCTAACACCGCCCCAACAGGGTAATCCATAGCTTAGTTTAGAGTCAACACATGCAAAATAAAACTTTAGTAAAACTGTATATGGACACAATGGGCGTAGCAAATACATAGCACGCAAAGTGCCATTTAATTGCTCTTTGATTTTGTGGTAGTGGATTTTCCAGTTTAAATTAGTATCAAGATGCAACCCTAAATACTTAAAATTATTAACCTGCTCTATTTTCAAACATCTGCAATTTAGTAAGTCACAATTCGGAACGTGATAAAATATATCGGGAATATTATTAACACATCGATCACCTGATAATCCAAAAAACATTACCTTAGTCTTTTCACTTAAAACCATAGAATGGTCATCAAACCATGAACGAAGAATTTTTAAATCCGAATTAATATAAAAAGTAACTTCCTGATGGCTATAACCGTAATAACTTAAAGCCATATCATCGGCGAATGCAATAATTTTACCTTTTAGGTTTAAATTAAATATTGAATTAATATATATTAAAAATAAAAGTGGACCCAGGACAGAGCCTTGTGGTACCCCATACTCAACCTTAAAAGGTAAACTATAACTACTAGCAACTTTAACTTTAAAGAATCGTCCACTAAGGTATGACTTAAACCATTTAAGCGGTACACCCCTAAACCCAAACGAATAAAGTTTATGCAAAATCAAATTATGGTCAACCATATCAAAAGCACGTTTAATATCAATAAACAGAGCCCCAACAATTTTTTTTCCATTTAGTTGATCGTGTACCCCATTAATAAATTGTATTAAAGCTGACTCAGTATTTTTCCCAGATCTAAAACCAAATTGACAACTACTAAGAATATTATGTTTTTCCAAGAAACTATTCATGCGTGACTTTAATGCCTTTTCCATAATCTTCATAACAGTTGGCTGCAAAGAAATAGGTCGGTAGTTATCTTTGATTAGTTTATCACCTTTCTTAAATAAAGGTAAAACAATTGCAGTTTTTAAATCGTCAGGAATAACGCCAGTCAAAAAACACTGATTAACAAAATGAACCAATACTGGAGACAAGCTGTCTTTATTTGCTTTGAACATGTTAGAGCTCATCCCAAGAATATCAATTCCCATACTAGATTTAAGTTCAACAATTATACCACTAATCTCAATCTCATCAACAGGATTTATAAAAAAATTGTATGAATTAATAAACTCACACAAATTCTGCCTTGGGCAGTTAGAGAAAATATTAGTTGCTCTTAATTCAGACACTATATTCGAAAAGTATGACCCAAAATCGTTTGCAATGGCTTCGTGGTTTGAAAGAATTTTTTGATCAACAGACAAAATTTTATCCACATGCTCGCAATTTTTATTATTAAGAATTTGATTAACAACAGACCAGGTTTTTTTGCTGTTATTACCGCAGTAACTAAATTTTTTATCATAAAATGTAAACTTATCATACTTAATCTTAGCATCAACCTGTTTACATAGTTTATTAAAATATTGTAGAAGCCTACGATTGCAAGGATGCTTTAAACATTTTTGATGGATGAATCGTTTTCTCGACATTAAATTTATTAAATGATCGGAAATCCATGGTTTCAATTTAACTTTTGCACTCGGTTTAATAATTTGATAGCATGAGTCAGATAAACAGTTAAACTCTAAAATAAATTTTGAAAGAATAACGCAAGGTTCTGTTACGAAAAACAATGATGAGAAATCATGTAAGGACATTTTAGTTGAAAACTTAAGGTTATCAAATTTACGAGAAAAAACAGCATTTTTGTTGGTTTTAATATTATTAATGCAGTTTATTCGCAGTACAACATAAATTAAATGATGATCGGTTATTTGTAAATTAAGCGCTGAAGCAACTATCTGACAAGAATTATTAACACGAGCAAAGCAATGATCAATGCAAGTTGAAGTTTGATTTGTAATTCTAGTAGGTTCGTTAATCAACGATTGAAAACCGTTTGACGACATCACGAACATATAATCATCACAAGTTGGTATCATATGCAAAATATCAATATTAATATCACCTAATATAATAATATTCTTCCCTCTAAGTTTGTTAATAAAAACCGAAAACTCAGCAATAAAATTAACAATTGGGACAAATTGCAGCCGGTACACACAAACAAGAGTATAATTCACTTTATTCACAGGTACAGATAATTTAACTACGTCAGCAGAGTTTAAAGAAACTGACTCACAAGTACAATTCAATTCACTATTATAAAACACGCACACACCACCCGCTCTATAAATACCATTGCAACATCCGAAATTAGTAAAATGAGGAATTTTATAAAGATTTAACTCATATTCATAAATCCAAATTTCAGTAAGAATTATAATTGCCGGAAAAACATTCAATGTATATAGATTCGAAACAAATTTATCAAAATTTTCTCGCATACTGCGAATATTCTGATGACAAATTGCGAGTTTAAAGCCATTGTTTGCATGTTTGGTATTACATGGTAAACTAAATCCAATGTTCACATTTTTGTCAGAGTGACCTTGAGATAAAAAATCAACAAAACTCATTAAAGTAATGAGATCGTTTTTAAAATGCACATTATTTAAATAAATCAAGATCACTTAGAGAATCAATAATATGAACATTACCATTAACATCAGGTTTTACACAAATACGACCATTACTACACCAAACTTGAAACAATTTTTTATCTTTTTTCAATTTCCAGCTTTCCGCAAAAATGTTTCTTTTCCCTCGGCAAAGACTGTGATTAATGAAGATTAAATTATCTGTTGACGATCCAAGCTGCTTTGTACATAAACTTTTCTTTTTTCTTTTCGCAGACATAACTTTATCCTTCATTGATTTTCTTACAAATTTCAGCTTAATTATGTCACTCTTTGTTCTAGTAGTTGCTGATGAAAATTTATATACTGAATCAATTTCTTGTTCTGGTATTGTAATATCCAAACAAGTCTTAAACATATTAATAACAACTGATTTCAAATCGTCATCATTAGAATGTGGTAAACCAATTATATCGATGCTGTTATTAAACGATACTTGCTCCAAATTAGTTAACTGGATTTGT
Source organism: Tipula confusa (assembly GCA_963556175.1). Lineage (NCBI taxonomy): Eukaryota > Metazoa > Arthropoda > Insecta > Diptera > Tipulidae > Tipula > Tipula confusa. The sequence goes on along the minus strand of OY744477.1, from coordinate 68,906,160 downwards.
AACTGCCGGTTCTCGTTACGTAGTTGTTCGTTTTCGTTGGACAACAAATTTATTTTATTTGTTAAATTTTCTTCTAGCTTTGCAATACTAGCATTCAATAGAGTAAACTGATGACACAATTCATTTTTCATTACAATTATTTCATTCATCACATTAGACGGTAGAGGTGAATTATTATTTGCTGTTTTCGGTTTGTTACCCAAAGATAAATCATTATGTTTTTTTTTTTTAAGACAACTGGAGCAACTCCAAGGTTGTTTACGTTCTTTCATGAACTCCACTTCAGTTTTATTAAAATTTAGACAATTGCTGTGAAATATCAACGAGCAAATACTACACTCAATTTTATTTTCATCAGCTCTTTCAATATTTAATTTGCAAACACCACACGAAGCCATGATGGAAAAACCGTTATAATAAATTTATGTTTGATGATTATATTTATTATACACAACTTATTAAACACATATTGTACGTAAATCCAAGTCAATTAATGATGAAATCACAATAACATTAAACATCCAGTTCTTTTTTTTTTTTTTAATATACTTTTTCTGATTATTATTTTTATACCCAAAACAATAAAATATTTTGCTTATTCAATTATTATTTTAAAATAAATCGATGTCGACCCCACGAAAGACAACGAAAGAATGACGAAATAATAACATACATGACGACCTTGGTATTTAAACCGTTAAAAAAACAATTAAAAAATTCAGTTCCGTATATTGCTCAATACTAGAAACTGACCCTAACAAATTGGCCAGAGATATACTAAAACAGCCGTGATTCAGACGAATGAGGAGCGTCGATCCAGTCGAATTAATAAACCTTTAAATTTATAGGTTAATAATTATAGGTTATTTATAGGTTAAGACTTAAAAAATGTAGTAATTTAGCTTAACATTTGAATGCTTCTTGTTAGTTAACGATTTAAGAATAAAGCCATGCAACAAGCATGAAAAGTTTCATGCAACAAGCTAAATTTACAAACTTTCTTAATCACGTACTGTATAAGTTGTATCTTTAGCATTCTTTAGTTTATACTATAATCTCTATAGTAAACAAAATTACCCCAAGGGGTAAGTTGATTAATTTTCATATAATAACATGTGTGATTCATGCTAATTTAATTATGAATCAATTTCATGTCCACATGTGATTGTACGTTTAATATATTCTAAGAATAATATTCAAAGAAATAATCTTATCGTTTTTTTTATGAAATTTTGATAAGCTGGTCAAATAAATCTTTAAAAACGCAATCTAATTATTAATTCTAGACTACCTGTTGTTTTTGCTTTATACGGTTTATTTATAGATACAGCAAGGACTCTTATCGTTTCAGAATTGGCCTCCTCTTCTTTAAGATAAAATTGCAACTTTTTTGTAACTATAAGAATTAGACGCGATGTAACAAATCCGAACCAGCTAAACTTATTATTATCTAGAATAGCAGCGATAGGTAGAAATTATATTTTTTGGTTTGGGTTATTTTGGTTTGTTAATTATTCATAAATTTGTGGTTGACGAAGATTAGAAATAATGTGCATATATAGTGTTTATATAGGTTAGTTCATTTATAACTGTATCAACCTAAATGTGCTTAAACGTATTGACTTTCTAATAAAATGTGATAATTGTTGATACACTCGCATTGGAAAGCGACAGTAGTCTTCTGTCCCCTGAGGTTCATGTAAACTAGGATGGTATTCTTTTTTCGCAAGATGCAAAATGTTTAGATCGCTGGGATGACAATCCGTCGTATCCTTATAAAAACTAACAGCCACAATTTTTACAGGTCGTTAACGTATAAGGAGACGAAGCTTAGGATTACTGCCTTATCGCAGCAATGAAAGAGTCAATCGATAGTATTATGTTTTTTTTTTACTTTTTCCAGGTGATGTTGTTCTCAACAATCTTCAATTAAAACAAACTGCACTCGATGAGCTAGATCTACCTGTACAAACTGTATACGGATCACTTGGTAAACTTGTACTGAAAATTCCGTGGAAAAATTTATACACAGCTCCGGTGGAGGCAACAATAGAAAATCTTTATTTATTAGCATCACCAAATCTATCCGTCAAATATAATGACGAGAAGGAGCATAAACGTGCATTAGAAGCAAAACGAGCGGAATTATTGCGCGTCGAAGAAGCGAAGCGCAAAGAAGATGAAAAAGAAACTCCAAAAGTTGATAAATCATTTACCGAGAAACTGGTTACCCAAATAATCAATAATGTACAAATAAAAATTAAAGATATTCATATACGGTACGAGGATGACTCATCGACGCGCGAACCATTTACATTTGGAGTCACACTTAGTAATTTAAGTGTGTATACGACAGATGAAAATTGGATGCGATGTTTTGTGTCCCAAACAATAACAAAAGTTTTTAAAATAGCGGAGCTTGAAGGTCTTGCCGTATATTTTAATAGTAAATCACCGTTATTTCGAACAAAATCGGTAAACGAGTATCCCACATTATTTCGAGAAACAATCGCTTCAAAATCTCTATTACCAAATGATTTTCGTTATGTTCTCGGGCCAATTACCTCGATGGCAAAATTGGAAATAAATCCAAACCCTGAAAATGATAATCCACCATTTATCATACCTAAAATTAAACTAAATTTAGAAATGGAAAATTTAGCGGTTGGTGTTATGAAATCTCAGTATCAAGATTTAATACAATTGGCCGAAATGATGGATCGTATGATAAAAGGATCGCCATATCGACAATTTCGTCCTTATAGTAAACCATACAAAGGAAATGCAAAATTATGGTGGAAATTTGCTATAAATAGTGTTTTACTTGACGTGAAACGACGCTCCAACAATTGGTCTTGGTCCTGTATGAGTAAGCACCGTGACGCATGTAGAAAATATGAGACCGTATATTCGAAGAAGATACGTGCAAAAAAACCATCGAATGACATAATCAAAGAAGTTGACCATTGCGAAGAAATTTTAGATATTTTTAATTTGGTTATTATACGACAAAAAGTTCAAATGGAGGTAAGTGCATTTAAAATGGCCTGCACACTTTAACAGACATTTGCCACTAATTTTACGCTTAGTTTTATATGATTGTATATTTTACGACTTAACAATTTTTTATCTGTTTTTTTTTATGAATATAACTCGACAGATTAAAATCGAGAAACAAAAGGTACTTTTAAAAGACAAAATATTTTCTAATCTTTTAACTAAATGATCAAATCAAACTGGTTTCTAAATATATAATTTGTTATTATTATTATTAGCTAAAAAGAGAAATGGACGAAGCTGAATCTCAACCAAAAGCATCGTGGTTTGGTGGATGGTTTTCGGGTACTAAATCAACATCAATAGATTCAGGCGATACGGATATTAAAAAACAAGTACAAGCGGCTTTAACACAAGATGAAAAATCGAAATTGTATCGCGCCATCGGATACCAAGAGAATTCCACTCCCACTGAATTACCGGAATCATTTGTCGCCGTTCAAATGCATTTTATTCTCAAATCACTTGAAGTTACTGTGCAAAATGATGACAATATAATCGGGGGACACGCTGACCGAATTGTATTTCTTCAACTGACAAACGTGGTGTGTGACGTTTTACAGCGGCCTTCTGCTGCGGCCATCAAATTAGATGTTGCAATTCAAGAACTTTCAATCTATGGTAAAAAACAAAATGAACTTGTTCCAGTGCTGGCACGTTCAAAGTTGGGCACAACTGATCGTATTGCACTTAAGGTTTCATTTGAAACAAATCCATTGGACAAACGATGCGATCAACGTCTTAAAGTTACATCACGACCATTACAAATAGTGTTCGATTCGCAAACAGTTATTGAGCTAACCGATATGTTTAAGCCACCTTCAAATTTGAATATTTCGGAAATTCAAGATGCAGCCGCTATTAAATTAGATAATATTAAAGAGCGGTCTGCGACTGGACTTCAACATATCGTTGAAACTCATAAAAAACTTGAGATTAATATAAATTTGATGCCTACGTACATTGTGATTCCGTATAATGGTTTATATTTGAAAAATGAATCGGCTGTAATCGTAGTCGATATGGGACGTCTGGTAGTAAGCACTGATGTTAGTCAAGCATCTCCTAAAAATATTCAACAAATGATAAAGTCTGGTGAAACATCAAATCAGATTTTAGACGAAATGATTTTACAAACCTATGATCGTTATAACGTTGAAGTACAAGACATTCAGATTTTGGTATCTAAAACGAAAGAGGATTGGAAGGGAGCATTGGTGAATGCAGAAAAAACTGAAATGCATCTGCTCGAACCAACCACAGTTAAAGTTTCTGCTCATGTGTGTCTTATAAGTGATGACCCACGATTACCCAAAACTAAAGTGTACTGTAAAATTCCGCATATACGAATAGCAGCAACCGAAGAGCGTATACTTCAAGCAATCTCAATTCAAGCTAGTTTACCACTACCAAAAAGCGATGAAGTACAACCAATGCTGCTAAGTAATAAAGAATTAGGAATTATTTCATCCAGCATGTCGCTTATCAAATTCCTTGACGATAAAAGTAAAAATCGAAAAAAAAACTCCGAAACATCAAAACCCGATTTAACAGACGAAGTAATACAATTTACCGACCTTTTGGTTGATTTTGAAATGAATGAGCTATCTGTTACGCTGTATCGTTCTCGATCAACATACTCGACACCATCGGATGAATATCTCACTCCTAATCAAGAGTTTAGCATAACAAGTTTTGAGACAAAACAAACAGAGCCAACGACACCCCCAAGTGAAATCGACTACAATCAGAAACTGATTGTACTTAAAGTTCAACAATTGGAAATGAATATGGCCCAAAGAACCTACGAAATGACGGTGTCGTTAAAACTTGGTGCTATTTGTTTGAATCAACATCATACACAAAATGTATTGTTTAAAGATAAGTCGGCATTGCAAATTATTAGTACGCCACAGTTCGATAACGAACGAGAATATTTGTTTTCATTGGTCTACACGAATGTAAGTTAAGAGTTAAGATTACATCGTGTGATGTTCTATATTTTTAATTCTACTTTTTTTACAGGCTAAAAAGGATGGCCCTGAATTTGCAACCAAATATAATTCTACCGAACAACTTATTGAGATTGGATTCAGTCAGTTGGTATTGTTGTTGCATCAAGAGGGTATTATTGAATTACTTCAAATAGCAAGTAGCTTTCAATCAAAACTCGAGGCTGTCGTCCAGAAAGATGGGAAACCTAAAGATCGAATTGCAACTACTCACAATGAGTCCGCGCTTATTTCGGCTGTAAAACAAAGTTTACCTGCTATTGCAGAAGAAAATGAAGGCGATATAGCAAAACCATCGAAATCAAAATGGAAACGAAATCGAACCATGGTGGAGAGTATTCAGATTAAGATAATAGCTAAATTGGATCGTCTTACAATTAAAATTGAAAATGTAATTCGACCCATATCAATACTTAATGTTCATAATTTGACTGCCGGTGTAGTGTTGAAATCATCGTACACCGAAGTAGTAGTTTGGCTCGAGGATATCGATGTTTTCGATCTAAATCCCGTTACAGCTCATTCAAAAATTTTATCTGTAATTGGTGAGAAAGCCATATCGTGCCAGCTAGTTATCTACAATTTAGACCAAACAGCAGATTATAATTCCGACGATATTAAACTCGATGTAACCATGGGCTGTTGTCGAATTGTATTCTTGAATTGGTATGTCCAGTCCGTTTTGGTAAGTTACAATTTTTTACATTAGCAAATTTATGTTTATCAAATAACTTTGTTTTACGTTTTAAGAGTTTCTTAGATCATTTCCAAGCAGCACAAAAAGCTATTGCCGAAGCTAGTGTTGCAGCAGCTGAACAAGCTAAACAGAATATGGCCGATGCTTATGCACATGCGACTAGAATTAAAATGAACATTAAAATTAAAGCTCCGATAATTGTGGTTCCAGTGAATGCTGCTAGTACAGAATCTCTTTGTCTCGATCTTGGGCACTTAAGTATAACTAATGTAAATCTTGAGCTTGATGTCAATGTAAGTAGTAAAATAGAAAATCAATTTTGAATTTTATAATTGAAAATTTTTTTTTATTGTATAAAAGAATCCCGCTGGCGAACGTGCTATAATCGATGAAATGAAAATCGAATTAAAAGATTTAAAATTGTCCAAAGTGAGAACTATGGAAGAATTAAATGCTTCTGGAACAGCGAGTCAAGAGCTTGGAATTAATACTGTTTCAAATATTTTGAATCCAACAAGTTTTGTATTGAACATACAACGAAATTTATCGGCGAAGTGGTACAAAGAAAAACCTGAGCTGAATGTTTCAGGACGTTTTAAAAGTATTGAATTGACGCTAGTCGCCGAAAATTATAAGTTATTGATGAGAGTATTAACGGAAAATATGACTGAAGGCTCTAATGAGCGGACAGTGATTGTGACAACACCAGAACCGGTACGCCCCTCATCACCAGGTATGTTCTTTGTTTCTCTTTATTTTGTTTTGTAACTAGAGTGCGATACCACGTAGCGCTAGATTGAGATGTAATCAGACAAAGGCCATAACATGATAGTATGAACAATTGTATAGTGATTGTAACTACCTAGTACCTAACTGCGTGTACAATAAATACTAACAATTAAATTGTTTGCCTAAATATTATAAATAACCATCGTGATTCTTCATTTTTAAACTTTATTGTAACTTTAACTTGAGCTTTATACAAATTTTTACGTGTATTTTCTTTTCTTGGCATTCATTTGCCTTGCTTTCTTATAAAATACAGAGGTTTCACCTAGTCCAGTAGTGACCGACATGTCAGACGGTAAGTCCTAAGTTTTATAAAGTTTCGCACACGATAATGCTTTTTTGTAATCCCTATAACTTATCTCATTATATGTAGAGTCTAATTCGGAATTTCTTTTTATTAACTAGAAAAATTATGGAAAATAGCACAGGACAAAACGATTGCATCATTAAAACCATTTGGTTTAGACGTAAAGGATTTAAGCCCGAAAAATAAAAAAATCGATACTTTCTTAAAGTTTTCATTCCAAATGGATAGCATAATCATTAATTTATATACATCGAGATTAGATGGTTTAGCCTCTTTTGGAATACATTTTTTGTCGGTTAAAGGACATAAATTGGTCGATGAATCGCTAAGCACATCTGTAGTATTGTGTGATATTACACTTGACGACATAAGGCCAAATCGGGAGCAGAAAATTACACGATTTATGAAGCGACGAGAAGAAAATATTGGAATCAATGACAAATCGTTCGATCTGAGTCCGTCAACATCAGACGTACCCAAATCTATGATAGATTTAGTCTGTAATATGCGCGAAAATGATATGTTTGTTGACCTTCGTATATTTAGTTTCGATTTAATTTTATCGCTTGACTTTTTACTAAAAATATCGAGTTTCTTTCAAGTAGAAGCTTCCACCTCCAGTACTGATATTCCAAGTGAGCATAATAAACAAGTAAAAACAGTGACAACATCTAAGTCAAACACTTCTACGGCAAGTCAACAACAAAAATCGTCTACTGAAACGGAACCAACAAAACGTATGACGATCATCTTGAATGTTGAGCAACCAGAAATTGTTCTTGTTGAAACAATGGACGATATAAATTGTCAAGCCCTTGTTTTTAATAGTGAAATTGGTATTAAATTCCGAATGATAGGCGATCATCAAGTATTAAAGGGTGATATAAATGATTTAAATCTATACATGTGTGAGTTTAATCCAAAACGCCGAGCACTTACCAAACATAATGTACTTCATCCATGTACAATAAGTTTAAACGGTTCGACGCCTGAAGGTAAAGGTTTACATTTGAGTTTACAAGTTACACAGATTAAACTATGTGTAACCCCAAGTGCAATCGAATTGTTAAACAAAGCAATGACCACTCTTACAAGCCAAGATCGGTTGGAAGATGACGTTGAAAAACCACAAAGAGACTATAGTAATATTTGGAAGATTGAAGAATTTAGCGAAAATGAATTTTGGTTTATAAAACCAGAAGAGGGTACCGATGCCATGTCACTTAATTTAGCGACGCCGACACAAAATAAAAACGAACTATGTATTGCTGAAATTCCATCGATTATATTGATTATTGAAACAGGTACCGGTCATCAAACCATTCCGATGTTGTTCATTGAGACAAGTATGCAGGCACAAATTCACAATTGGAGTTGGAGCATGTCAATTGAAAGCTCGTTACGCTTAGCAATGTCGTACTACAATAGTTCGATGGCTTTATGGGAACCGCTTATTGAACCTAATGAACGAGAAACGGAAACTGGTCTAACAGTTTATGGACCATGGGAATTGACATTCTCGATGGATGTCGTCAAAAATATAAGCGAAGATTCGACGGCAAGCGAAGACGATGAACCTACTACAAAGATTAATATATCGTCAAAAGATGTTCTTGAAATGACTGTGACAAAGACGTGCCTTGATGTCTTAAACGGATTAGGTGCAGCGTTCAGTGAAGCCATCAAACCCGAAGGTTTACTCAAACCTAAAGTAGAAGCACCATACATTGTTCAAAATGATACTGGATTCGAAATAACAATTAATCTCGTGGCCGGGTCATTTTTACTACACGATGTCCATCTTCCAAATTCGGGATATGCTCTCGATGAAAAGACTCGAAGTGCTGTAATATTTCAGGCGCAACGATCTTCAGTCAATTCTATAGACGTAAAATCCGTTAAAATATCACCAGGTGGTCGAGCTTATTTAGATTTAAAACCAGAAATCAAATATGATGATAATAATTTATCACTTAACGCGGATAGTGAAACTGCGCAGATTAAAACACTCTCCGTTCAAGTGGGGGACATTAAAAAGGTGTTGGTACTACCGGTAAATAAAGCAGATCAACGTTATTTCCCGCTTTATCACGACACAAACCGTGACCCTTGGGGTATTGTTTCTGATATTATAGTGGAATATGGTGCGACCATATTAACGATTCATGGAATTGTGCAGGTTCACAATCATTTTACACAACCAATAAGCATTTACCGTCTCCAAGAAAGTAATACACTTCTTTTAATTGGTGAAGTTAATCCTGATAGTGTATTTAACGTGCCGTTACATTCCATTTATGGCACTAAAAAAGAAATTTTTTTCTCCATGCAAGGATATAAAACATCAATTCAAGGAATAAGTTGGAAGGAAAATCCAAGTGATTTCCAAATGATTCGTTCGTTACAGTGTGATCCGATTAGTACGTTCGAGCCATTTTATATGAATGTGAGTACCTTATATCGACCTATATTAAAGCTTTAGTGTTCAATGAAGTGTTTTTTTTTTGTATATTGTTTCAACTTTATAGGCTGTTCGAGAACGAAAAGAAATTTTTTATGAGGTCACTTCGAAATTTACCATGTTAAGTGCCTGTTACGTAATCCATCTTAGACCATCACTGATTCTTAAAAATACACTTCCAATTCCTTTGTGCGTATCCGTAGCCGGGTGTAGTGTATCAATCAAAGAAACGTCTGAATCTGAACAGACAAAATTAAAGGATATTGGAAGTAAAAAATCACTGCTGAAAGAAGACTTTTTGGATTATGGTGAGAAGCAAGTTGGGCCCGGTGAAATATTACATTTACCAACTGTTAAAACGGCTACCCGAAATGAAGCACCTAATTATATTGTCGTTCGATTGATTCAATATCTCGAAAAAGATTGGTCATGTACAACGGAAATCCCAGCGAATACGCCTGATTTTGCTGTTTGGACGTTCAGTTCGTTCGATTCGGTGGAAAAAATGACGCTTGATTTAGGTATTCGATATGAAAATCGACATGGCTCGTTATTTTTATCTATTTACTGCCCGTTCTGGATGATCAATAAAACCGGACTAATGCTTAGCTATCGGGTAAGTTTTATATTACATTGTGATTATAACCGTTTTATTTTTTATATTATCACTGAGTATAATACTAGATAACCTGTCGACTGAAAATAAAATCGATTATATTTTAAATTTAATTTAACATAAATTTAACATTAATTTAACTAAAAATTTGAAGGCGTTACAATTGATTGCAAAGGATTACAAATATAAATGCATATGAAATGTTAAACGGACCAAACTCGAATTTAAAAAAATAAATTTAAATTACAAATTTGTCTAGAACATATTAATTTATGTTATATATTATTATTATTTATTATATGTATACACATAGGTGTATCAACATTTCTTATAATTATCTGTACTAAGACTGTATCCGAAACACATGATAAATATTTGTGAATACATATTTTTGACATTTATTTGATAAAAATGAAGACCGCCAAATTATCACGGTCGTAGTTGATATGATAATTTTTGACAAATACCAAAACTTTTTATAATAAAAGCCAAACTCGCAGCACACTCGGATATATAAAATAAGACATATAAAATTCACTACTTGGTTTTGTAATAGTACCATTCAAAAACTATATAAGAAAAATTTGAACTTTTTCGTTGCTATGACAATTTCAATAAACAATGGATCCATATAAATGTAATTTTTCTTCATAATTTTTATAACTCACAAAAACTAAATTTAAAAGTATTTAAGGAGGGAAAATATTTCAATCAATTATGTATTATACTTTTCGGACAGCGTAATCCAAAATTGGGAATGTAGTGGAATATTTTTCAAATAAATGTCAAAAATTTTATTCAAAAATATTTATCGTGGGTCTTAGACACAGTCTAAGTTTGAAATATAATAGGTGTGATTAGTGATATTCGTGGACTAGGTAAAATAGCTATTATTTTGAAGCTATTAAGTTTTTTGCACTGCAGACCAGACGAGAATCCAATGATTTTAGAATTTCGTAAAATAGGTAAACGAACCAAGAAATGTTTGTAATAATGAGCTGCTCGCAACATATGATAATAAATGCTGTAAAGTTTCATCCACGAATGGAAAATAGTAAAAATAACGAAGCAAACACAAATTATCTGAGCAACTGCCCTAAAATAAACTGAAACTAGAGCTTACATCTACGATTAGAAAACGGTTGATAAAAAATAAATAGTCTCCGAAATGTACCATTACTTACGTGATGACCCCAAAACCTAAAAAGGTATATGAAAAAATCTTTTTTGAGCTCTCTAAATGTACCAGCTATTGGGATATTACCCGCACAGAGTACTTAATTAAGTAATTAATAAGGCTTACTAGAATCATTAATAACTCGATTTCTACTCTTTAAATAAAATGTCGTTAGTATTTTAAATAGTTACATATAAATATCGCAATGGAGAATTTTCATTTCTTCAAACATCGGAAAAGACGATGTAGTCCTCGGCAAAAATTTCACAATTTTGATAATACATTTTTAAATTGATATCAAAGACTTTAAATTAGTGATATAATATAATCTTGACTAGAATAGGGGCCATATTATCAGCAAATGCAATAATATTTCTTCTAAAATTTAGACTTAAATTTTAATTACAATAAGTTTAAAACAGGAGTGGCCCCAGTACAAAGCCTTGTGGAACACCCACATTAACAAATTTCGCATCGCTGTAAGAATTATTAACGCAAACCATTTGCACTCTATTATATCTAGATATGATTGAAATAGATTTAAAGCAGATCCTCTAATACCAATATGACCGAGTTTATTTAACAATAGTTTGTGATTGACAGTATCAAAAGCCTTTCAAATGTCTATAAAAAGAGATGCAGTCTCTAGCTTTTCCAATACTTTCGAGAACGAGCTCAAAAGTGGATTGAAACGATAGTTCGTGGAGTGATTGGACGATAGTTGTTGGTGTCTTTACGTGAACCCTTTAAAAAAAAGGTTTAACAACACCTACTTTTAATTTGTCTGGAAAATTGCCTCTTGACAAGCACAAATTAGAAACGAAAGTTAGTACGTGCGCAATGCTAAAAATAGAAACCCTATCATCACCAGAAGAATTTATATTTTTTAACTCGTTCACAAGTGATTTCATTATTCCAAGTAGGGAAAAGGTAAAAATTTGAATTTATGTTATTAGATAATGAGCAAGCCCATCTCTAATATTGTCATTAATGAAAGCATTATCTTTGTTGTCATAGAGAATATTATATGGAGCTCGAACAAAATACTCGTTAAAAACGTTAGCGACTACACCAGAATCCAAATCAGCATGAGAATTCCCTAAATTAATAGGCGGTATATTATTGTAATTTATAATATTCCCCAATATAAGTCTGTATCTGCACAAAATTTATTTCTATAGTACTATATTTCTTTTACCTTTGGGATTTGCGATTTAATTTTGGAAGTTATTTAAAATAATTTTTTTTCCAAAAATAAATTATTTTTATTCTTTTACAACTTTCTAGCTAGACAGTTTTTATGGTCGAATTTAGCAATTTGTTCGTCATCCAAGTTTTAATTTGAAACTTTTTCTTCTCTATTAAATTTGACGATTTGACTTGATTTATACACAAAACAAAGATATTGATAAAATTCGTGAAGGCGATATTAGTATCAGCAGCAGATAAAACCGAGCTCCTACATGAGTTTGTTTTGATGCTCAGGTTTATAAACAATCCGTGTTTTAGCGACATGCATGTTTATTATATACATATTGTATTATGGTCAGTTACAAAGAGATTCAAGTTCTCGATTACAATGGCACAGCTGGGGTCAATTGAGTCAAAAAAGACATGATCAAAATGAAATATAAAATAACATGAAATATGTGTTAAATTCTTATTTAATTTAATGAGAATTGACTCAATTTCGGATACTCAAAAGTGTAAATATAAATCAAAGATGAAACTTACTAAATTTAATATAATTCACAAAGTGAATTACTACCGAAACCTCAGCAAGCGCGGCCCTATAGTTGGACAAAGAACCATTATCTTTGTTTTCTTTCTGAACAAAGACAAAAATGGATAAAGGAAGCAAACGCCTTACTGAAGTTCAGAAGAACAAAAACAGCAAAACGGTGTGTTTATGTTGTTTTCAATGTTTTTTTCAATGGCATAAACCTAATAAAGGTGTAATATATATTGGCCTTACGTCATTACAACTGATGACATTCTTTGATTTGGTCAATGGTGTGGGGGCAGTTTTCCGAGCTTTAGGTAAATCCAATCTAGTGATTTTAAAAATGATGTTACTGATAATAACGCCGTCGACTACTTTGAAAAGCATCAAACTTTCACTGCCATCATAATGTGTATAAAAATAACTTTTACCGAGCAATTGGCGCAGTGGTTAAAGCTGCGGTGTTTGGTACGGGAGGTACCGAGTTCGAATCTCAACGGGGGAGGGTTGCAAAAGGGATTTTTCATCACCTGATTACGATCGGTGATGACGATGAACACAACTATGACCCCCTGTTGGAGTGCAGAATCCATGGGCCGAACCATCGTCCAGTCAGTACAGGCTGGCTGGAGCAATGCAACATGCAGATAGATATAAAATCGAACCTGTATTCGTGCGTCCTCGATTTGGCTGGTGACGACGTAAGGTAGGCCATTAAAAATTTTACCGCGAAAGAGTTGGGAGAGCTTCCGCTCCAAAAAAGATTGCAGAGTTCAGACAAACAAACAATAACTTTTATCCGGCATTGGTAAAAAAAACCGAAATCTTAGGAATAGTTGTAAAATGAAGATTAATGTCGTCAAACGAAAAACTAATATTTACATCATTCTTCTTATTTCCAATTCTTATATTATTCAGTGAATTCCATCGTTTTATTGTCATCTTAGTTAGGTGCTCCAAAATAACAAGAAATTTTAGCTGTACGATTTAAAGAGTTAACTTTGTTGTGAACGGTAGCATTTTAATGAAAATGAGGATTAATGATTTTTTTTGAATTAACAAAATATGTCCAGCCAGGGCACGGTTGAATAGTGTTTTATTACTCCCAATCAAGCTCAAAGTAACGGAAAGTAATTAGATTGGAATCTGGGATAAATCCTACTTTGAATATGGTTTAATTTATGGATGATTATTGATTCCAGTATATTGTTACCACACGTTGCTTTAAAAGGAACGGGAAGAACATAAATAGTCCGAAAATGTGATAATTAAAATCATCACAAATAATAAAATATTGGATTTTATTCGAAATTTTTTCAAAACCAAGCTATAATTGCAAAATATCATGTGGAGTACAGGGGATGGATTAGAACAGACAACAATTCCTAGTTTTTTAGGTTCTACCAGTAACTCCGCCTGTAAATCGTTAAATTGTTTTTGTAATGTAAAGCTACCTCTCCCCAACCAGATAAACGATCAAGTCTTAAGATGCCATAATCTGGTATGGACACAGCTGTGTTTGAAATATTACTACAAAAAGGTTTTTTTCCGACAGTAAGTTTTCTTCTTGTCGGTCTAAATTGGTTTAGTTGAAATTAGCCAAGTCAGCTTCATTTAATTTTGCTTACCAATCCAAGGTATTTCTTACATTCATTACAAGCTCTTGATTGTTTTTAAAGAACCTGGCCATTTTAGCCAGTCAATTTGACAATTTTGCCAAGCATTTCGTTAAAATGTTTATTAGAAACTGATCACCGAAATTAATTAATTGAGCTGGTATTATATCGTCGGAGGTACAAGTAGGAACGTTATTATATACAAAGTTGATTGCAATAGATTTACGACGTTAACTTTTTTTTTTACAATTAGCACACAATCAGACAACTTTATCGTTGGCTATATCAAATATATAGTTGTCTACACCCGCGATCGTATTTATTATGTCGGAGTTTGGTCAACTAAAGCTTGTCATTGAAATCGAGCTTTATAGAAATGATGACACAGCTGATTCATTTCATATGCATTTATATATTTTGTTAATGTGCCGCAACACAAAATACTACTCGTATTATATACTCAGTGATATTATTTTAACATCCATTTTTTGAATTATAAATAACATAATTTTATTTTTATAAATTTATCGTGATTGTGTCGTCTCAAACAGAAATCCCGTAAAACTGAAAAAAATGAGTTATCGGGTAGTTCCTCAAAGGTATTTCCATCCAATTATATTGTTTGCAAAACCGCAAAAAATCAAATTTTTTTTTTTTTTTATTTTAAATTTATTTTTGTAACTAATTACGTGCGGACCTTCTCTGCATGAAACAGAAAGAAGGGGTTGGTTGATTGTTATTATTTTGTCGGAAAAGCAGATAAAACTTTTTATCAATATTTTCAAAATTCATTTCGTATTCATCTGAGTGAAATGATTTTTCATTTATTTTCCTAGTTATTACCAAACTTTGTACTAACTTCACTTGCTTTCAAACTGCTTATATAAACATTGTCTGTTTAAGTTGCACAATATTTCATCACCGTATTCATTTTACAAATTGCATAATAAATTTGGTTACTTGATGTGTTTTGTGTTGACTTTTACATTTGTTCAATGTGAGACCTTATCTTGAAGTATTTCGAATTATTACAATTGGTAACAAAAATTGCTGCTAAGTTACGATCGTAATTCATTCAACCGGCTTGTTATTCGTTTTTTAAAGGCTTCGTTCAGTGATTTTTTATTTGTTACAAACCAATTCTTAATTTATTTGTGTGGCCATTTTGTTGTTAATTACTTGAGTTTCTATTTATTAAATCAATTATATTGATGCATGTTACACAGTTAAATTTGACAAAGAATAAAATACATTAGTATAAATGTCGAAATGAACCACCCTCATAGTGTTAATAAAAATATAAGGTGTTAATATTAAGTGTTAAATTGTTTTTCTGCATGTTACAAAATATAAAAACGAAAATTTTATTATGTCTGCTTATTTATGTTTATATCAAATATTTTATTTTCATTATCAATCATCAACAAAAAAAAATTTAGACAAACGACGAATCAACCAACATTCTATATCATCCACCCGAATACAATGGACCTATTCTATTTTCGTTTCGCGAAAAAAATTTCTTTGGTAAGAAAAAAGCATCGGTTCGCGTCGACACGGGAGAATGGTCGGATAAATTTTCGCTTGATGTGGCCGGATCGAGTGGTGTTATTGAATGTGATGCGAATAGTATGACCTATCAAATTGCCGTACACAATACGTTGGCACATAATTCACTGACGAAACAAATTATGTTCATGCCATACTATGTGCTAATTAATAAATCTCATTTCTCCATCGAAATACAAGAAGATCAACGACCAGGTGATCCATGGATAACGGTTGCCCCCGATAATTCAGTACCATTTTGGCCAAAAAATAAATCGAATAAAATGATGAAGATACGGGCAAATGATGCAGCCGATATAGCCAAGTCGTTTGATTACACAGAAGTTCAAGACACTTTGTTACGACTCGAAAATATGTATGGTGGTATTCACGTTGATGTTCATATAACAGAAGGTGGAGTTTTCATTTCGTTTACTGGCTACTATCCGGGAGACGCACCCGTTTTACTCGTTAATCACACCAACAAATTAATTAAATTTTGGGAAAAGGGTAACATTAATGAACGTGTGATACCGGCAAAAGGAAAATCACTTTATACGTGGAGTGATCCGGCTGGCGATCGTATTGTATATTGGCACGATGGAAATAGTAAAACACAAGTTGAGAATGACTTACGGCGTGACGGTATAAATAAATTTAAGGTATACGACAATGAACGATCATCAGACCAATATGAATTACCAACATTTTGGGTTTCGTTTTTGGACGGTACACAACGTATTTTATTATTCACCGACAGAGAAGAAATCGCCAATGCAGTTGAAAGTACTAGTCATCTTGATAAAGTCACGCAAGAGATTATAATCGATATTCACGGAATTGGTTTATCGTTAGTAAACAATATAAAACAGTGTGATGTTATGTACATTGGTATAGCGAGTTCGGGCGTGATATGGGAAGAAATGAAAAAATCACGTTTCAAACAAATGAAAATTCTAGAAGTTCATATGCTTGAGGAACGATATCAAGAATATTTGCGTGACTGCATAACTGGTAAACAGTTAACTAAGCGTTACTACATTGATGGTGAGAAGATTGAAGTATTGTTTGAAAAAATGATGATTCGAAAATCGTCGGAGCGCTCGATACGACGAACATTCTACCCCGGATTATGGTTACAAATGAAAACTTCACCGTTCCAGAGTCAGATTCATGCAAAGGTAATATTTATTTATTTATATAAAGTTACAATTTTTAATTAAATTTTATTCTCCATCCGAATAGATTAACCGAATTCAAATTGACAATCAAACTTCTGATTGTATATTCCCAGTTGTATTAGCACCAGTGCCACCACCAAAATCAGTTGCAAAAACTACCGAATTAAAACCATTCATTGAATGTAGTGTCGTGCAGCGAGTAATTCCTCACTCGACAGTAAAACAATTTAAATATTTGCGTGTACTCATGCAAGAATTTCATATAAAAGTCGATTTGATGTTCATCAACGAGCTGTTCGAATTTCTTAATTCAGAAGTTTCTGATATGGATGCGGCAAAGCAATTCGCTCAAGATTTAGAACATTTGAAAAAACCATTGTCATCCCACGTTCAAACTCAAACACAAGCTGAACAAAAGAATTTTTACGATCAGTTACATTTAGGTCCGCTAAAAATTCATGTCTCATTCTCGATGGCCGGGTCCGAATCGAAAGCCCTACCAGGAATTTTATCTACAATACTTCAAGGTGTTGGTGTAACGTTAACCGATATAAATGATGTGGTATTCCGTTTAGCTTTCTTCGAACGAGATTATTGTTTTTTGACACAACGCCAATTAGTTTCGGAATGTGTATCGCATTATTCCGGCCAAGCGGTTAAGCAACTCTACGTCTTAGTACTGGGATTAGATGTTATTGGTAATCCTTATGGTTTGGTGGTTGGTTTTACCAAAGGTGTAGAAGATTTGTTCTATGAACCATTCCAAGGTGCAATTCAAGGTCCTGGCGAATTTGCAGAAGGTTTAGTCCTAGGTGTTCGATCGTTATTTGGCCATACGGTCGGAGGAGCAGCTGGTGCTGTTTCAAAGTACGTTTGACTCAATTTTTTTTTGAATATCGTTAATACATTTTTTTTCCAGGATCACCGGTGCCATGGGTAAAGGTATTGCAGCATTAACGTTCGACAAAGAATATCAGAAAAAACGACGCGATCAAATGAATAAGAAACCAGCTAATTTACAAGAAGGATTGGCCCGAAGCGGTAAAGGTTTATTTATGGGTGTAGTCGATGGTGTTACTGGGGTTGTAACCAAACCAATATCTGGAGCCAGATCGGGTGGTGTTGAAGGATTTTTCAAGGGTTTGGGTAAAGGTGCTGTCGGTCTTGTGGCCCGCCCAACTGCGGGTATTGTGGACTTTGCTAGCGGTAGTTTTGAAGCTGTAAAACGTGCAACCGAACTAAGCGAAGATGTAAATCGATTGCGTCCACCTCGATTTTTACATTCGGACGGAGTTGTTCGACCCTATAATGTTAAAGAAGCCGAAGGAAGTAAGCTGCTAAAAGAATTAGAAAAAGGAAAGTACTCGAATACCGATAGCTTTGCTCACCTTGAGGTCATCATTGAGAAACGGGAAATCCTACTATTATCCGACCACAGGTTATTGTACTTAACGAAAAACGACCTGTTTGGTGGATGGCAAGTTGAATGGACGTATAGATGGCAAGAGCTTAGCACGGTTCGGCCATCAGAACGTGGTGTTGAAATTGTATCAGCCGCCAAAGAAGGTAAAAAAATGTTAGGATTATTCGGATCGTCAGATAGTGCTAAAAAGGTTATTTTAATTCCGCAACAACTACGGCGTGAAGCAATTACACAAATTATGTTAAATTTGAAAGAAAAACAGAATTAAATGTGCCTCATTAGTTACTTCTTTATAATTTTATACGATTTATATTTTACATTTATAAATAATATTACTTCTACATAATTGTATACCATTTATATGCTGCATATAATCTTTAGCATAAATACCCAATTGAATCGACGCTTTCTTACGCACAATTCGGTCACCGGTTTATGTTGTAATTTTGCAACATTATTTAGTTTTTTTTTTAAATTTTAAACGAACTTAAGACCGCGGTGTAGTAAGCAATTATTTTAACCGATGCTATACAACTGGTGACTATGCTACAATTATATGCTACATTTAGAAACGGATCTTATACTTTTTTAGTTTTTTTTAATCTTTTTACTCGGCTAAAACAATATGAATATTAAGCCAAGTTTCTTTTTGTGCGAAATCTTTCATATTCATGATGATGTTATTTTTATACAGTCGAAAATCCATAACTCTAAAAAAAGTTCGTCCTAATGAAAAACCATAAAATTTACCTAAAAGGTCTGATTCACTTATTGTCTTCTCAGTGATAAAAAGGGATTTCGCATTATAAAATCGATTAAAAATGTATAACAATTTAAAAATGGTTTTTTACCTATACAATTAAATTCAATAAATTTAAAAACAAATTTATATTTATGTCAGCTAGATTTTGAATCATTTTTAACGATTTTTATTCTCCTAAATTCCAATAAATATGTATGCTATTTTCGTTAGATTTGATTTTGTACGCGATGTTTCGTCACAGTTCATTGAATCATTGAAATTTTCTGCAAAATAAATTTGGCTGTACTTTATTTTATACTTATACAGTTTAACTAAGGACTAAGAGATGGCGCAAATATAAGCTTTTTAAAAAATTTAATACATTTTTATAAGCTACATAAAAGACATTTTTATTTACCCTAAAATGAAAAAAAAAACAATTGGGCAAACAATTGTATACAAATGTTGTTGAGACACTTTTCACTAAAAAATCCACAAAGTTCATTCGATAAAAATGATGTAAATTTTATATACAACTAGTGACATCTATTCACTGAAATACACAACTATTTTATGCATCTACCTTATATATTTATTACAACCAAGTTAAAAATTATAGTCGAACGTTGCTCAATTTACTATTAAATAACGTGCTTAAAAAATCAAAAGAAATCATTGAAATTAAATTAATAAACAATTTAATTTAATTCGATTTTAAGTTTAATCGGTAACAATTAATTCACAGTTGAGTTAAAAAGAAATAAGTTAGAACCACTTGCCGAATTATGCAGATTTTGGTAATCAAATTTGATTTTTTCTTTGTGGTAGCGGTTTAATACGTCAAATCATGGTAAGTGGGTACCGTTATTAAATATTATAATTGCTATGGTTTTAAAATGGAAAATTATATTACATATTATCATATTGTGAATGCATAAATTAGGTTTCAATTTTGGGTCGGATAATAAATACATGCGGTTGAAATACACTTGTTAAATACTGAAACTACATTATTATAATTTTGATGAGTAAATTTTTATTTATCTGAACAAGGAAATCGGTAGCTACAACTACGTAAATATAGAATTAAGATACTGTGAAGATTGAACATAAAGATACTTTTTATTGATTATTTGCTGTTTTATTCGTTTCAATTGTCCAGAGCTATATAGCAATGTTATCAATAAGATTTTTTCTCCGCTTGAATTGGCGAGAAGAAATTGAGTAGAAATTGGCTTGGTAAAATGAACAGTCATTGCTATTCATATTGTGACAAGTCTTTTAATTGTAAAAGTTAATCTTCACGCATATAATTAATTTTTCCCAAATTGTTTTATTTCGTCAAGTTACAATTTTGTCGCAGGTCTCACATCTTGGATGACCCGAGATCTTCCCTTAGAAAAATTAACACATGGTCTTCACATTTGACTTCGGGATGTCTTACGAGTATCTATATTCCCAAGTGGTTATTATGAGGAAAGTGTAGCACAATGAAGTCGTACGCGATCGAAAAGTACATCATTCTTTCCCCATTATCGGTCGCTAGATCTTGTCGGGAGAACGGACCTATGATTTCACAAAGTTACCGATCACTATTCTGACGTCGTGCTTATGTATTGAAATCCTGCTTTCAAATTCAAAACTGCCCTTTTCACCTACGGCTCTAGAAGAAAACCAACGCCAATATTGCTCCGCTGTAAAGCAAGGTATAGCCTTAGGACACATGGTCTTCAGGTTGTGGCCATCGAGAGGAACGAGATTCAAGGAAAACTCTTTCATAGAAAACTCTTTCTAAACTTCCTGTCCGTTAGCATAAGCGGGGATCGGGTTGAATGTTGGTGGTATCCATATCTTCTTTTGTTGATCTTTTTAACAGTGAAGTTTTTAAGGATGCTGGTAGTCAGCCCAGTGATTCAACCTTTGTTTAGACGCATGCTAAGACAAGCCAGGGATGCTGTGGTGGAATTCTAAGGATAAAACGTTCGTTTGGATGTATTTTACGAGGCATGGGAGTGCCACCCCCTCAACCACAGGGGACCAGTAAGTTGTGGCTAGTAGGTGGGTTTATAAACAACAATCACTGACGCCTTGAACACGCGTTCATGCAATTATAAAACTCTTGACTTGACATTTCAACCGTATTAAATGTTTCTTTTTAGCAGCGACAATATCGAAGTCTGAATTCTCATTTATGATCTTGAGTTTCTGTTGTAAATGGCTGATTCCTCTATTATATATTACATATTAGCCTTATTGATGAAATCGACGAATCTTGAATATCCTTTAATGATAAATTGAACATCAATGTTGGCAATGACGTTTAGTATAAAAGGATTGAAACAATTGTGCCAGTTTGTGAAGGTTGCCTTTTAATAAATACTCGAGGTTGAGTTATCCCAGCTCGTAAAATGATGATATAATCGTCATCTTTTATGTTATTGCTTTGACAAAAGTGCTCAATGTCGTTCCTGTCATTATCTTCTAGATTTTTCCGTATATATTTGTACCGGGAATTGAGTGTTTTGAACTCTGTATTTTCCTTCGATATAGTGGTACGAGAATGGTAGATTTACGGATAGGCAAGACAAGCGCTTCAAACCGACATTACCGAACGTTCGTACGAGTATTTTTATACCATGTAAGTGTGTGTTTGAAGTTTAATGTGTCCAAAAGCTTCTGGTGAACTTACTGAGATGAGAGCATCTCACGAAATTCTACAAGGTAAATGCTGGAAAATTTCTCTGTAAACTTGTCGAACAACAAACTCTGGAACTTTATTTTTACCTGGAGTGATTTACAAGAAATATCCCCGCTCCACATAAAAGTTTGCTGTTGCGCTGTAAGACTTTCATTAATGCCGGATTTACATTCAACGAGAATTGGTATCTGGGAAAAAATCAAGACATTAAAAACATTTGATTTTATTTGTGTGGGTGGGTGACCAAAACATAGTGTATTAAACTAATTGTATAAATGTATTGTCATCTTTTTATATTTTTTGCTACAAACAGATAAAACTTTTCATCTTGTGAAAATCAAGATCATCTTTTTTATAACAGTTTTTGGGCTTGGACCTCGGGTTTCATCTTTTTATTATTACAAGAAGAAATTTTTTCTCGTAAATTCGGTTTAATTGCAATATCTTACTTTGTTCATCAAAACGTATTCGCTCGCTTCTGTACCGAGTCATGGTTGAAAGTGGCGTTTTATCTTTTGTTTTAAGCGAGATATGCGTGTTTGTGTTTTATCACGATTTGACAAGTCCTGTACATCTGTGTAATCAAAGTTTTTATCATCTTAAGATGATAATAGTCAAAGTAGAAGATGCTTGGTTCACATCCTTGTGAACCAGGCATCTTCTACTTTGATTTAGGAATGTTTATATAAAGGTGTCTGGCCTAGATACGTGAACCATTTTTTGATGAATAAGCTTCTTGATGGGTATATTTAATTTTTATAGATATAGGTATATTTAAATTCGTCTTATTGTCCATCTAGTGATATGGATAGAAAGTCTATCATATTTATTACCTAGATAGGGATATTAATTATTCGCCTGTCATTAGTGAATTGACCGTTAACAGGTCGGAATCTATATGGTAATCTAACAGGTCGGAATCTATATGCTTAATGTTTGCAAAGCCGCTGGTCTCTTTGAATATTTGAAGCCGTTATAGGTTGCCAAAGACAACCAATATTGGTTGCCTTTTTAACATTGACCTTGCAAGTATTCCACATATTGACTTCAGCAACGTTTGTAAATTTCTGAAAAATATAGCTGGACAAGAATCAGTGAAGTATCGGGCAAATATAAATTATAAAATATAGTTTCGACATACCGTGACTTGTTTAGGTATAGATTTTTTTTTTCGTCAGCCATTCCACTTTTCAGATCTTTCAAAAACCTTAGGCGATCACAAACATTACTGACGTGAACAAAATAATTTTCCACGAACATCTTTTTAAATAGTTTATGGGCAGAGTGATGACTCGAATCATCTTCAAATGGTGACATTTCATCCATATTGAAATTATCTTCATTTTCAATGATGTGTCCATCTTGAATGGCTGGCTCTATAAATATTCGCCTTCCTCACTATCCTACAAGTCTTGAGGTTGCATCAGCTCGTCAAATTCTAAATTTTCTACGTGCTGATTTGATATCTGTTGTATCCGACAGATGTCGGCAAATGTGGGTTCGGCATGGTTTGGCTCAGAAGCTGGCAAATTTCATCGACGTTTTGGTAATCTATACCATAGAATACCATATGAAAAAATAGATAAATTGATAAAGTGCAAGGAACAGCGATCCAAATATTAACTAAATCTAATAACGGACAGCAATGAAGCGCAAGCCCGGGGTTACGCGATTGCATATCAAATTTACAGCAAGCACTACAAAAACAAAAGAAGAAATATGAAAAATTATGAATTAAATTGGTTGATTGGAAAAGGAGCAGATTTGAGGCTATAGGGGACAGCAGAATTTTAGAAAGGAGGAGCTTGAGATAAGCAAAATTATAATTAAAGAATAAAAGAGGAAATCATGCAAATTGGAAGAAGAAAATTATGAGTTAAAAGTTAGGCTGAGAGAGTGGAGTGCATAGAGTGAAGATAAGAATCGAGCAGAGATTAAGAAGACGGTAGAAGAGAGAAGAACGATGAAAATGCAATTAGGGGACGTGGCAAGAATGCTACCTACATTCAACCCGGATAGATACGAGGGAATTATGGTGCAGGACTGGATAGACGAGTTATTTCAATCGGGAATAAATTCGAGGAAAGTAGTTACCAGAAATGAGCAATAGGAAAGGGTGTGGTTGGTGGACTTAGGAGTAATTAGGAGAAGTAAGTCGTCAGAGTTTTCCAGTAGGTAAGTGTTGGTAAAAAAGAAGAAAGGACGACTAAGGATGCGCATTGATTTTCAAAGGTTAAACGAGTTAGTGGAAAAGGATCACGATAAAACACGGGAAAACGATATTTTACATTATTAGATTTAAACCATTGGTTTTATCATGTAGATTTAGAAGAAACCTCGAAGAAGTATACTCGAGTATAACAAGCTACCTTTTGGATTTACTAATGCACCGGTCGTATTTATAAGATACATGAATAGGTCACTAGTAGGTTTCGCAGATAGTGAAGACGTACATATATAGATTGTTTTATAGCTGACATAGTAGTGGCGACGAAGACAATAATATGTGTTGACAGATAATAAGGTGAAATCGAAGAATTGTAATTGGATGCGAACGCAAGTTGATTTTTTGGGATATAAAGTAAATGGGGAGGGTATTGAGCCGGGAGATCACCACGTTGAAGCAATTAAGGAATATCCAAGACTAAAATATGTTAGACAGGTACTTTACAAATGATAAGTTTGTGTGGGAAAAAGAGCAAGAAGACACGTTTTGTACACTGATTAGAAGACACAAATTAGTGGAGAAGCCAGTGTTGAGAATATTTACACATAAAGCGGAAACAGAATTGCATACAGTCGCATCAGCAGGGTGGTAGAAAGGATAAGAAAATCAGTTAAAGGATAGATAATAAGATACTAAGGATGAAGGAACAGATATTACTAGGGAAAAAGAAAGGTTATGAAGTAAGTGATAACATTGTTTATAGAAAGAAAGGTAAGAGATTGTAGTTAGTGATATCGGAGAATGTGATAGGATGATACAACAGGTATACTATATACTATACAGGTATACTATACAGGTATGGTACCAACAGGTACTATAGGGAAGCAGTAAAGGTACTGGAAAGGTATAGTAGGGCCTATGGGTATCCCAGAAGAATAGTTTCAGATAGTGGTACAGATTTTTCGTCAGAATGTTTTTAATAAGTAGGAAGAAAAGAATGGGGTAACACATGTAGAAGTAGCGGTAGAATGTCCCAGAGCAAATGGGCAGGTAGAAAGATTCAATAGGGCAATGGCACCAATATTAGCAAAACTAGCGGATAAGGAGGAATTAGAGTGGTGTAAATGATTAAGACAGGTAGAATTTGTGGTACATAATATGGTGAGTAGTACGACAGGAAGCACGGCTGCTAGAATGTTATATGGGATAGATCAGAGATTTGGGTAAAAATTCGAGGCGGAGAAGTGCATAGACGAGGTAAATATATCAGATATAGCACTAAAAGAAACAAGAAAAGAGGCAAAGATTAGATTAGATACGATACAGAGTTATAAGAAAGGGTATTATGATAAGGGACTTGATAAGAAAAGAAAATTTAGAGAAGGAGATATAGTACAGGAAAAGGGACGAAAGATGGTAGGTAGACGCAGTAATTTATACGGGAAGTTTAAGGGAACGTATATGGTTAAGAAAGTTTTAGAAAAGGATGGGTATTTAGTATCAGAAATAGTGTGCATGCAGGTACAGGGCGACTACTCTATTCAGGAATAGTCAGCACAGAGAGGATGAAGTTATATGGAAGAAATGAGGAAGATAGGAGTACTTATGATACTGAGGTTAACTATTGTAGGATGGTGATCGAGATATAATAGGATGATGGCATGAAAAACGATAGCTAAATATTGATTTTTTTTTGTTATTATTGTGTTACGATTATGCTTAATTTATTAAATATTGGAATCAAAAATGTGTAGGGGGGGACCTTATTGTTAAAAGAACGGGATTGAGCTATTAGAACATCGAAGGCGATGTTGTAGTCGGATTGGCCGAGCTGTAAGATTGGTATGTATATAGGTATGGTACGTAACTACAAAACTCAGTATGAAAATACTCAGCCTACGAAAATTTCCAAAAAATTCAAAAACACATAATGGTAAACTCATGTCGGTTAGTTAGCCCACCAGAATGTCTTAATTAACTAGAAGAAATGTAAAAAAGATCTTTTTAAACACTTGATTGCGATCAGCGATGACGATAAACACTCCGTGTTGGAGTGGAGACCCCTTTAAGAAAGTCCAGGATAAATGGTAAAAATGAATCTGAAGCCGTGGGTTCCTGTTTTTATAGGCGCTGGCGTAAGGTAGGTAGGACTTTGGTTCCAAAACAAATTGCACTGGGAAGATTACTATGAGAGAATTAATCTCTAACTCCAATGAAATTTTACTCAAAGGTATAACTCCGATTATGTTAAATCGAACTCTCTTCCTATCATCACCATTAGCATACATAAAATATTATCATTTTCGCGATAGTTTAAATCAAACCGGACATTAATGTGCCGCACAGAACAGCTGATTTCAATCGATAAGCACATAATTGTTTAAACAACATTACACACCGCAATTTAGTGGATTTGCAAGTACATTGTCATAAATAAAACGACCAAAAATTTTTTTAAGTTTTTTAATTTGGCGGTTTCTTCATGTCAATTTCGGTGTTTTTAATGATAACAACACATTAATAATTATAATTTTATAATTTCCGTTGATAACCAAATTGTATTCTAAATGTACAAAAAATATATTAACGATTAGTAAGCGGTGGTACAAAATATTGTTAACTGCTTGTTAGTATGTTAACATTTTGAACGCCATCGATTTGAAATTTGGAACGAAATTATTACAGAATATATTTGTTGCGTTTTCGAGGTGGAAAACTCTACTCTTTTTAGAAGAGTTGTAAGTCTTTAAACCGATAAGGAACTATCTGATTTCTTGATCTTCTGGTGGCACTACTATAGCTGTTGGGATCAGATTGACTTCATTGTATAGTTTGCCTCACAAGCTGGTGCTGTCGTGGTTGCTGGTGGTTCCTTTGACACGGCAACTGGTTCAAATATTACATTATCAGGTGTTGTGCGTGCGTGTGTGAAGGAACTTCCAATATCTAGGCTTGATGCTGTTTTAAAGATGATTATAATGTTTTGTAACGATTCTGCTTGTCCCGATGATCGCGGTTTGAGTGCCCACCAGAATGTCTAGAATGTCTATATGACCTTTCCAGGACACCAATAGTAAGGATAATGGCGATAGACCTAAGCGTATATCCAGTCTCTGGAATCAAAACTTTGTAGGCGAGCTGCATTTTTTTATTAAATTGTTCACTTTGTTTTTCTTTTTGGACGATCATATCTATCGATGGTGGTGACGTGACTGTTTGTCTCGTTAAGTCCAAATGTATCCTCATTTTTCTCCCAAGCGACACTTCAGTAGGGAGGTTGAGTCATGTTGTGATGCGGTTTGGTGTTGTGCGGTAGCTTTGAAGGAAATGTTTTAATGCAACTTCCACCTTTTCTCTCTCCAGAAATTTGTTCAATGCTCGTTTCAATGTGTCGACAAAGCCTTCTGCCTGCCCGTTTCATTGTTGACTTTATTTCGTAGACTCTGCATTCCTTGATGACACTGATGAAGAGTCCTTTTGCCAAACCCCTTTTGCAAAACCCCTTTTGTCTAACCCCTTTTGCCAAATCCCTTTTGCTTAATCTCTTTTTCCAAATCCCTTTTGCTTAACCCCTTTTGCCAAATCCCTTTTGCTTAACCCTTTTTGTCTAACTTTTGATAAACCTTTTTTGCCTAACCTTTGCTTAACCCTTTTTGCCAAACCCCCTTTGCTTAACCTATTTACCTAGCCCATTTGCCTAACCTCTTTAGCCCAACCCCGTTTGCTTAACCCCTTTTATTTAACCTTCTTTTGCCTAACCCCTTTTGCCAAACCCCTTTGTTAAACCTTTTTGCCTAACCCCTTTTGCCTAACATTTGCATTGCCCCTTTTGCCTAACCCCTTTGCCTAACCCTTATTGACAAACCTCTTTTGCCAAACCCTTTTGCCAAACCCTTTTGCCTAACTCTCTTTACCTAACGCCTTTTGCCTAACCCATTTCGCCTAACCCCCTTTGCTTAACCCCTTTTGCCTAACCTTTGCTTAACCCTTTTTGCCTAACCTTTGCTTAACTCTTTTTGGCAAACCTCCTTTGCTTAACCTCTTTTCCTAACCCATTTGCATAACTCCTTTAGCCCAATCCCTTTTGCTTAACCCCTTTTATCTAACCTTTTTTGCCTTACCCCTTTTGCCAAACCCCTTTGCTTAACAAATTCAAAAATTGTACAGGCCAAACAGCCTTTTTCCACCTTCCCAATCAGAAATCCACAAAAATTGTAAGTGTATTCCTTCCAATCTTCTCGCCTACGACCCATTCATACCCAAATCTCACCAACTGGCTGCTCCACTGATAATACCGGCGTCAGCAAAGGTGGAATCCATCTATTATCCAACTGGTTGGAAACAGAATTCTCTGAAATTCTACAAGTCTACAGACTTCTGTAAATTAAAATTAACACCACCCAAAACCCATGCCGTCCCACCCACAATCGAAACGCCCTCAAAATCCAAACGTTAGCGCGTGAACCGGGCCCTTACAAGTCTACAATTGTTAATGCACTCTACAAACGCTAAATCCCGGACCAAAAACTCAACGAAACAACAACATCCTCCCCCGCAAATCCATTACCAACCACCGACACAACTGCCATAAAATTCGAAGATGTACTTTAAAAATATAAATATGTATGTATATATAATCTTATTTCAAAAGAAAATATGGATACCTCCAAAATTAAACCCAACCCCCGCTTATGTTAACGGATATACCGTTTAGGATCGAACGTGTAGTCCAAAAAAGTTTAAGTCTAAGTTTTTTAAGAAAAGCGCGTTTGAATGCACTATATCAGCATTTAAAGAGCTTCGCTTGATGAATAATTAGTTTGAAACCAAGACGTAATGGATTTTAGTGGTGGTGACAACAAGAGTAGAGGACGATTTGGCTTCTTCTTGTTGGCTAGAGTGATACTACGAGGCAACTCGAGACTGCAACCGATCGAATTTAACGGGATTAATATGCTACTGTTATATTAAAATTTAGATCGATGGCTAATTACATATTTTAGATTGTCGTACGGTAATTTTTATTTTTTCAGAAGAAGAAGTTGAAACTAACAATTCTCCTTGGTATGTAACACAAAAAAGTGAATGTTATTACTTCATAATATGGTTTACGCATATAGGTACTCTATAGGTGTACGTGCTATGTATTAAATGCAAGATGAATGCGAGATGTAGAAAATAAGACAACAACCACAGTATAGATGAAAAAGAAAATTGGCTTTCTGACCTTTTGAGGAAGATAACGTATATTCGCTTCGATATTTATGTACACCAGACACTTTTACTTAGGTTAACTATATATATATAGGGGAATTGCAACACAATGTTTATTATATTGATGACATAGTGAACGTATGCACAGAGTTTTACAACTTGCGGTATTGCCCTTGCCTTGATAATGACAAAAGGTTATATTGTTCGCTTGTAAGTTTGGTCAAAGTTCTAAACGATTTTGTGCATGTGCCTGGGCTTTCCAAGGCCAACGTCTATAATACCATATATAAATGATACATTGTAATTTATCTCATATATACCAAAACCATTATCATTTAAGGCAATTATCTTTGTAAAGTGAACGCGATAATTTCAATTTTAGTCGATATGATTTTAAATGGATTTACAGTTGATCGCGTTATCGTGTATAGTCGACGATTTATGTTTTATGTTACACTTAAGTAGACTGTAATTGATTGATAATACATTTACAGCTCTGTCTTAATCGTTTATGTATCCATGCAAAAGCATATGTGAATTGCATATAAATCGAGTAATTTAATTTAATTATTATTGATTAATTTGTGTGATTTGCTGGGCTAATTTTTCTATTAAAATGTTTGCATGAAAATGTTTTAAACTCTTAATGGACATAAACACCAAATTGACTTTTGGTTGCACTTTATAGCAGCAAAAAGGTAAAGCAGTAAAGCTGTTTGTATTAAAAACATCTGATCGATTTGTACGATATCCTCCCTTCATATGTTGAACTTGAATAAATGAAAAAAATGTAAGTACTTCGGTTTTCCCTATTACAAAGATAGCCAATGAAAATTGTCGAAGCAAAAAATAAATCCTATACACTTACACATTGAAGAGTTCAAAAGAAATCATAGTTGTAATAAAAGGGATTGAATCCACCTTGTCAACTGATAAGGTCAACAAGGAACTTTAGATTTGGGCTTTACAGTTGGAAACTGAAGTATTGAAATCCAAAAGCAAACATGAAACTTATAATACTAGATATTTGTTATATAGAAGGGTTGTAGTGGATGAGCCTCATAAACGAAAATTACTTTTCCAGTACACAGACTGTCACGAATTTGGCCACTAGCGTTACTATTGGAAACTACCGGCATTTTGCGTAATATGTAACAGTTTGCAGAGTATTATTTGTGGAGAAAATAACACCGCAAACTACAGAGGATGCATAGTATCTAAAGAGTAAAGGAAAAATAATCCATGGCAAAAAGCGGAGCAACAAGTGCTAAGTACAATCTTCAAAAGACAGACAAATGCAGCAGACATACTTGCTACGGTGAATCCAAAAATATCTTAAGCAAATCTAACTTACACCCAAATTCAAATGACGACCAGCGACTTTGTACAATAATAAATACCGTTAACGGATCCATGTTGAAATTCTTGCAAATGATGGAGACCAATATGAGTCTCAAGCTACCAAACATGAATACCCTCATGCAGCTCTCAATCAGCAAGATGGACACATGGATCACGTTTCTAGTGGTAGTCCAACATATTGGTCAGCAGATAGGCGGAAGATCCTTAATTAAATAGACTTCTGTATATGGTAAAGGGTATGTCGCTAGATCTTACGTAATGGCTGAAACGTGCTTCAAAATTCAGAAGTATATTCTGATAACTCTCCGATATTAGTAACGGTGACCACCCAGGTTCTGAGACTTCACTCACCCAGATTTTTGACGAACCAACTTACTAACAGCACTTGATTCCGAGGACCATAATAACCAGAGCTATTCTGCTAAACACAAATAACAAAATTGATAATGCAGTGCGGGACCCAACAATTCTCTTAAATAAGCTGCTACACAGAGCAGTTACCTCTATGAAGGACCGCACAAAATAAGTAACAATCAGTTTACTACCAACCATCTCCAATCTATTTGAAAAAATGTTATCTAAAAAACTTAAACCAATTCTAGATTACGAAAAAAGACATGCCAGATTAGCAGTTCGGGCTCAGAGAAGAACACAAAATAGTTGAGCAAGCTCACAGAGGGGCATTTGAAATCAGGAACAGTTTTGAACAAAAAAAGTATTGCTCATACTTTGATAAAGTATGGCATAAAGGACTTATACACAAACTTGGTATAGTTTTTACGCCATTATTAATCTATTTGCTTGGCCGAAAATTACTGCGGTGAAATATAACTGTACATCCAGTAATTTATACGAAATTCATGCAGAGGTTCCACAAGACACCCTGCTGGGGTACTAAATTTAATATATACAGCAGACCTACAAACTTCAAGAAATGTGACACAGCATTACTGGCTACGCATCATTATCCCACTATAGCTTCAAAAAATTTGCAAGCGAGTTAAAAGTAAAAACAAAAAAAATCTCCCGAAAAAAGTAACTCCAAAAAAGTTACTTCAAATAATTAATGTAGCGTTCAGACCTAACTAAGTTCCACACCAATGAAAAGCCGCCGCAGAAGTGATGATACCAAAAACAAACAAACCAACTAAAAACAAAAAAATTGTATATAGGCTGATTTCTTTGCTTCCAACTATTACAAAATTATTCAAAAAATTGCTGCTAAAGAAAATCAAATAAATCAATAAACGAAGAGATCTTATTCCTTCCCACCAATTCGGTTTTAGAGAAAAACATTTGATTATAGAACAGGTCCACAGAACATAATTGAAGAGGTGCTGGAAAAGCAAAAAAAAAATATGTTCAATGTGTTTAAGATAGGGGTGCAAAAGGTATATTTCATCACTTGATTACGATCGGTGTTAACGATGAACATAATTTTTAGCCTCTGTTGAAGTGCAGAATCCATCGGCGAAACCATCGTCAAAAACCAAAAACCAAGAAATAATAATCTCTATTCACTTTAATTTTAAATGACCCCACACTAATTTGTAATTAATTTGTGCACACCTAGACCCGTTATGGCATACATAAAAGCGCCGTTATAAATTAAAATCGAATATATTCATTTACTTGTTTTATTTGTATTCTTGCAGGAGATGGATAAGAAACCGAAAAAAAAAATTTTATGAAAACTCAGAACGTCTAGAAATCTATCTCGATGACGGTGTAATATGTCATTCGTATCCAAGTTCGAAAAACAACAATCTATTGATAGTTTCGATTTAACTTTCGTAGAAAAAGGACGTCGGTCGTCGATATAAATTATAATTTTATTTAAAAACTAATTTAAATTTGTGTTTAATTTATTTAAATGTGATTGAAGTTATATTTGAATGGAAATTAGAAATATAAATGTGTATCAAAGTGTAGTGCAGTGTAATTATTTCCTAGTGTTTGTAAGTGCAAGGAACTAACATAACTGCATCTACAATTTATACTTTAATTCGTCTAACACCGATAAGGTGCCAATTATTTTTAAGTGTAAAGTGAAAATTGTCAAATTAAAAAACGAATTTTCTTTTTTATAAAAGTAACTGAGAAAGGGGAAAATGCAAATATAAAGGTTAGAAAAAAACCATGCGGTTATTAATTATTATAAATAAATAAACAAAGTAGAAATAAATATTATAGGTAATAGTATTGAAATTGTACTTTTATGTATGTCGAATATATAGTGACATCTATGGTAAAGTATCGATACTATTTACTACATTAATATTAAATGTTGTTTAATTTAGCCAACATTTAGGAAAATATTTATATTAAAATGTTGACATGATTTTGACATTAATTTTTTAATACAAAAATGGATGGTATAGTTAATCAGTCGTTTTTTTACAAAATCTTAAATCATAATTAAATGCAGAAATGGCATTGCATCGGGTTAATAGGATATGATTTATCGATATTTTGTTATTTTATTTTTTATTATTCATTAGTATCTTATATAACTCGTATCATCTAGTAATTTGTCTAGCTATCTCATGGTCTTATGCGTCTTATACTCTTTCCATTTTAACTTAGCATTAAGAGTTATGTCAAGATATTTTAAGCTGTCTTCGCATATGGCACTTGTTTTGAATTAAGCTCTTTTGGTATCACGTTAACTTGTTGATTAATGAAGTTTACTTGAGTTGGTTTTTCTTCATTGAGCTTAATACATTTAATGGGTAGTCCTTTGCAGTTTTTTCATAATTTGAAAGTATTCTTTTGGCGAATTTCGGTGCAGTTTATATTCCAACTCAGGGTGTCACACTTTAACGAAAGCTCGGGTTACATCCAGACAGATTGTATAACATATTTTCTAATATAAAAGGAGCACGCCTTCTATGATGTTCGTGATCCTGTGTTCAATGAGAGAGTGATTTTCTAGAAATCCAAATTGATGAGGCGGTAGATTTATTTAGAGTACTGGAAGCAGGAAAATTGATCTATATGATTTTTTATCATTAGGAGGCTTGTTTCGTTTCGGTATCATAATTATTTAATTACCATTGTTAAGGTACACGTTTCAGTTAAAATCATACGTTGATTATATGAAGTAGTTTTCGTACGCTTTTCTCAAAAATTTCTTCCACTATTTAACCTGTAATTAAATCATAGCCTGGTGATATTTTTGTACTTAGTGTTACAAGTAGTATTCTCCTTTTATACTGGGATTATATTCACTTCCCTTGATTGCCTGACCTGTGGTTAAAAATTAAATGGCTCTTAAAGGTAAGATGCATATAGAGTTCTGCTTTCTGTAGCTTATTTGTTAACCGATTTCCTTCGTCATTTTTTATTAGTGGTATTTGATAATTTGGGCATTTTAGTGCTTTTGTAGCTTTCCATAGAAAATACTCTATATCTTTATTGCCATTAATAGCATTAATTTCGTAGATATCGGCTAACCAATTATCTTTTAGTTCTTTAATTCTACGATAAGCTTATTGCAAAGATAATTAAGAGTTGTTTTGCTTCGTGGTGCTCGGTTTCTCTACCATGATTTTTTTACTTTCTGCTTTTTACTAACCAACTCCAATTATTGAAGTGCTATTCCATGCTGCTTGTTGCATATTTCTAAATAATAAATCAACTCCTTTGGTTTTAGGATGTACATCTTGTAATGTAGAAATCGCCATTAGATCTTTAGTTTAGCTTGTGTCGGTTTAAATAATTCGATGTTCTCGGTGAGATAAGTTGCCAAATGTGTCACTTATAGAAGAATCCCAATCGTGTCTCCCACTTTTCGCTTGAGATGTCTCCTCACTTTGGTTTCAAGCAGTTTGCTTTCTTCTTTAATGTTGTCAAATTCTAGTTGAAGTTATTGAACAATGATATCACATTGTATCTCCTACAAGCAATGTTACTGCGGCCTTAGGAACTCTGCATGGTGTACTTCTTAAACTTGGAGTGTTTTCTTCTTCAGTTAATGAACTCTTACTTTCATCTTCTAATGTTAGCAGAGATTATCTTTGCCCGGGTAAATTTCTTTGATTCGACCTCTGGCCCACAACAAAGGAAGTAATTTATCTTGGTGCCTAAACTTCCACTTGGTCTGGTGTTGAAGCTGAGATAAATATTCTTGGTGCGTCGTACCTTCCAGAACTGTTGGTGCACTTTATTTACTCCCATTAACTCCCATCTGGTTAATATACCTGGATTATTATCTAAAAAATGAGTTACCGGGGGAGCCAGTAAAGCATTAAACATTTAAAAGTGTCCAAAAATAAGAAGATTCATATTACCTGCCTTATTGGATATAAGACACAGAGGACGTGAATTGAGGCATGTTTAAATCATGCGTATAGCGTGATCGATAGTTCCGACCTAAGGTCGTGTTATTCTTACCTCCAAAAAGTGAAAAAATGTTTTAATGGTCCATCATGAATTTGCTTCCTGACCATGGAATATTCTTATAGCGAGACCAAAAAAGTTTGTAACCCTTTGAGTCTCTGTTGTTCCTTGCATAGGTTGTCAATTATACACGCCTGGTTGATGTTATACTTTCTTAAATAATGTTGATGTTATCGCATAGGTTACATAACGTTTAATTGCTTGAATGTTAAGACATTGCTAACTGCAACGATAACTCTACTACCCCCACGATAAGAATCGGCATAACGATCACAAAGAAAAATTGTGAATACCGATGAGATAAATTCAGCAACGTTAATCGCACTGTTTAACTATATGTTTCACTTAAAAGTGATACATCGTAGTCATTATGTTGCAATTATGCATAGGTCACATGTATTCAGATGTTACAGATTATATCTACATCCGGATTAATTGGAATATTGTAAGCTAAGTCCTGTTTGGGATTGCCGGAAAATTGAATTTTGCTGATCGTTGATAATAAAACATCGTATTGATGTACCAGATGGCCAAAGTCACTGTCATGATTTTTATTTTGCTGTACGATGGTATCCAAAATAATGAGAGATGCCCGGTTTTCTATTTTACAACTTTCAATAATTTGCTATTATTTTGCTAAGCACATATGTCAATAATTTAAGACTATCCGGATTTTGAATCGCGCACTTATTACAAGTCTTATCAATAAGAAAAACAAAACAAAAAAAAATTCTTATCAAAAGCAAAAAAAGAAATTAATTTTTTTTTGTTCACGTAAATAATTTATCACTTTGAATTTTTAATGATTTGGATTTAATTTGTCAAAATGTTTTTCGTACTAAATAAAAACAAATTAATTAATTTGTATCATTGTTGCTGTTTTTTTTTATAAATTTAATTGATTAATAAAAAACCAATATAATTTAGAAAATATTTTTTTCAATACCGTTCAAGTTGTTAAGACACGAATCTTTTTTTTTTTCGTGAAGATCATAAACGTAATTGAGGCGGTTTAATTATTTTTAGAGATAATTGTTCAATGGATTGTAAAATTTGTCGAGTGGTTTTTTGAGTGATAGAGACACCAATTAAGTGCTGGCGTGTTTAAATGATATATGATGATTGATCTATCAGTTTTTTAGTTCGTGCTGGTTTTATTTTTAAAGTACTAATTTTTGTCTTGTATGGTAGGAATCTACAAAAATTGGTATGTAACATTCTTAAAATTTATTTTAGTCTTATCTGTAACTGGGTTCAATGACTAGTTTA
This sequence comes from Tipula confusa, assembly GCA_963556175.1. NCBI lineage: Eukaryota > Metazoa > Arthropoda > Insecta > Diptera > Tipulidae > Tipula > Tipula confusa. Next base: position 68,869,700 of record OY744477.1, on the reverse strand, counting down.
TTGTGGCTCCCGACATTAAAACTCAGATAGAGAGTAAATTTAAATCTTAATTAAATAATGTGACACATTGAGGGTAAGACTATTAGAAGTCGTGATTCCTTGATTTAAAAAAAGTCCAGCAGCGTCAAATCGCAGCTCCGCCCAAGTCAATTAACATCTACAAAATGGTTGATTGTCCGGTTGCCAATTTTGGTACGTAAGAAATCGAGTGTCGGTCGGTTTTTATGATATGCGTGGCACCAACATCTTGAAACCAAAGATCATCCATATTTATCACCTCTGAACCGATTGCCATTGAGGGTAACAACGTTTCCAGCAGTGTTTTCGATGAACAATGGGCTGATTATGCGACCACTCCAAAATCCACACGAAACTGTTCCAAACCTCAAAATCGGCAGTCGTGCTTGTTTACATAGCCCCCAAGAAGGAAAATATTTCTTCTAAAAAGACCTTTCGAGCAAAATCGACGTCATTATCATGCTGGCCTATGGCCCAATCTCAATAGTGATTGGCTTTCAATGCCTGAGTCATCTAGACCTTGCAGCCTGCAGGTGAATAATGACTGGTTCGACTAATGGCCAGTTGGTGCGATCGACATCGAATTGATTTCGATTAATTCTGTCTTATACACTATGGGCTACAGCTACAATATTTTGTGTTGCCCAGTAGAAAGCCGTTCTCACGACTTTTGTTCGCCAGTTTCACTACAGCGGTTCCGCTTGGCGCTCTGTCACGATCCATATTTCACAATTATTAGGTAGCTGCACATCAGATATATAAATATTAAATAGCAAAGGGCTTAAAACAGTTCTTTGCGATACACCGAAAAAATACAGAGAATCTTCTATTTTTTGAGTGATGATTCTATAATTTTTATCACCGTACACTAGTGTTACATATAACAAAACTGAAAGATTGTATAGAAATGTTAGTTATGACAGACTCGACCCGGTTACAGACTCCTAAGCGATCGATAGTTAGTATTTTTTGGTGCGAGAGGGAAAGAAAAGGTAAGGCAGTAATGACAGAACTAGTCCGGTATATCCAATATTCAAACTATTAGCACAAGACAATCACAATTATAATGAACTGCTCTGCATTCTGCAATCTCTTATCAGCAATTCCAGTGTGCAACCATTCAAATGTAATCTGCAATGTTTCCGTGGAAAAAAATTTAAATGTAATAAATGGCATTAGTTTCCGCCTGCAAATCACAAATTAATTAATTTATCACATTGTTGCTAAAAATTATTAAGTGTACTGTTGATAATTCTAATATAATATAATAATAATCTGATCAGGGACATATCAAGGCGTTGTTTGAGAGTATTAATGTGATAAACACCTCGTTAAAAACAATCAGTATCCAATCCCGGAACTAAAACTGAACCTAAAACTGAAATTAGAACAAGTTCAAAAAAATCCCGGATTAACGTTTATTTATACTATCAGTTCCTTTCTGTACCGCGCAGACATTCCTTATTGAAAATAATGTTTTGCATGTGTCGTATGACGAAAACTGATGACTAATTGAATAATATTCTTGATGAACTTCAAGGGAACCGAGAACTGTCATCTATATATTGCTATATATAGATGACATTGTCGTCATTAGCACTAGCCTCCAAGAGGAAAACGTTTCCAACAAATAAAATAAAGCAAATTTAAAAATTCTGATGGCGTTAAACCAAATCTACAAAAAAATTACGTAATCCAAAAATTTTAAATCCCATAGACCCAGAAATAAATAAAAAGTTTCTTAAGACTGTTAGGATATTATCGCAAGTTTATAAAAAAAGAAGTACAACGGTAAAGTTAGACGTTACAAACTTTGACGAACAACAAAATATAATCTCTAATACTTACTTACCTTATCATAAAGGTATACGAGAAAATGATGAGAAAATTAATCGAATATTTCATATTCGACTTCATATAATTCCAAAAACTCTAGTCCTTGACTCAGCAATCAAATTTCCCAGTGAATTATTCCGGGATTTCACAAAAATGCAAAAAATAACCACTGCAAAATCTTTAACCGGAAATTCAGAAACATAAGAGACACTATACAAGACTTAGTAAAATAAAACGTTAATCCAAACAAACAGACCACGAGTTATCAAACATATTATCCACAATTGAAAAAGTCATAAACGAGGATTATTTAATTCCCTAGTCACTTTGATTAAAGCAATTACTTGGAACCTAGACCAAAACGAATATACCGACATTAATAACTCAATTATTAAATTACAAGATGGACAGTATACAATAGCCAATAAAATTAATCAGCAAATAAAAATAAACGACATTATAATAAATAGATATCAAGAAATTTCAGACAAAATTGACAATACGACAGAAATAATGAATAAATTCCCCAGGGGAAAAAACAGCAAAATAGAATTGTTACAACAAACATTAATAAATAGAAGATACCATTTTGGTTTTAACCGATCAAATAGATACAATCCATGAAATACTAGCTTTTGGAAAATTACAGGTAATGTCTATACACATTTTAGACAACACTGAAATGAGTTATGTAACTGACGAATTGGAAAGAAACAACATTTCAATAAAATCGGAAGAACAAATATATTCACTTTTGCACTTAAAATCATATTATAATCATATCGACCTCATTTTAATAATAGAAATATCGTCATTTTTAGATGAAAAATATAATTACTTCAGAATAAAACCATTCCCTATTACCAATTTTACTATACCCCAAATTACTATTATCATTTTGTCCAATAACGAAAATCATATAAACATCAAATAACCTTGTCAAGAGATAGAACAACAATATTATTGTGATGAAACTCAAATTCAATCGAATAACTGGCCCAATCATGTACACCTCCAACATTGCCAACATTGCTAACATTGCCAATATTGCCAACATTGCCAACATTGCCAAGATTGCCAACATTGCCAACATTGCCAACATTGCTAATATTGCCAACATTGCCAACATAGCCAACATTTCAAATGTTGGCAACATTGCCAACATAGCCAACGTTGCCAACATTGCCAACATGGCCAACATCGCCAACAATGGGAATGTTAGATGTTGGATGCCGGATGTTGGATGATGGATGTCGGATGCCGGATGTTGGATGTAGGAGATATTAGGGATGTTGGATGTTGACGATTTTAAGGATGCTAGGTGCCGGATGTTAGATGGTGATGATGGATGTTGGATGCCGGATGTTGGATGTAGGGAATGTTAGAGATTTTGGGGATGGTGGATGTTGAGGATGTTGGGGATATTCGATGTTGGGATGTTGGATGCCGGATGTTGGATGTTGGGGATGTTGAGATCCCACCATGTTGAATGTTAGGGATTTTGGATGTTGAATGTTGGGGATTTTGGGGATGTGGGGGATGATGGATGTTGGGTATGTTGGATGTTGGTGATGTTGGATGTTGTTGGACGTTAGATGTTGGTTGTTGGATACCGAATGTTGGACATTGGATCCCGGATATTGGATGATGTGTATGTTTGGGTTGTTGTGGATTTTAGGGATGTTGGATGTTGGGAATATTGGATGTTGAATATTTTGGTGATGTTGGGGATTTTAGATAATGGGGATGTTGTGTATGTTTGTGAGATTGGGATGTTGGATCGGTTGAAGATGTTGGATGTTGAATGTTGAACTTTGTGGATGTTAGGAATGTAGGGGATGTTGGATGTTGGGGATGTTGGATCTTGATAATATTATCATAAACGAGGCTCAAGAAAAAATAATAGATTTACCACTGCTTGTTTGTGTCCACAACTCAAACCATAACATGTTTAACACGTTGACAACATGATGCTGTTCAACATCTTAGATGTTGGATGCGGCATGTTGGATGTTGGATACTGGATGTTGGGGATGTTGAATGTTGGATATTGAATGTCGGATGTTGGATACCAGATGTTGGATGACGGATGTTGGATGCCGGATGTTGGATGCCGGATGCCGGATTTTTTATGTCGGATGTTGGATGTTGGGGATGGTGAATGTTCGATGGCGGACGCCGGATGTTCAATGTTGGATGCCGTAGGTTGGATGTTGAATATTGGGGATGGTGCATGTTGGGATGTTGTTGAATGTTAGAGATGTTGGATGTTGAATCTTGATAATATAATCATAAAGAACGAGACAAGAAAAAATAATGGATTTACCACTGCTCGTTTGATTACCACAACTCGAACCATAACATGTTCAACATGTTGCTGTTCAACATGTTGGATGTGAGATGTTAGAAGCCGGATGCTGGATTTTGGATGCCAGATATTGGATGCCGGATGTTGGATGTCGGGGATGCTAAGGATGTTGGATGCCGGATGTTGGAAACTGGATGTTGGAGATGTTGAATGTTGGAAATCACCCTCTTAATACTATTTAAAAAGTTATTCATGTTATTATTATTCATTTTGTCAGTTTAACAGTTGTTTCATTTGATTTTAATGTTAAATAATTTTGTTTAATCTAATTTATATAAATTTTACAGTTTTGTGTGAATTGAATTTAAATGTACATCAATTAGAATTTCGTTAATTTCAATGACGTATGTTGTCAAAAAAAGCAAGTCATTCTCTACCCCGAAAAGCCATGGTCACCGAAAGTATCTTCTGCGTCTGCTAAATGGCGGCTTCCCTTTTTGAACAATATTAGGTATTTTCATCAAATTCCTGATCTCGTCTGTTAAGAAGGCTTAGTAAGTGTCGTCATCATCACAGTTGGGGCCATATATTAAGCGCATGAAACTGCTCTCGAATGTCATCAGTTATCTTTTATACTTATCCGTCAGGGTCCAACTCTTACACCCATAAATGACAACGGGTCTGATCAACACCTTTGTACAACTTCAGCTTGTCAGCTGAATATTGAATATTTGTTTGCTGAAATATTTGGTATTTTAACTTTAGTACTGGATGTATATAAGGTATATACTATATACAAAGTACGCTTGGAGTTAATGCAATCAACCTCAGGAAAAAGATTTCTTTTTAGTCTCTGCATGGCCAGTGTGAATCCCTCGTAGGATGGGTCCTTTATGCGCACATTTTCGTAGTCTGCATTTGACAACTTTCAAATTCAAAATTTGACACTTTTTGGACATTGATTAAATCAGAGAAATGCTCCTTCCAAGTGTCGGGTACTGCATAAATGTTAACATAGAGGTTTCCATTTTGGTCCCGAATGGCAATAGACCTTGATATGAAAATATAGTGCCATCCGGTGACTCCTTTAAAAAAATTACTTGAATTGTGCTCTTTGAAGTTCAAACTGGACATTCTCACGAAAAAACCACCACCTATATTGCCAGAGGCCTTCTCCATTTAAAGCATTGTTTAGCCTTGGGACAAATGGTCTCTACTTTTTGGCCTACGAATTACTTGGAGAGCAACGTGTTCCAAGCGATATTTATTCAAGGCTGATATAGTGCCATCACACCCGCTCGGTTTTTTTAGGGACTGCACGCTTACCGTACCAATCACAAACCGTAAAACGTGAGTAGGGTTTGGTTTTGGCGGTATTCATATTTATTTTTGTTGATATTTTTAACATTTGAGTTTTTTAAGGATGCGAGTCAGCCCATCGAATCAACCTTGTTTAGTCACCCCCTACGACAAACCTAAGATGCTGTGGTGGAACTCTAAGGATAACATGCTCGTTTAGAAGTTTGTTCAAGGCTCGACAAACACAGTGGTCACATTTTAAAAACACATTTTTTTTATCAGCTTAATTTTTTTAATGTTTGAACTTTTACCCGCCTCATATTAGTAGACATAAATTACCTAGATTTATCAATTATTTTAACTCCTTCCTGATTAATGACTTAACAGATATTCAAGATCCAACCGACCTATATGTGATAAGGTAAAAGAAATCACGAAACTGCATTACTAAATTTTAAATGGCTTCCCTCATACATAATGGTATTCTTCCTTGTTTCAGCTTTTCATTTGGACCATTTCAAAATTCTTCAAAATATCTTAAATCGCCCACCGAATTATTTTTAACCAATCCTTATACAAATAAACATTTCTTCATCCGGTATATTACGGATAAATAATAGGAATGTCTCTACAAAGTCAGTGTTTCTTTATTCACTAATATCAGTTTTTTTCATAATTAATATAACAAATTTGTTAAATTACAGATTATAAAAATTTCTACTCATCTATGTATTTCTAGAATACAATAAATTACTGTAAATTTTTGAAAGTGCATTTAAATTTTATGCATACCAATTTGCAGTATACATAGACAGAATAAATCTGATGTCTCGTCATATCAAATGGCAACAACTTGTTATAAGTCTTACAGACAAAATATATGTATACATATCATATTAATTCTCAACCATCACACGTACATAATATCAAAATGAACCTCTCGATGTACACCGTCATTTATATTGATTTACTGTTCACTTTCTAAATTTTAAATCATCTTTCAATTTTTAACTTTTTTTTGTGTTGTTGTAGCATGCATAGTTAAAATCGGGATTTACCAACAAAACAATCCACCACTCACCAAACAAAACCTACACATGTCACATGTGCATGTAGTTATTTCAAATTAATTCTCAGACAATTTTCCATCGCTTTCTGCGCGAATGATTGCGGTTTATAATTTTACATAACAATTCGAAATTCGCTTTCGTTCGTCTACGCATAGACAAAGAAATATACAGATGCACAGCTGTTTAAAAAATGTATTTTGTTATTAGTTAGCGAGCTAATTCACATTGTGCGATTTTTTTCTCCGGCCTTTCATTAAAAGAAAGATCAGTCAACTAAATCAGTCAGATGGATATACATTGATTAAATTAGTATAAGCCAACTTAATATTAGCTTATCAATATTAAAGATTGTCTTATGACAATCTTTTAGGTTGTAGTAGTTCTTGTGGGATGATTTAAACGTTAGATTAGATGTCCGTTTTAAGGAATTTTGATTTAATGGACAAAACAAATTTTAATGCAAATTCAATAATTTTTAAAGTATTAAAAACTAAAGATTGGGTTAACACCAATTTTTGTCCTGCATCCATAAAATTTGAGAGAATTATCTAAAAATGTTTAACAAGAATATCTATACCAACAAGTTCAGTTTTTGGTTTAAGGCGTCTAAGCTATTTGAAACGCATATATCTTAAAAGCGTACTTTTAAAAAGAAAAGTACTTGATCCAAGTCGTTTTTGAACAATCATCATTGTGGGATTTTGCGAAAGATTTTCACGTTTTAAGTTTTTGCACAATAACGTGCTAAAAATAAATCCAAAATAAAGCAAAGCATAAAGCAACACTTTACAGTTAAAGACTTTGAACTTATACGGCAAGCGGTTCTATAAAATTTTCTTTTTTTTAAACGCTTTTTTTTTTGTTTTATTCCAAATGGATGTTCTTTTTTCAGGTTGGTTTTTGAATGGTTTGAACGCCGTCGCCAGTCAAATCGAGGATTCACTATTAACGTTTCGTTTTTTTAAATATTCATTTGTATATTGCCTTGCTCCAGCCTTCCTTGACTTGCATGGACGATGAATCGGCGCATGGATTCGTTTACATGAAAAAAATTTCCGAAACCGATCTAGGCCATAATCGAAGTAAAGATGTAATGCTTATAAGCGAGACAAAAAATGTGCTTACCAAATATATGAAAGAGTGAGCAATACAAGTGATACTATACAGCAATATAACAACTCAACACTTATATTGTTATGAAGCTCAATTTTTAATATTTTTAATATGCTATAAAAAATTACAGCTAATAAGATTTTATTGACCTATAAAAATTAGATACCAGGTATTTTCCTGACTTTTTGTGGCTGTCCAATCCTAAAATTAAATCCTAATAAAGCTTTAAGAAACATAAAATTACAAACAATTAATAAAAGTGAGCGTAAACACGTCATGAAATGAAACATTAAAACGTAAAAACAAATAGTAGCTCAATATTTTTTAGCATTTAACTATCCAAAAGTTGTAGAACATATTAATTTTTTCTGTTTTTTTGACAATTCGTGCTATTTCTAAGTTAGTTTCAATTTTCTAAGTTCAATTGTGTGTGTTTCAAATTCAGTATGAGCTATGAATATTCGTCATAGCTGTTTTTCTTTACATTTTTACAATATTTTATTGTAATTTTGAAGTAAAAAAAAATGATTGTGGTATATTGCTTTTTCTGCTTTTTTGCGACATTGGCATTAAAGTGAGAAAAATAACATGTACGTATAAGTAAACAATAAGAGTGTGTTGAAATGTCAGAAAAAAAGTCATAGCTCAATATTTTATAGCAGTTGATTGAGCAACTTTAAGAAAACTAATATTTATTTGAAAGTTTATGTTTTCGTTTGAAAAATAGTTTCGTAAAATAATTAAATTAGTCGCGATTTTAACAATTTGGTAATTTGATTCCAGCAAAGAATCTGGTTTTAATGGACTTGGTTATTTGAAGGAGAAGTGTTGGGTAATTGCAAAAGCAAACATTCTGTGTGACTTTGGAATCTGCAATGTTAACCTTCATGAATTCTTGCATACCCTCCAAGTGGTTGACAAAGTTTTTGTACCGTCTTTTTTTGTCTCTAGTCTTATTTATTTGTTTCCAGAGTACCTTATTTTATGTTTAAATGTGGGTTAAGACGAATTCAGTGTTGTCTTCGCTCGTTCGTTCCTTCTGCATTTTTTTAATGGTTCATGATTAATGAACTGCAGAACAATTTTACTTTTGTCGTTCGTTTTATATTTGTAATCGGAAGTGTTTTTTATTTGTATCTCTTTCACACCTATATCATTAACTTTGTCTCGACATGTTCGTCCAATAGAAAAGTTGGGTAATAAAGGCGAATTTAAAGTTGCCTTTGTTCGTTCGTTCGGTAGTTTTTTTTAACTAATAGTATTCGTTGAAAATGATGAATTTTTTCTTCTGTATTGTTTTGCATAAATATGGTTTATAGCCAACTTTTCTACTGAACGAATATGCAAGACGGAAAACGTCTCCGGTTGGTAGGAATGGAAATTTCCAACCAACATGTCCAAAAATTTGTTTTTACCCAGTATGCATCCAAACATACCAATTTCTAACCAACTTGGACCAATCGTAATAACTGCCCTAATCGAAATCAAATAAAGGATAATTTCTTTTACAACCCTCCCGCAATATGTTTGGTAGCTTTATTTAACAACTGCATGCGGACTGCTCGGCATTCCATAATAACCTGTACTATTAAATAACAAATAGAAGGTGACACCGCTAAGTTTGCTGCGAAATATGAGCTAATGGTTAATAAATTGTACTACAAAATAAATAAATGTTTCTGTGTCTTTGCTAAATTACTAATATTTCTTATTTTATGCAATTGGTACGTTTATTATTACTCGTAGTAAGCCAATTGAGAGTTCTCCCCTAACACTGGGTATCTACGAGATCGTGATGGCTTTCACCAAGATTAAGCTTAATATAAGCACGTCATATTCTTACGGTATCACTTCAATCAGAGAAAGATAGACAATCAGTCGCAGAGGAGTACTGTAGCGACCATCGCTGCACAAACACAAAAAACAATTATTCAGATATTTCGTGCACATTCATATAATTCGCTATCGCTACATGTACATTGTACATATAAATATATATAGAGCGTAAAATAGCAATCGGTCGCCATGGCCTGATGAGATGACAATTAATTTTTAACTAAATTTCTCATCAGATTGAAACTGAGCTTTGCTTCGCACACCATCTACATCTGAATAATTAAAAAATAATAATAATAATAATAATGATACACAGCATCCGCAGTCGTTATAAAGTACAATGAATGTAACAAAAACTAAAGAATTCGTTTTTGGAAAATGTTTATAACCATAAAACGCCCCGTATCCTGTGACCTGTCACTTAAAAAGCCATATTTTGTTTTATTACCCTGTTTCCTATTTTAACTTGTAAAACTTGTTCATGATCGTCGTTGGCTATGTTTTATTTTTAAATTTTGAATTGCAATAACTTCGCGTTAATATGACGTTTTACAGTAAATATTTTATTAGCTACACTTTAAGCATTGCGACCTCATTCTCTTGATCGCATCATTCATCTGATGATTGTGTGTTTATTTTTAAGGCAATAAATACATGTTCCCATGTTCTTTTGCGATCTGACATGGTGAAATTATAACCACTTTATGATGGTCCGTATTTTATAGTCGCTTAGAAAAAATCTGCTTAGGAAAAAATTAATACAAGCTGTAAGCGTATCGCAATTAGAAAGTGTTGCGACGGCTACAACTTCAGCTTGCACATAGCAATAAATGAGCCAGTCCCAGGTGTAAAAAATACCTTTGCAAAAGCAGATACGGATGCTACTTTTTCAACGGTATTTGTTTAATTATTAAACTGCTTGATTATTAAAAATGTGAAAAATGCCAAATTCTGTTCAGGTAATAGGAATTCCAACACAGTTAAATGTTCGCTTGATTAAGAGTGTTGACAGCATTTGTAGGACAAACTCTGGCCACAATAGCAAGTGGTACTAGAATAGTGGTTCCATCTGCCGCACAAGATCGACAAACAATTAAACAAATATTTATTCGTTGTTTATTAGAAGCAAGCTGATTTTGGACAAAAGTTTAGCACAAAAGAAGCAGACACTAATGAAATTAAATTATTCTACCAATTGAAGATAGTAATGGTTATATTCCCCTTTCTTCGGCAAAATTCTCAATTATGGTTAGCAACGTAGTTTTTCTCCTTTCGATGGTGGTAGGTTCACTTGTGGTATAATTGGAGCTTGGCCATTTTATAAATGCTTTTCGCATAAAATCCAGAGTGTGTAATCAGATTTGGGTAAATGACCCGGCTTCCACAGTCCGCCGAATTAAGATTTGTTGGTACATGCTGCCAATGATTTCTTGGTTTCATTTCCTAGGAACGTTTGAATGCCATGACAAGTCGATATTAAAGTCGGTTCAGACGTAACATGACTGCAATGGGGCCTGAAATATTTCTACAATTTTGTGAAGCAATTTAATCAATAATACGGCACCATAGAGTTCTAAACGTGGTAAAGATAGTTATTTTAGAGGAGCAACCTTTGCTTTGACAGCTATTAAATGTAAGAAATGTTTTCCTTTGATGGAAGTGGAGCTAACATATTCCCCGCAGAATATCTTTTCCGTTACAACGCAGAATCCATGAGACACTGCAGTAAGACAAAGTAACTCTTTCCGTATGGAGCACCAACTTTTAAATATGCCATCTGGAAGTTGATTATACTACTCTATTTTTGTTGCACAGAGATTTCGGTAGTATTTTAGGTGATATAGTTGCCGGTGAAAGCCATCAAAGGGGTTCGAATATCTTGTCGTATTCTGATAACAGGATTCATTTTGTTCTACAAAAAAGTTTTTTTTTTATGTAGTTGATACTTAAACCCTTGATTTAAACTTATCTAAGACACATGCATACAGCGCTATAACAACTACGTAGCGGCGGAACATTTGGTGTCATTTCTATATGTACTATGTGTATTAATTTATGGTCTATGTTTATACGTCTATACATATGATGTTTAAATGATGGAAATATTTCAAGGAAATTGAATACCAAAAATTTTTTTTTTTTTTAATAAAATAAAAGCAAAAAGAAATCGGGGCATATGGGTTGCATTTTATTAACGCAATTAAAAAAAAAACAGTCATAAGCCTAACAACAACATTCCAAAAACAAGTTATTATAATTTAAGAAAATTGGCTTAAAATAAATTAAAACGCGTTGTCATGGTGAACAAGATATTTATACTGTAAATTTGAGAATTAAACTGTCAACGCATTTGTTTACTAGACTCTAAAACAGTGCACTCGACTTAAGAACTTGGTATATAAAGCGTGTGCTAGTATACCTACCACCACGAATTAAAAATGCTTAATTGCATATAGCTATAAATAATCAATCAAATTAAACACATCATCTTCCATCTCACATACGAGTATATGCGCAATCGCATAATATTTATATGGATACATTAAAATTCATTCATCAAACGACAGACACACACCACAAATTCAGCACGTTTAAGTGACAGTTTTGTCATATGTCAATTTGATCAATCACCGATCGAGCGACCAGCAATAAATAAAATAAAAAAAGTAAAAAAAAATTAAATTGGAAAAAAAAGTTACAACATTGTATACACAAGTTAAGTGTGCCAGACCAAACCAAATTCAGAATTCTTTCGTCATTTCTTAATACACACATACATACACATATACACAGAGCAATGTACAATCCAATTTTTATTTTATTTTCTAGTGATAGTTAAAATTAACATCATGACTACCAAAGTTTGATCTCTTCGAATATATTGTATAGTATAGTAGTACATTATTTTGATATGGACTGATCTATTTTCAACAATTCGATCGAGCTTTCCAATTAAGTGTATGGAATTAATAAATACGCTTCCTATCGCGTACCACCATTGTGTGTCTGAGTAAAGTGCCGCCGGGTTGGAATTTTTAAATTTAATTTTAAACTGTCGATTATAGAAAAGAGAAAAACTTTTATATTTTTTTTTGTTGAAAATAGATTTAGACAATTGAATGCAATGAATTACTTAAGTATTTTTTAGCCCTAGGCAAAATAATTCAAACTGTTGGATTACCTAAGCCGGAAATATCGTAATTTATTTCTACAATTAGTTTAAATATTTCGAAATATATCATTGCTGTTACAGTTTACTATATATATATATATATAGTGTACTGTATACACATTACACTTGTAATTGAAGAAGTTAGAACTGTACGAAAAGACAATTCTTCGGCATCGCATTTTGTTTAGTACCTATATCACTTGTAAAATCACATCTTCTTTTTGGACTAGTTATTAATTGATAATATCATTCTCCTTACAATTTTCCTGGCTTCTTACAGACCACCGAAGTGGGGACTCGAAAGCGGAATGCATTGCCCCTCTTTTCCATTTTGACTTAAGAACTCCGTTTTACGGAAACAAATATACATATATAGCCTTCAATCAAGATTTGATGACGTCTGCCTTTTCTCGATGTTATGTAAAACGGTCCCACAAAGTCAATACCACAATTTTTGAATTGCTTTGTATAGAGAGGGCTGATACTTTGTGTTCTTTTCATCTCCATATTCGTTTCGTTATTTTCTTCTCTATATCCTTTGGCCTTTGTTTGCAGGAGGCCAGAAGCTTCTTGTTGATCGCCTGGGGCATTTATTTACAAATACTTGGAGTCTTCATGTAATTTTCTGCGTGTTTTCAATGTTTCAAAACCATACAGTAGTACTGATTTTACACAAGCATTGAACATTCGTAGCTTTGTATTTCTTGATAGTGCGAATGTCTTCCAGATCTTGTGGAGCATGTTGAAGATATTTCTGGCTTTGCTAATCCTTTGACTTATATCCTCTTCAGTGCCGCTTGTTTTCGCCAATGTATCACCAAGGTATACGAATTCCCCGATATCTTCAATGTTTTCTTGATTGATATGCAAATTAATGCATCAATAAGCATGAGGACTGATGAGGTTTTATTGTATTCCATTTGGGTTTGCTACATCTAAGCAGCATATATATTTTACCTGTACAACAAACTTCCGCTACTAGTGGTGTTATAACCGCGGCTGCTTTAAATATATTACCGTTTAGTATATAGATCAACTGTGATGTCGTCCGACCCAGCAACTTATAGTTGTTCTTTAACCTTCCCTCTTCGTTGGTGGGTGTGGTTTATTTCGTTATAGTTGCCATCTAAAAGTGGGTCATTTCCTTCAGTGTCTATGCAGTTATCTTCGAAGAACTCTTTCCACCTGTTTATAGTTATTGATTTTCTGAGGTTATAGTTTGTCCTGCTGCATCCGTTGATCTCGGCTGTCTCAAGGATATCCTCAGTGTATTTCGTGCGATTACTTCGTGCTATTTTCTTTACCTGTCAAGCTGTATCTTCGTACTGCCTTTACGAGCTGTATCTTTATGACTCAACTGATACTTAAGTTGAAAGTGTTCCTCAATTTTCTTCCAAGTATCATCTCTTACCCACGGTTTCCTCGTGTTGTCTTAGCATCCGAGTACACAAGTAGCTGTGTTGACTCCTATTTGTGACCATTTTTCAGCAACTATGTGCCAACTGTTTCGTTATTTATAATGTTAAGCTTCACTGAAGGTAATTCTGGTGTCGGCATTTTTCAACCTTACTATGCTGTTCATGTCTGTATCTCTCATTCTTCTGACATCTTGCGGGGATGACATAAATTTCTTGTTAACCAGCACGTGATCTATTTGGTTTGTTGGCATTCAAGTGTACTTGTGTATATTTATGTGTGGAAGGTTACTGCCATCATGAATAACTGATTTGTCACAGTAATCGATGAGTCCATCTCCATTATTGTTACTTATTGATTCGCATTAGGAAGATCCTTGACTTCCTAAAACATGCTAGCCTTTACATTGTTAGTTGTTTCGAATAGTTTATTTTAATAGACCTTAACTTCTGTGCGCAGTTTTCTGTCATAAACGATGATTGTGCACCTAAGGGCAACAGGGCTCTATACATCTTTAAAATTGTCCTATTCCACCATTGACTAAAATAATCAAAGTTGGTAGAATCACTGAACTTGTATTGCAATCTGGTTTCGTTTAATTGCAAATGCTCGTTTTATCTTTATTTAGGATCATTGTGATACAGTGTCTTCAAGGTTACCTATTTTATCTGAAGTATCACAGGGGTCGATCTTGAGACCAGTCGTTTTTTCCATGTTCATCAATGATTTGCGATCAGGTTTTAATTTTTCGGACCATCAGCTGAACAGCTCAAATTTTTTCTGCTGACAAAATAAATAATAAGAACCGGTTAATCCAAAACTTTAAAATACTAGGGATCTATATAGACATCCGGCCTAATTTCGACAAACATGTCTCTGATATAAGAAAAATTACTTTTAGCCTTTGGAAATTGTGTGCGCTTTCCAGCTTTGCTGATATAGCACTAACGAAAAATTCTTCAATCTTTGTTTCATTAAAAATATTTTTTTTTAAAATTTACTTTTTTAATGGTTTAATAAAAACAAGTAGTTTTTAGTTGTATCGTAAAAAAAAATTAATTCTACTATTAAACTAAAAACTACTTGCTTTTTTTAAACCATTAAAAATATAAAATTAAAAGTTTTTTTTTTTTTTAAATATTTTTAATAAAACAATAAGTGGAATAAGCTACACGACTTAAAAACGAAATTTATAATAATGAATTTCAATAATAATTTAAATAGTCTATATTCGACCACATTTTTTGTACTGTCAACTTTTTCATTAAATAATAAAAGTTTCAAATTATTAAATTGTGTTTATGTACAATTATAATTTAATTATAGTTTCTGATAAAAGCTGGTCATTTAAAAATTTATTTTTAAAAATGCTATAAAATGAGTAGGCATACAATTATAGCCGATTTACATTAAACGAATTTCTCATCTTGAAAAAAAACGGGACACTAGATTGAAAAATCATGCTAACACGAGAAAAAAGACGGAACCCGAGACCCAAACCCACAAAATTGATTTTTACAGGACGAAAAGTTTTATCTTTTTGTACCAAAAAGTTTAATATGTTTTGGTTACTCACACAAATAAAAACCTAATGTTATTGCAATTTTTGTTTTTATTTCAATTTTACAAAATAGATTTCAAGATCAACTTTCTTCAAAATTTGTTGAATGTAAAATCAGGTTTGGCAGGTATCAGGAATGTAAAGGTTTGAGTCTCCGATTTAATAATGAAAAACAATATCGTTCCTTGTCTTTCTACTGGCCTTACCTTACAGTAATCCATTTTGTTATTCCAGTTTGCAAGAACTTATCCATGATTTCGGCGCCTATCTCGCCTATAATAGTCGCAATATTATGTTTTAAAGCTAAAGAAATGTCTCTAAATTATCTGCATAACATCTATCTTTGAACCTCAAAGAAAAAATCCAACGGCGTCAAATTGCAGTTGCACGCAGGCCAATTGACATCTCCAAAACGGCTAATTATTCGCTTGCTAAATTTCATGCGGAAGAGATCGATTGCCTGTCGGTTTGAATATAGAATGGTGACACATCTTGTTGAAACCAAAGGGTCGTCCACATGCATAGCATCGATTTAGAACTAAAAAGTTGGTTAGCATGTTTCTGTAACGGTTGCCATTGACGGTAACGGCGCATCCAGCAGCGTTTTTGAATAAAAATGAGCCAATTATGCAACCACCCCAACCTCCACAAGCTGTTACTCTAGGTGGAAGGCATTGGCTTGTTTACAACTACTTGTGGTTGTTCTGTACCCCAAAATCCGACAGTTCTGCTTGTTTACATAGCAACCGAGTTGAAAATGTGCATTATCTGAAAAGATGATTTTTCGGCCAAAATCTACACACAGAGAACTGATATCGAAGTGAGTAGTCAGTTTCTTTCAACGCCTGAGTCATCTGAACCTCTAAGGTAACTAATCCTAGGTTTTTGCGTATGACTCTTCATAGGTTGGTGCGTCTAATGGCCAGTTGCTGCGATCGGTGTTGTGTTGAGATTGATGAATTCTTTCCTACACTATATCACAGCCGCAATATTATTGTGAGTGCGCACTACCCAAGCTCGGGGATCACTTCTGTAATCCAATAGAAACTCTTCCTCTCGAAGTTTCTTCACCAATTTACCTTCAGTGGTTTCGCTTGGCGCTATTTCACGACCCATGTTTCTTGCATAGCCATGATATCATAGCACGTGTTTTCAGACAGAAGCTGAAATCGCTGATGGATTTCATGGTAAAACATGAAGTGTCAAAATGCAAAATGCCGACGTCGAAATAGATTTGCATGAAATTGTGACGAAAAATATGATACATGGACCTTGCACTGTCTCCAAATTTACTATGAATGATAGACGGAAATGCTCTATGCTATATCCTCGAGCATTAGTATCTAACACAGTTACAGAAAACGAAGGTGGTTTTTGGCATACAAACAGAAAAAGTCAAAGTGATAGACATACAGTCATACATACTGATGAAATCGCACAGTATCAGGCTGGAATATACTTAATTACGCGTTCAACACGTTACATCCAAATCAAATTCGTGCATTATTTGCAATCATATTGACTGCCTGCTCTCCTTCAGAGCCTACTCTCCAGATATTTACAATAAAGCGTTGTTAAAGATTGAAGATTTATGATTAGAAATTGCGAACAAAGTTCTCAATCAATTGAGAACGCCAACACCGAATCGATCAGCTGCTGCTTCGTTCGATGTAGAATTGCAACATGCACAAAATTACACCACGAGTGATTTTTTGTTGTATGTGAAATCAAATATTCCTAAGCTAACGCTTGAGCAAAAATGCATTTACGATCAAATAATGCAAACAGCCAATAATGGGGTTGGAGAAATCTTCTTAGATGTCCCAAGAGGAACTGGTAAAACGTTCCTAATTAAATTGATTCTGACAGTAACTCGATCCTAAAATGACATAGCGTTAGCTTTTGCTAAAGTCGGAAATAGCTGTGACTTTGCTAATAGTTGGAAGAACTGTTCATTCCGCCAACATTTCCAAAGCATCCGGTATGGGAAAAGCATTGTAGAAATGTAAACTTATTGTTTGGGATGAATGCACAATGGCACTCAAAAAATCGCAATTATAACAATCACGATTGGCTGAGTGAACGAGCTATTCTTGTCGCCAAGAACAAAGACGCGTACAAACTTAACAACATTATTCAGTCTAACAATCAAAGCAAGGCAGTCACATATAAGTCCATTGACACTGTGGAAGCAGATGAAGCGGTTAATTATCCAATAGAATTTTTGAATTCACTCGAGCTGCCAGGGACTCCACCGCACGTACTGTAATTGAACATCGGCGTGTCAATATATCATGTTACGAAATATCAACCAGCCAAAGCTTTGCAACGGCACGAGGCTCGCAGTAGAAAATTTAATGAGCAACGTCGTATAAGCAACAATGTGACAGGACCATTCGAAGGTGAAGATCCTCTTTGCAGATTGCAATTCCCAATTCGATTGGCGTTTGCAATTACCATCAACAAAGTTGAAGGACAATCTTTAGAGTTGTGCGGTTTATATCTAGACACGGAATAAAAAAAAACTGAAGAAAAATTAGTATTGAATTAGAATGAACGAACGAACGAAAACAACCATAAAGGCGCCTTTAGTTAATAAATAAATGAATAAATACGATCGTTTGAAAATTTAATTTGATTGATTTAAAATATACGGCCAAACATTAAGCAGGATATCCCAGAAAGCGCCGGGCCCACCGTACACCCGTTTTTACATATTGAAAAATAATACAAATTAAATTTTAAAAAAATTGATTAAACATTACAAATCTATTGGATTAACCGTTTTATGACTAATACGTCATGTAATCGCCGAAAACCCAATAAATATGATCGTTTGAAAATTGAAATAAAATTGATAAAAGCCAATCCATCCATTTTACTCTTATTAGCCATATTTTATTGGTAGTTTTACAACAACAATTGCATGCATTTCATTCCGTTTGGAATAGTTCATTCCAACTTTTTGATGGTTTTATATTGGAATGAGGGGAAATTTTTCATTCTTATTCTTATTCCAGTGACCAATAAAATGCGCTTATTGTATAATGTCTTAACTTGGTAAAATTTCGATTTGTACATTCTAGCAGTTCCATCTATGTTTGAATGGATGAAGTTAATTATTCGGAATATTTTTTTTTATACTCTGTGATTCAGTTTCATTTTATATTTTAAAGTCTAATAAGCCACTTGGCACAGTCAACTTTGTATTCAAATAAAATTGACAAGATAAGTTAATGGTTTTTGTCCTCATATTATCGATTAATTAGCACTAGGTTGTTTTGATTGTGGAACTGTTTTTTTTTTGTTTAGTTTGTGAGCTAGGATGATCTCAATTCAATGATGAAACTATATAGATGATTCCATTATAATATTATGAAGATATTATCATAACCAAATTTGAAGATCAATGATCTCATCGCAAGTTTATATAATGGATTAATTAATCCATTAAATACTATTTGTTCATTTTATCGATCGATAAACAACTGTTTTAATTTATTAAATCAAATTTCGTAGTATAATCAATCAATGAAGTACTCGCGTATTCTATCTTTAAGAAATCTTAAAATGAAATCATTCAAATGATTGTGTATAAAATCAAGGCGATTTGAATAATCTAAATAATAACTTGTTATGTGATGATCATCAATAATTTTATACGGACTTTCGCAGAAGAACAATATGTTGATCTTTATTTTTTGAAATGAGGAAATGAACCAAATTGCTTTCTTGTCAACTTTAACGAAATTCATTTAAAAATATTATACATATTTAGTTGTATATAAACTATATATACGTATAACGTACATAAAACCAACCAAAATCAAAATGTACAGCCAATTACACACATCATTAACAAATTTTTTTTTTAGAATGATACTGCATAGTTCAGTAAACATTATGAATGAACGTTTCAATATAATTATGAATTTTTATAGTGATGACACAGAATGGATGGGTACGTGCGTATATATGTGCCCAAAAAAATTACGATAGTGCTTCGCCAATTATAATTATTACTAGAAAATCACTTGCTACGCTCTAACAATTTTTTAGAATTTTTATTTTTATTTTTGAATTACATTGAATTATTTATAGATAAGGAAGTTATGAGTGGCTTTCTCATGTCATGTAGGCTCGAACTATTAAATCAAAATAAGTTTTAAGAATGTTATGGGCTTCATCTCTATTTATAATGTATATTTCATTTTTTCATATAATTTAATTATATCACAAATTAAGTATGATGGTAAATATTAGGTGGTACAGAGAAATGTTACTCCTTATATCAATTGGATGTGAGCATTCGCCAGCTACACCTGCAGAGTAGGAGGAAAAATTACTATAAATATAATAATTTAAGACAATTTATTTCAGTATATTAGAGATAGCCGTCACTTACTTTTATTTTTTGTTCTAATTGGAACATCTTTCTATATCTTAATCTATGGTCTAATCTTCCCCACCTTACCATTAGTATGCTAAGACATATCTACTTCTAAATCTCTACTTATATAAAAATGAAAGTTTGTAAGTTTGTTTGTCTGTAAACAATCTCCGAACAAATCTATCACACGCAGGGATCTGAAATTTCTACAATAGAAGGACATTTCCCATTCCTAAACGAATTTAAAATATTAATTAGTTTTCTTTAATCAATTTTAACATACTTCCAAAACTTGAGCTAACCCTAATGAATTGGGCTTTAAATTACAAATTTGTTTATTGACGAAAACTATTTTTGCTCTGTTGAAAACAATTACAGTAGTGGTAGATATATAAGTGTGTTCCAAAAAAAAAAAGAAGAAGACAAGACGAAACCACTCCGAACGAAAATCCAGACTGATGCAAGACAGAGAAATGCATCAAGTAACCAGAGACGCGAAGGCCACTCCCGGAAGAGAAAACAGACAGCATCACATAAGACAAATCAATCAAAGAAGAAGACCAGCTGAAGCAACCGCTGAAAAAGAATCAAGACTGCAGCGAGTTAGAACTGGCACTAGTGCTGCTCGAATGTGTATTTGGAAAAATTTACAAAATGCAGCTTACGACCCAGTAGATTATGCCTCTGATCCTTTGTGTGTTATTGGATCAATGTCTGTGACATGCTAACACTGTGAGGCAGAGAAGTGGAAACGTGACACTGCAAGATTGTGCTACAGAGGACGAAAGGTTCAACTTCCATAATTATTGGATCCTCCCAGTCTCGAGCCCCTACGCACTTTTTTGCTTAGACAGTCTACCTAAGATAAACATTTCCTGGAAGTCATCAGAAGGTACAACAACTGTTTCCAGATAACATCTTTCGGTACAACCAAAGAAATTAGAGAGCCTGCATACATGCTGACAATCAAGGTAAAGGGTAAAGTATATCACCGCATAGACTTCCTAACCATTGCCAAACGACGAGCCTACATTATTATTATTATATTATATGTAATGCTCCAGTAAATTGGCCGAAAAATCTATTCTCTTCGGAGGGTGCTCCTAACGATTCTGGGGAGAGCCAAACATTGCATGTTAAAAGTGAAGCCAGTGGAAATTGTATACTGCGAGTAGCAGGATCTAGTAAAATAACTGTACACCTAGAAAAAGGAAATATCGATTTCTGGCTCTACAGTAAATGGAGCAATCATTTATCAAGCTGATCGAAGAAATTGGGTATCTAAATCTAGAAAATGAAGCACTAAAAATGAATCGAGATACAACAGAATTTAGTGATATAGAAGTTAGTGAAACACAGCAATCCAACTATTACACTGATGAGGAAGAATTAGATAGGCAGACGGTCTTAAAAAATAATAAAAAACCATCCAGGAACCACCAAATGGGAGGCCAAACCACCAAATGGTAACAGAAGTACAAGTACTGAACCAAAACCGGTTTAACCTAAGGTAGACCAACCAAAAGGTGAGTCTATCAAAAATAGCGCACCAAAATTAGTGCAACTGTAAGAAAAGCCACCACCACCAATAAATATTATAGGGGTGTATCCAGTTCCCCAGAAATGCAGTCACTGATAAAATCGATTACTGACAAAGAATATAAATAAAATCGCAAAGAAATTCTTTACACGAAGATCCAAATTAAGCTAAAGAGGAGAACCACGACACGCATATACCACAATGTAAAAAATATCAACGATTTAATCACTCTGAAAGGTATGTAGGTCGGAATCCAAGATATTTAAAATGTTCAGGCAAACATATTACTCAGGTATGTACAATAAATAGGCAGATATGTGTCAGCGTAATGCATCCATTGTAAGGGACAACATCCGGCTTATAATGAAGTCTGTAAGGTTGCTAAACAACTATAAAAACGAAACTCGAGATACAAAAACATCAAAGCAGATAGATCAAACCCCTCAACCTAGCAACGTCGATCAAATAAGAAGATTCGCACAGGTAGTATATTGTTCGGGTTTTAATAAAATGGATAGACTCTGGAAACAACAGAATGCGGTACAACAGTATAAATCGCTCGGACGTGTTTTTATAATTAGAGGTAACTTTTGTTCGAAGAAAACCCATTGGTGATCAAGACTTCGATGTTAAAGGGAAGAAAATTGTTTGCAGCAAGGCAGACATTAAAATATGAATTTTACTCTAGTCGTTTACAAATATTCCAGTGACGGAACTAAGACCTAATAATCTTGTATGTAACAAGAAGTATTTCTCAGAACTATACTTTCACATGGAAAACCGCTCGCACCTGTTATCATGACAGTCAGTGATACAATAAGCAAAAGGGAAAGTGCACCAACATTAACATATCCAAAAATGAAATGGGATTACTTTCGCAAAATAATGGAGGAACAAATCAACCTTCAGGTGCCAATAAAAAGTTCACGGCAGTATGCAAAATGAGGTGCTTAACATAACCTCACTAATAAAACTTAGCGGTTTAATGAGGAAACTGCGAAGGGCACGTAAAACTGGGCAAATCAATCGAGCTTTGGTAAACACAACTATTCTTAAGAATTAATGCTACAGTCTCAAATCTCCTAAACAAATTTTAAACCGAATCAAACAATAGGCATTTCGTTTGTCTTACTATTGAAATTCTGATTACTTATCGTGGAAGGGGACGAAAAGGCAAGAAGTCCCAAAAAGAAAGTCGATCGGTTTATTGATTTTCTCGAAGAAACCTTCAACCACTACCAAGGCAGGGGAGTTTCTTGGGACCAATCTTTTATACAAGGGTCATACTTTTACGAAATGAAGGAACTATAGCCAACTTTGCAAATGACACAGCAAAGTCCGGAGGATGACCAATGCAGATTTTACCGACAAAAAAGCGTTGGAGAAGCAAGCTATTGAGGTGAAACCCACTCATATTAATTTTACAAGCCAAAAAGCTAACCTACCTATAGAAATCAGCTCAAGGCAGGTGCTTACCTTTGCATAACTCTCGATGCCAAACTCAAGTGAAGAGAGCAAGCTTTTGTTTGCAATAAGCTTGAGCTTGCGGGAACGCGCTTTTCTGGTTAATTTTGAAGGTGCCCTAGTGGCAAATTGAGTTTTTGTATTTTTTAGCTAATTGTGTGTTGAGATCAGAATTTTTGTTTGTTATTGGTCAATGGATGGCAAATGGAAATTAAGTGATATTATTCGGTCGTGGTCAATATTGGCTCAAAAAGATGAAAAAACTTCCCAACGTGATTGGATCGAGTTCAAGTCATAAGATATTTAAAAACAGCATATTCCTAATAAAGGAATATTAATTTTCCAGACGTCATTGTTTTGCGAAGTTATCTAAACTCTTTGTCAGTAATCGATTTCATCAGAGACTAAATTTCTTGAGAACTGGTTACACCTCCAATATTTATTAGTACAATTACAACTTGGCTTCTCAAATGCAGACTGGAGTGAAAATAGTCAAACTAGTAAATCCAACATAGGTTTTATTTTCATTCTCGGTGCTCTGATAAGTTGGACATGTATAAAACAGACTTTTTATCTACGAAAGCTGAATTTATCGCCCTTGCATAAACTTCGAAAGAATGCATGTGGCAACCAAACGAAACTCATTGATATAGAAGCACACCACATAAGAGGCAATATTGAAAATGGTAATCTTGTAATTGAATATTGCTCAAGCGAAGCTAATATTGCCGATTTTTTAACTAAGCCATTATCAAATTAGACAGTGTTGGTTTTTCTTTAAATAATAACTTTAAATCCATATTTCTTTTCCCATGAAAAATGAATTATGAGTTATAGTAATATTTTTCCTTTTACATGAGTTAAGGAGGAATCTTTGATTTACCTGTTTATCCAATTTTCCTGATTATCCTATAATAGTTTGATTATATAACATAGGCAACCGTCCAGTTTTCTTATGGCTGCTCACTTCTTTCAATGCATCAGAGATGGCGTGTAAAAACTAAAGTATCTTTTTAATGGTGTTGAACTGACCAGAATAATATAAAAAGTCTTTTTCATTCAAAAAATTTTCCGAGTTGTACTTTTTATAAGAATGTTGTGTTTTTTTGTAAATGCATAGTTGCGAAATTCTAATTTTTCATGTATTTAATCCCAAAACATTTGAAAGCAAAACAATCCTGGCGGTTTCTTAATTTCGTTAGGTATATAAATAAAAGGACTATTTGAATTTTTAAGACTATATACTCGTATTTAGGTATACATTTATCGATACATTTTGATTCTGTCGCTTTTTCTAAAAGTAGGCCCAATTTTTTAGAATAATTTAATGGTTTCAATGTTTTAAAATTCGGTGCAAGTTTATCTGTATGACTTCGACATGAAGAAAAATGAACGCCCACACAGAAATAACATTTACGGACAGTTCTATTATGTTATTATGAAACATAAAATATCCACCCACTATTGCTACTTCTCACATATAGCAGCGTTAAGAAAAATAATTCATCTAGAGACCGTTTATATACGGATAAATATTAAATATAATGTTGAACCACATATTCATTTATTTTTAAAATCACAACATGACCACATAAATATTTAGGGCTTTAATTTTTGCCAATTAGCATTTATTTTTTTTGGGAAAACCATAAAATTTGTATTTACTAATAGATAGCTAATAGAAGATAGATTAGAATTTATCATGTTTATTTATTCCAGATTTGAAAAATTTTGTGGTCTAAGGCTGGAATACCTTTAGACCTAGATCTATTGCTATTTGGGACCAGGATGTAAACCTCTGTGTTTTTAAGTAATCTATCTTACTATCTATGTACAGTAAACCTTTCAAAGGTACCATATTGCATACACCGTGCGTCTCGACTAAGAGCCGTATAATACTTTTAATTCCCATATCTGTTATACATTTGACATCTTTATTTTGAAAAAAAAAAATACCAGAATCCTGCATCAATTTTAAAATTGACATGTTTGACATTCTATTGTTTAATTGGTTTTGTAAATTTGGTGAATTTGTAATTTTTATTAATTAAAATTATAGTTAATAAGTTACAATAATTTAAATTGAAGATGTTCCGTATTAAAAAGTAATTAGCGAATTAAAGAGTAAGCAATTCCTATAGCAAATTTACCTTTAATCCGGATTTTGAAACTAAGATTTTGGTATGGTATAAATTTCAAAATTGATGTAATTGCGTCAGTTCAACAAAACTTATATATATATATATATATATATATATATATATATATATATATATATATATATATATATATATATATATATATATCGATCATATTTCGTGGGACCTCCAAAATTCAACTCTTAGATTTCCATTTTTTAATTTTTTTATTGTTAGACTCAGTTTTGGAATGTTTTGAAATTTTTATATTGTGTCCATGTATAAGATGGTATATTTTGCGTTATATAAATTTTTTTTTTGTTTTACTACATAAAAAAAAATAATATTCATTTTTTTGATTGATTGATTTTGAATGTACTGCCAAGCATTAAGCAGGATATCAAGGAAAGCGCCGGGCCCACAGTACACCCGTTTTTACATATACTTGGAAGGATATGGAAGGATACTAGTTAAATTATTGAGATCGACTCGGTTACAGATACCTTGGCGGCCAATAATTAGTAAATTTTTGTGGGTTAGGGAAAGGAAAAGTATGTTAGTTATGACTTAATTGGTCCGATTTCCCGGTATCCAATATTCAAACTACTGTTAGTGTAAGACAATCACATTTTTGTTGTGCTGCTCTGCATTCTGCCATCTCTTATCAGCAACTCCAGTGTGCCACCATTCATCTGTAATCTGCAGAGGTTTCCTGAAAACAAAATCTATTAATGAACTAATTGCTCTTAGCCATAGACTGTAAGAAATAGAATTAATTTCAATCTGAAATTATAATTTAATTAATTATAATATTATAAAATTATAATTCTGCAATCCATATGCTGTAATAAATTGGATTAGTTTCCCTTGAAATTCATTCCGTTGCGTTGTTGCTAAAAATTAAGTGTTAATTTAGTACCGTACTATAATGGTAATATAAATCATAATATAACAGTACCAAGATATGAAATAATATAACATACAATAATATAACAATATAAACACCAAAATTCAAATCTGAAACATAAGAATATACAGAATATAAAAATATAAAATATAAAGATATCAGAATTAATTAAATAACATCGGCATTTGTACGCAAATTAAATGCAGCAGCGATACTTGATTCGTCACTTATTATTTTATGGCCCTTAAGATCTTCGTTAAAACATGTAATTTGTAGGAGAAGCCGGCATCCATCATCTTCGGGATGATAGCTTTCAACAACGTCACGTATTTGACCATACGGATTTCCTTTTGGGTTTAACAGAAAACCTTCAGAGCTTTTCTGGTACAGATATAATTTATATAACTTCATTTTATTAAATAAAATTGATCTTTCAACATATAAATTTTAATTTAAACCCTAAAAGAGACCACCCAAATATTACGCACAGACAAAACCACTCTACACTCCAACAAAACTAAAAGAAACGAAGAATTACAAATTTTAGCTTAAAAACTAATATATTTAGAGTAAATGTTTTATCTATTTAATATATTTTATTTATTTTTATATAGATTAGAAAAATGTTTGCAAACTACATTTTCCTAATTTATTTGTTGCACTGCCCAAAAATTCTACAAATCGAATTTTATTAAAATAATTAAACAATTGAATTCGATCGAATCCACCGTTTTATAGCAATTACACAATGTACTTGCATTAAAATCTTATTTATATTTACTTTAAAACCAAAAACACTACAAATCGAATTTTATTAAAATAATTAAACAATTGAATTCGAACGAATCCACCGTTTTATAGCAATTACACAATGTACTTGCATTAAAACCCTATCTATATTTACTTTTCATCAAAAAAATTAATATTCATGATAAATTAATCTGCAATTATATTTGACAAAATACCGTTATTTTATGTGTTTTAGCTAGCTAGATCTGTGCATCGATTGTGCCCGCTAGATGGCATAGCCACCAACATCTTAAAAATGTTGATATACCATTTTGAAGCTGAAAATTCAATCTTTCAAACGTGTAGCTGCTATAGGACTTTAAAGTTGAAAAATAATCAAGCTTCAAATGAGTCTAAAAGCAAACAATTAGCACAGATATATAGCACAGATTGGCCACTATAGGGTTTCAAATTTAAAATATGAGAAACATCTTGTTTGTAGAATCTCTTGTTTCGGCTCGCTAGGCTGTTTAAAAATTAATGTACATATTGCATTTTTAATTTTCTAGTAAAAATAGATTAAATTGAACAGAAATTAGGAAAAAAAAATTAACTTCTGACAAATATTTTAAAACCCAATAATTCAAATAGAATTAGTGCAGTTAAAACAATTGATTTTATATTGTAAAATGATAATAAAGTAAAAAAAATAATTAATAAAATAAAGCAGGGTTTCAATTAGTTTAGCCAATAGCGCTAGAGGATGTCAATAATGAAAATTTTATTTGTTTTTGTTAAAATATATTTATTTGTGGTCATTATTTATAATGACTGCTCCTTAATTATGTAGTCATGTTTGTGAAGTGCTGCTTGGGCGAATTTCGAAGATCCTGATACTTTCTCTGTAATTTTATTTTTTCTAGTTGGAATATATTTTGACCGGAGATCAAAATATAAACAATTACAAAATATAAACGGAAAAGAAACAATTATTTTAGTGAAATTTTCAAAATTACTCATAACTATTGTCTTACCTTCAAAGCAGTACCACGTCAAATTTGCACAGGATACTTTTTTTTTTAATTAACCATACCAAAAATATTAGCAATACCTGAGGCAGATGATGAAGTCCTAGTTTCTAGATGTTTTTGACAATAGCATGTCTTAATAAACCTGTATTCGTTACGGGTGATCCAACCAATCGTACACAATATTCAGAGGACTCATCATGATACACTTCTTCTAGAACTTCTGTTGGTCGTATAGATATCGGATTCGATTGATCTCAGGCGCTAGTGCTTGATGTCGGGTGCAAGCGTAGGTGGTTTTTGGCAAAGGATTGGCTGTTGGAATTTTGGTAATTCCCAATTTGTTTAATTTGTACAATTTTATGCTGCATTTGCCACAAATTCTCTGATTAAATATATATCAGATTTTTATTAGCAGTCCTTCCTGAATTTGCACATACTGTTTGACTTTTTCAGCTAATGCTGTGCTAGTTTTTAAATTTTTATGGTTTTCTAAATTGAATGGATTACAGCACTGAGCATGCACCACCGTTTGATTTACTTTCACTTTTGCTTTATTTTAATTTAATTTCACTCAAAAAATTTGCGAAAAATACTACTTTTTGTTTGCAATTTTAAGTATTAACTAAGTACAGTACAAATTTGTCGAACTATTTATAACAAGCAGTTGGACTGGTATTGCTAAATCACCCATTTATCAGTCGTAATATTCCGTTACTAGTAATTACCCCTAATATAATTACCTTTAGTTTTAATTAGCTCTACAGTTCTATTACCCTAATTTTATAACCTCTAGTTTTACTATCCCTAATTTATTGTTTGCTTGAACCACTTTTTAAATTATCATTTTTCGACTTATAAGTCAAATAGCAGCTAATCTAGACCTAGTGCAAACGCGATTTGTAGCCCGCTTGAAAGATTGAAATTTCAGCTTGGTAAGCTACGCCATCAAGCGGTCAAAATGTAAAGATCAAGCTCGCTATAAAATAACTGTACTTTTTCAAATTTAATTGCAGATTAATTTAGCATGAACATTAATTTTTTTGATGTAGTAAAATAAAAACAAAATTTATGTAACGCAAAATATACCATCTTATACATGGACACAATATAAAAAGTTCAAAACATTCCAAAACTGACAATTCGAATAACAGGACTATTAATTGTCAAAATAAAAAATAAAACAACATATAAACTACAACAATACAAATTAGGAAAATAGTAGTTTTGTTTGTTTTTTTTATGTTTTAATCCCTACAATTTTTTTCTGGGGCCGAAGCTCACCCAACTCTTTCGCGGTTATTTTAACGTCCTTACTTTTCGCCAACGAGGGCCAAATCGAGGTCGCACGAATACAGGTTCGCGATTTTTGAATATCCATCTGCGCAATGCATTGCTCCATGCGAGCCTCTACTGACATGGACGATGATTCGGTCCATCGACTCTGCACTCCAACAGGGGGTCATAGTTGTGTTCATCGTCATCACCGATCGTAACCAGGTGATGAAAAATCCCTTTTGCAACCCTCCCCCGTAGGGATTCGAACCCGGTATCTCCCGTCCCAAACACCGCAGCTTTAACCACTGCGCCAATTGCTCGGTTTTGGTTTGTTTCTTTTTGTGTTTTTATTTTAATTTCGGATATAGGCTCAGTTGGAAAAAAATCTTGCAAGTTGTCCGGAACTGACTGGAATTTTTAAACGTTTTCTGGTCAAAATAGAAATCTCGGGAGTTTTCATGTGGGCCGAATGCCAAAAAACATTTAGTTCGTAAATATTTTTGCCTTTAAATATTTAAAAATGTTTCTTTTTTCTGTAAAGTCACACAACTCTATCAGTCGGGCAGTTGTGATAAGAGAAAATCAATTACTTGCTCAGCTTAAAATAACAGTTTCACCGCAATAATTTATACTAATCTTATGGTGGAACCGTAGTCAACTTGAAACCCTAATTTTTCTTACGTCTAAATGCTTTTTTAATTGTTACCAAGTACATATATTATTAAATAAACATTTAAATAAATTTGATCTACAAATTAAAAAAACTTAAGGATTTGAAATTTTTCGTCTAAACTTAAGAAAAATTAAAGTTTAATTTATCTATGGTTCTGTTTAATAGGCTAACCAGCGAGTCCTTCAGAAATCCGTAAGAAATAATTCGGATTTTGACGAATGTTATTTTTATGGCAGATTCAACAAGTAGCCTTGGTTTGAGGTTGAGTATAAAATTATTTGAAATTTCCTACAGTTTGTTCCTTAATTTTCGCTCTGTTAACTTTGTTAAATGACAATTTATTTAATCAACACATTTTCGATCAGTTCTTAAAGACTCACTGGTCAGTAACATGTGGACTCGATCTAGCGTATTCTAACTTAAAGTTGTTGCTGAGTCGCTGGTTGGCCCATTAATTGTAAAATTATGGCATCTTACCCTTGTAATGTAAAAGAAATTAAAAAATTAAAGGAAACTCCGGGTTGAATATCGAAATAATTTTTTTTTGTCAGGCTTTGCTCTGACAAACAAATCATTTTGCGAATTACATTTTTTATATAATGTATATTAAATTTTAAAAAAATCTTTTCCAAATTTTGGTACAATGAAATTGACTTCTTAAACACTATGCTTAAAACTAAACATTTATTAATTTATTTAATTTATTTTTAATATTGTTTTTATTTACAATTTTAAATCTTAATTCTAAAATGTCCGCATCAATTTGTGCTAGATTCGAAATGGAACGACATATGGTTGTGTAGTAAGAATACTACTAAGTTGTCGAGTTTGGAACTGTAGATGTGTACAATTTTGAGATGAGTTTAGTGATAAATTGGTATACATGTGGTAGGAATATTTGCTAATTAAAAGAGTTCATGGATAAGTTTATGTGTGGGTTATAAAATATTGTGCGATTCTGAAGATTCACCATGTATATGAACATGGAAGATGCGTTTATGCAGGAATGCGTGTATTGTTTTGAGTATATGAATATTGGAAAATTCATCCGCCTCCATTTTTGTTTGCTAATTTCTTTTTCTGTATCGATTTGCCTTGTTTGTAGGAGGGACTCACTTGTAATCCGAATTGTATTGATGTGATCCGTGCAGCTCCTGCCAGGTCTAAAGTCAGCCTGTAATCGTATGTGATTATTGGTTATAGGTGAGATACGCTCCAGATTGATCATGGCCAATACCAGAGGAGGGAGATTCCTCTCCAATTCTTGCATTCTCTTAAGTTACGTTTCTTTGGGGTTTTTGTAGTTATTCCTTCTTCCCATCTCTTTGGTATTCTTCCTGTACTCCAAACTTCCACTAATAGATGTGTTAAAACCACTGCTGCTGTAGATTAGCTGGGATGTTTTCCGATCCAGCAAATTTGTTGTTCTTTAATTTTCTTATGGCACTTGTTACTTCTCTCCGTTGGTGGATGGGTGTTGATTGTTACGTTATAGGTTTTTTTCTGTTTGTGACCATTATTCAGCAACTGTGCCAGTTTCGTTATTGGTAATGTGGTAGGGCTTAATTGAAAACAATTCTGCGGTATCGGCATTTCTCAACCTATCTTTATGTTAAATTTATTCTTGTGGTTCCTTCTGTATTTTACAGCGGCGGGTTTTACTTTGAATGTTGCTATTACCAGTTGGTGATCGCTGTACATATTTGCTCCTCTCAGTTTTCTGACATCTTGCAGGGGTGATAAGAATTTCTTGTTTACCAGCACGTGATCTATTTGGTTTGTTGTTCTGCCATCTGGTGACATCCAAGTGTACTTGTGTTTGTTTTTGTGTGGGAACTTACTGTCACTTATGAATAACTGATTTGTGATACTATAGCATCGATGAGGACGATACTGACATTGATTAATGGTATAGTTATTGTTGCTATTGCCTTGATCTTGTGTGTCGTGCCTGCCAGAGTACATTAGGAAGTTACACCTGTACTCGTTGTTAGATCCCACAGTTTTTTTATTTTAATCCGCTAAGGCATAATATTTCAATATTATACCGCTGTATTTCCTTTTCTACTTGTACTAACCTAAATGTTTCTGTTAGAGTTCTTATGTTTCAGTTTCCAATTCGCCTCCGTGTACGATATATGTGTTGGCCGATTGATATTATTTATTCTTTTATGTATTCGTTTTAGTAATCATTTTGAATTCAGATTATTGAATGATTGGTCTTTTGAATTCTATTCAGTTTTCAGCTCGAAACCCCCGAAAACCTCGCATATAGTTGCTTGACTCTCTCCCTCATTGTTTAATTTATATTATAATTATTTTTTAAAATTCATAGAAACCATCGAATAGCCTCTTGTAAAAAAAGCTCAGACTCGGATTAAACCATTATTTAAAATTTAAAATATTTACATTGCATTTTTTTTATAAAAGTTTTGCCATTGTTTTAAGAAATGTTCTGCCATTTGTTTTACTTGAAAAGGAAAAACTATGAACAAACGTCAAATTCAAATACAAAATTCAGCAATAACTATTAATTAACCAAATTCTTAGTATACGATATTTTAATTTACTGAGAACACTTTTAAATTGAATATATAAAGTTATTTACATCAAAGATGCGTAAGTAACATTTTTTGGGCGAATAGTTTTCAACCGCTGCGGCAGTGAGCCAAATATTTATCTCCAAGCCCAAAAAAGCTAATATAACTAATTTTTCTAATGCCGAAACTTTTTTACCACTGCACGTTCTTGTCAGTAGCAATCTTTTAAAATTATATCAATTTCTCAACCCTAACGTTTCTGTTAAGTGTTCTTGAGACCATACTGTATATATTATAATCTATTATGTTCGTTTCAATATATATTTCAAGATGAGCACACAATCTTATCTTCAAACTAACTCAAAATTATACTGTATACTACTAATTTGCTAAATAGTACCCATACGGATACTTTGCACAACACAGATCGGCGATTTGATAAGCTTTTATTGTTCTTTAGTCGCGAGATCTTGAAAACGAGATAGGTTAAGCATATATATATATATATTATATATATATATATATATATATATATATATATATATATATATATATATATATATATATATATGTATATATATATATATATATATATATAAATATTTATATATATATATATATACATATATATTGATCACTCCACAGCACAAAAGAAAACCAGAACCAATAAACCAGAATTATCTTGGTGTTAACCGTATAAACAGTGATAACAAAAAACAAAACCATAATAGTTAACAAAACATGTAGCAAGTTTAATAGTTTCTGTTTCAAGTTTTTTTTTTTTTTTTTTTATAATTTATTTAATATTAAATATTTTAAATCCGGGTTGATTATTCGGTTGGAACTAAATAATCATACGTGTGTGCGCGGTGCAATTCTACACACCAGACATATATCGTAAAATGAAGGCTTTTTGTGAATCTTATGTTTATAACCCCGTCGCGCGATTATATAATTTCTAAATTAAAATTGCATATTTTATTTAAACATAAAACCACTGTGGTCGAAGGTATTTGTATAATTTGTTTAATGGATCAAATTGAGCATAATAACCTTAAAGGTATACTACAGTTCAAATTTAATAAGCCTATAACCAAATATAAGATAACAAGTTTAAGGTTATGTGACAGTATTTTGAAGTTGACTCTCATTTAAATCCCATTAAGTGTCATTAAGTGGCAACACTGACCTGTAAAAACTATTTATTATAGTTACTTTATTTATATACATAATATATAGACATAATGTAATATAATTTAATTTTCGATAATCATCATAATTAATTATTAGAAACGGATCATTAATTTACATTTTTTTTTTGTAATTTTAAATACCTCTCAGATGACATCTTGTTCAATTTTTCATTATTTCTAATACGTTTTGTTAACGACTTTTTATAAGCCGTGTGACTGTCTGTCTATTTGTCTGTGCTCTGTGCAAAATTAAAATTACGCAACACAATCGATTCGTTCGACAGCAGAAATAGGAAATTAATCAAACGAAATAATACAATATAGCTTTTGAGGTTAGTAAGCTATGACCGTTTTGATCAATCGGCCATTTTGTTTTTTTAAAATAAAATTCACCATTTCGTACTTATGGTCAAAGTTGCACGCATAAATTATTTATGGTGAAATATACCAATAAAATTAAGTGTCAATTTTAACTATATTATAGCAATACAATCCGCCGCCATTGTCACTGTAATCTGGTTTGTTTCTTTCTTAAGATTAAGATACTTGATTTTGTATTTTTTGTTTTGTTGTTTGGTTTTTTTGTTGTTTTCGACAATCTCCTTTCTTTTTATTTACTGATATGTATTAAAAAAATAAAAAAACCAAGAAAAAGCAAATAATGTATATAAGAATATCCTTGACATCATAACTTGTTTTGCTTTTTTTTATTTTTAAATTTATTCAATAATTGAATCCCAATCTAGAACTATATATCCAGTTTTAAATGTTTTTGATATTGTTGTTGTTGTATACAAAAATAACAGCCTCACCCAAATACGAGTATCAAAAAAAAAAAAACTAACAAAAAACGCGCAACTTATAATTATCACAACGTCAACTGTTTCTTGTGTAGCGTACGAGTATTATTATTATTATGCTTTGTTGTTGTGGTTGGTGTGGCGGAACATGGTATGGTAACAGATATCAAAACAAGATACAATTACTTGCATTTTCGTTTATATTAATTTTTGTATACGGTGTATCTAAAATACCTGCGTTGGGCGAGTGCTATAACATTTACGATTTATTAGCGTAAATTTTATATTATTCAGGGTGTTATTGATTTTGTAAATTTTCGATGAAACGTCTGATGAAACTTTTTGCGTTGGTTGAATGCCAAAAATTAGTAATTAATTTTGAATGTCTGCTTCGTTCTGTTGCCTATTTTTATTACCCTGTTAACTCAAAACTTAAAAATACGGAACAGCGTCCGCGTTATGCATGGCTATTTTACGTGATTGAAGGTGTTGGCTATAATAAATCAATATACTAAACCGAAAGGATCAAGAGCTACAGAACAGGACATTTATGTGAATGATTTGATGGCAGGAGAATCGACAATGGAAGCATTGGTGGAGCTAAAGATCGATATCTTAAGTGTATTGAGCAACGGAGGTTTCAATTTGCTCAAATTATCATCTAATCATCCACTCTTGCGTGATATATTAAACCTGAATAAAATCCATTACTGAATACTGTCGAATAACCTGTCGAGTTATTAGCAAGTTGGCATATGGTGTGGTACTATATGTTCAGAAACCGATTTCATGGCAATTGTTGGCACTACCAATGCATTTAGTGAAGCACGTGATAATCCTATTCTGTGTGAGTTAGCTAAAAGATTATCCACTTATTTTAAGATGCAACTGGTTTTAGCTTCCGTACTGCGATTCATAAGCAAAGTTAAGAATGATCACACCGCAAATTTTATAATCGGGCAATGCACCAATTACCTGAAATGTCCGTTGAACGTAACTTAAATCCTCACGCCATTATTTAGCAAACAAATCGCGTATTTGTTTGCTAAATTCATTTAAATCTAAATTTGAATCATTAGTGAGATTGCCGTAACCAATGGCAGACAAATTGCCGATGTAAAAAAAGGTTGTTGCGAGTGGTCACCAATATATGGACCATAATTGTTTATTGATGAAAAAATTAATGAAACAATCCAACACACAAAGCAATTTTTTTTTTACTAAGTAGGTCTTCATAATACAAGTTATAAGGCACAGTAAATATGGGAACCGCTCAGAACTGGACTTTAAAGATAAGGTACAAAACAAGATATGGTACAAAACTGGATATTTCAAAATTGGATAATTCAAAACGAGATAAGGATATAAAACGAGATATGGTACAACATTGGATATTTCAAAACAGGATATTTCGACATGTGATTTAAACTTAAAATGATTTTTAAGGAAAGTCCTGGAATATGGCCAATTAGCGAGGAACTCGGTGATTTCTTAACCGATTTTGATGAAATATGATATGTAGGATGAAAATAGGATTTAAAAATGATTTTTTGGAAAAGTTCTGGAATATGGCCAGTTATTTAAAATCATTACAACAAATCATTTAAAAATGGGATTTTAAAATGATTTGTTGGGAAAGTTCTGGAATAAGACCAGTAAGGTTCCATACTTGAATATTTCTAAGGAGAGAAATAGAATTTTCCTTCACTTAATGGTTTTATTTTAATTGCTGCTTTTCTCATCTTATTAAAATAATCATTGACTTGATCGAGTTTACGGTCAGTAAAATTTATCTTCATCTATTTTTTATTCTTCTACTTAATATAACTTTTCTTCACTTTAGAGAATCTATGTGAGATAAATTAATTAATTTTCATCAACATTTTCATCCTACGTATCAAATTTCATCATAATCGGTTAAGAACTCGCCGAGTTCCTTCCTTATTGGCCATATTCCAGAACTTTCCCAAAAAATCATTTTAAAATCCCATTTTCATCCTACGTATCGAAGTTCATCATAATCGGTTAAGAACGTATTCCAGAACTTTCCTAAAAATTCATTTTAAGTTTAAATCACATGTCGAAATATCCTGTTTTGAAATTACCAGTTTTGTACCTTATCTCGTTTTGAAATATCCAGTTTTGAATTATCCTGTTTCGTCAAATCCAGTTGTAAAATATCCAGTTTCGACCGGTATCCAGTAAATATAGTGCAATCGAAATGTCTATCGGAATGTGTATCATAATCTTTCATTTAATCAATTATTACTAGTGATGGTGGAGATACTTTTTTAGTGGATTTTTGCTCGTTAACTGTTTTTGACTCCTTTGGTTCACGTGGGCTAGGCGTATTGTTTAGTTTTCTTTTTTTTCTTTGGCTCGTAGTTGGTATCCACTCAGTTTCTCTGGTGAATTCGTCTTTCACTGTAGTATAAACGAGATTTTTCAAATCTTCTGGATTAGTTTGGTATTCCATTTTTACACTTTCTTTGGGTGTTTTCACTTCTCTCTCGAGAATTTGTATATGTTCTCGAATCCATTTCATGGTAACATTTATTTCTTGGCTATCTTATCTAAACTTCGCTAGAGCTTTGGTTCGGTCTTCAATTCAAAAACTTTTAAATATTTTCTTGAGATGCCGTTGTCGTCTTTAGCTGAAGAACTACTTTAACTCATTTTGTTATTTTCTATATTTAGCTATAGTTAGATCCTCCACAAATCCATGGAATCAACCTCTGGAGACTGTGAATTTTCCTGAATATCAGGTATATATTGAAAATTGTCTTTCAACATTTTTTCGCCAAATGCACTTTTGGTACAAAATATTCATTTGAAATAGACCAAAATAAATAAGTGCGGTTGCTTACATCCAATTGTGTGGTGGGAATTTGATAGCAATATATTTTCCATTTATCGATCTAGTTTTACGTAATTTTCTTCCACTCCTGCTCTGTTTGAGGTGAAATTTAGATCTCAAACAGAATCTCTAAAGATTCTTGTTAATTTTTAGCCTATATATTTTTATGTATCGCTATACGACCGGTGATTTTAGGTATTTAGTTTGAAATCCGCACCAGTTTTTTAATTACGATATTTCGACATTCAACATTTTCGAAGATCGTATAAATTGATCGAAAGATGGCGCCCCATCTTAATAAACTCAACATAGCATTTGATAGATAACAATCCAACAATGATTTAAAATTTAAAAACATGTTAATAAAAGTGAATTTCTAGGTAGCCGTTGGAGGCTGGCAAACTATAAATTAATTTTTTTTTACAACTTATAAGTTATGAATTTCTCATTAGAGAACCCAAGTTGGACTATTATTGAACTAACATTATGTAATTAAATAAGCTTTGCATGTCACTTGTAGTGACAAAAAATTCCAAGTGAAGTTTACAGCCTAGATCACCATGAGTGCTGATATTTTATAAGCTACGGTTTATGACCATAATTATTCCGATGAGTAAAGTAAGACAGTCAAAAAGAACAAAGCAAATTTATCCATTTAAATTTAATTAGTTCATCAATTTTGACTGAAAAATCAAACGTCTACACCAAGTCATGCACGCTCTTCATTCCAGATTTATATAAAAAATGTTAATGATCGGATTTGACATTTTCCAAGCCCATTAAAGTAATTTTTGCTTACACTCTTTGATATAAAAATAATAAAATAAATTGTTTTAGTCAAAAGAATCAGTCAGGGATTCGTGCAACAGTTGTGGTGCACCGACTAAAAACTAATGACATATTGCGCAATATAAAATTTGATGGTGTAGGTCAAAACAAAAAAAAAAAAATTGAATCTATCGTTATAATTTGAATGTGGAGCAAATTATCAACACAAAAAATTCATCACTGTCATGTTTATTTAACATTTATCTCAATTCTTTTGTTTTAACTCAACCTTTTAAAGTAGGAATCTTAATAAATCGTTGCTTTATTGCTGTCTCTATAAAATATAAAAACAAAAAACCGAAAAAATTTGATAAATTTAAAGCAAGCCAACAAGTAATATGATTTTTGCTGTTTTTTATTTCTGTTGCCGTTGTTGCTGTGTTACTTTAATGCTGTTATTATTATTATTGTTGTTGTTCGCCGTAATAACACTTAACCACCAAGGTCGTTCTATGGACATTCACTTTTTTTTTTATTCGTTTAATTTTTTTTTTATTTTTATTTATGCGAAATATGTAACGTGATATAATTTTAGTTTTCTTTTTCGATTTTATTTTGAAAAGCTTGAAAAAAACTACTTTACTATACTATTGACATATAAAACGGTTTCCATCGTGAATATATTTTAAGGTTTTTTTGTTTTTTGCCGTTTTGGTTGCATACAATTTGAATTGGATTTTTTATTTATTTTTTGGTTTTTATTCTCGTAATATGGTTAAATTTTGTATTTTGTGGTGTAATTTCGATTCTGTGTGTATCCAATAATCGAGTAAATCAATACGTAGTAATATTGAATTAGAAAATATGTGTGCGAGTGTGAAAGAAGTACATAACTATGTAATAACGATGGGGTAAATTTTTTTTGGTTAATATCCAGACATGAGATATTAATGTAATTTGGTTTCAGTTATGGTTAATGCGGTTTCTTGTAAGTGGCTTTAAATTAATTAATTCGCATAGTTAATTGAAATGGAGTCACTATTTGAAATAGATAGGTTTCTTTTGGTTCGGTTCGTATTGTAACATATACAGTCGAATCGCCCGGTAAAGTTAGACTAATAACCGGTGTAGATTGTACGTTATTTTATATATTATCTGCAATCCTTTTCTATTAGTCTTCTATCTTTAATTTTGATTTCCCGTAACATTACGTTTCTTGCTTCGTGAGCTTTGTTAATTTTCAGTAATTTGGAAAAGTCTTTATCAACTTTATCCACTTATCGTTTATCGTGACGTGATCTTTGGCATCAATTGTGTTTTCTTTTCTTTACTATGCGGTGGAATTTAGCATTCGTTCTTTAAAACTTTTATCTAGCTCATACAGCTGTACCATAAAGTGTACAAATCGTACTTATATTACTTCTTTGGAGATTTTAAGATCTGTCCTCTTCTTTCAACCAGATTTATACGGGTAGTACCTACATTTACAGATTTACTACTTCTTTGCTTCACATTATTTAAATATTTATTTGTTATACATTTTAGTTGCTGAATCTTGATCATTTAGAACCACCTGTACACTTTATTCAGTCGGTACTGGGATTTCAAGTTACTGCACTGAAAAAAACTCTTCTTTACTTTTCTCATATTGGATTCATTTTTAAGGTAAGCCATAAGCAGTATACTAAACTTATATTGTCACGTAGTTACACATCCACCTAAGTTACAATCGTCAACCAGAGAGTCGCTTACTATG
The DNA here is from genome assembly GCA_963556175.1 of Tipula confusa. Taxonomy (NCBI): domain Eukaryota; kingdom Metazoa; phylum Arthropoda; class Insecta; order Diptera; family Tipulidae; genus Tipula; species Tipula confusa. The sequence goes on along the minus strand of OY744477.1, from coordinate 68,830,010 downwards.
AGTCTACTGCATCTTTTGCTATTAACTTCTTTTTAAATATCACGAATTAAAAATATTCGTTTCTTTAACTATTGAGGAATATATATTTTTATGATACTATTATATATGATGTACTGTTAATGACCAATAATGACCACCCTCCCATATTGACCCTATATGCATTGTGCCTCACTGTATATTCTATTATATACTATTTTGTATCCATTTGAGTTTGATTTTAAAAATAAATTTTGTTGACTTGGAAGAATTTATTGAAGCACGTTAGTAGTAAGTTTATTAAAAACTTTGAACTTGACTAGCATCTTAACCTCAAATATTATTCGAGTATGCAAATTTTTCTGTTATATAATTTAAATAAAATTGTAGAATTTGCACTCTCTTAGAATATGCCATAGTTTATTGTAAGACTTTTGGTTTCGAGTTCTATACATAAATTAGGTGGAAACTTAACCTTAAAACAATCAATTAGAATTCCAATTTAAATATAAATTTGACTTTGAACTTAATTAAAATTAAAATTTGATTGTGACTTAAACTTCATAATTAAGAATAATACATAAAATAAATTTATTACGGCTCAGGGTTTCAATGCCGTCCACATAAATTAAGACTAAACGCACCCAATCACCGATTTATTGTTGATTATGTTCCAAAATACTAATAAAAATGTTATTGATTGTAAATAAAATACGATTGGTATTAGTTCATATATTGTTTGTTATAAAATAATTAAATATTTGTTCGGTATCTGTATAATTTCGGGACAGCAACCTAGTCAATGTTCGTTTATTATTGGTATTTACTCAAAAGTCTTGTCTTATGTAAATATATGGATTTTTGAGAATATCAATACAAATTTTCTTGGTAGGATTTTTTCTTAGTAGGGAAAACACCCAGAATAGATGGTGTTAAATTTCGGTACACTATTATATGAGTTTTGACAGGAAAATGGATGTAGACTTTAAAAATAGTGCCTCAGAATCTATAGTATAAAACCCAATAGTATAAAAGTATAAAAACCAAATTTGAATGTAAAACTTGTAATATTTGACCACATCGTCATGGCTAATTGTGTGTAAAATTGTTCGTTGGAGCGACCATCTATGAAGAAAGATCATGTAAAAGATTATCAATCTAGTACTCCTAAACGAGTAAGGTTGAAGTGGTTTTGAGCAGTTCTTTTACTGCCAATTCTATCGGCTTTAATATTTCAATTAAATTTACGAAATTATTTGTAAGGTTGGTGTGTATATAGCTATGTAGGTATACATACATGTAGTTAGGTAAGGACAAATACAATACTATCTCATACTAATTTGTTTTCCAACTTTTCAAAATAAGGAAATCAAACCAACGAGCTGCTATTTAGCGAAAAATAACAGACACAGAACTTATCTTAGACACAAACTATTTTGCAGCGATACACAGCGAATATTACAAATATGTATTAAACGTTTTATTTATGACTTGTTTTGCAACGCACTTTTTGATTATATTTTTAATTTAATGATTTTTACATGCTATGTAACCAACACAATTTCGAGCAAAACTCCTTTTGGCACATATTTAGTTTCATCGACACTATACCATGAGCAATTGGCGCAATGGGTTAAGCTGCTGTCAGGAGATACCTGGTTCAAATCCCGGGTAAAAATATTGTTTGCCATTAATAGTACGATAAAGACCTGGTGACCTATAAGGAAGTTACAATTTGGTATACAAGATGGAAGTTTCATAATGAAAACAATGCAAAAGTCAAACGAATCGCGTTTTTGTTTTATGTTTGTAAGTGTGTTTACTGACGGAGCAAAATGAAAATATTTGGATTAAAAATATAATCGTAAGGTGCGTTGCAAAAAAGAAATGATAACTTGACCGTTACATTTGATATTTATAATATACGCTGTGTGTCACTTCAAATAGTTTGTGTCTGAGATAAACCTATTTTCATTACATTTATTTTTTGTTACATGGCAGCACTTTGGTTCGATTCCCTTATTTTAAAAAAGTCAGTAAAAAATGTGTATGAGATCGAAAGTATGGTAATTTTTTGTAAGGGTATGTAGGAATCGTTGATCGGGCATCACGAATCGCAATTGCTAACTTTAAATGAAGGAGGCCGTTAAGAAGTGAGACTTGTATATGTTGTACGAAGAAAAAGAAATACTAAAGACAATATTGTAGTAAGGACGACAGTTTAGATGTGGGGTCGGCGTAATTTATAATAAATTATAAAGGCCACGTGAAATATCACGGCGAGTGATCGTCTTTTAATCCGAAATTTTGTTTAAAAATATAAATTGAGGTATACAATTTATAAAAGTATTCAGAAACAAGTGAAAAAAAAAGAAAAAAAAATGGATAAAGTGAAAAAAATTAAGAGAAGCGGATCAGTGGAGACGGTTCTCTAGGAGGAGTTACGCGATTGTATACCAAATTTAGAGCAAGTATTAGAAAAACAAAAGGAGGAATACAAAAACTTATGGATTAAATTGGTAGATAGGGAAATGGACAGATTAGAGACAAGGAGACAGCAGAATTTTGATATGGAGGAGCTTGAGATAATTGATTATTGAAGGTTAAACGTGTTACTACCCAACGCCAGTAATAGAATGCGTTATACAGAAGTTGCAGGGTAAACCATATTTTACATCATTAGATTTAAAGAATTGGTTTCATTAGGTAGATTTAGAAGAGACATGGAAAAAGTATACCGCTTTCATGACGCCACAAAGACATTTCGAGTATAACAAGCTTTTAGATTTGCTAAAGCACCGGCGGCTTTTATAAGATACATGGATATAAGGTATTAGAAGATTTCGTAGATATTGAAGACGTAGTATGTTTAATAGATGATGTAGTAGACAAAGACAATAGAGGAGCATATAAAGTGTAGTATTGGATAGACTTTTGAGCGTGTTAGCAGATAATGAGGTGAAATTGTAATTGAAGAATGTAGTTGGACACAAGAGGATTTTTTAGAATATAAAGTATATGGGCGGGTATTGAGACGAGAGATCACCACGTTGAAGCGATAAAAGAATATCCTAGACTAAAACATGTTAGAAAGGTACTTTAGAAAGTTTATTTTACTTTTTAAGGATTGGGTAGCGTCATTTTTGATGGTAAAAAAAAATAAAAAAATAATAAGCGAAAACAAAGACGCATCAGCAGGAGGGTTTGGGCGACTTTATTTCAGAAAGGAGGAAAAAATAAGAAAATGTACCCGGTATCGTACAATAGTAAAATATGGTGGTAGAGCAAAAGATTCAGAGATTCAGATAGTATTTATTTTGATTAAAATTTAAATTAGTTTAAAGATCAAGAGTGATATTAGTCCAAAGATAGAGAGGTGAGCATTATAGTTGAATGAATTCGACTTTGTAATTGAATAAAAGGGTGGGGGTGAAGTTGATGGCCGCGTTAAGGGATGATTAGATATTAACAGATGAGGGAATGTTAACAGATGAGGGAATTAGTAAAGGAGCATAAAGGTGGATGTCTACCATGTATGAGATTCAATGAGAAATCGGGGCATAAAGAAAAAAGGTTGTTTATTTATGAAAGGTTGTACATTAGGTCCGTTAGAGATGACTAAAAAAGGGCATCAGCATATATTGTTCGTAGTAGATCCGTTTACGAAATTTGTAAGATTATTTCTGGCGAGGTCAACATGTACTAGCGAATCCATAAAGGCAATGGAAGAGTATAGTAAGGTGTATGGGTATCCCAGAAGAGTTGTGTCAGATAGTGGTACAGCTTTTTCCTCAAATGATTTTCAGAAGTGAGGAGAAAAAACTGGTTAAAATATGTAGTAGTAGCGGTAGCATGTCCCAGACCAAATGGACAGGTAGAAAGATTCAATAGGAGAACAGTACCAATATTAGCAAAATTAGCTGATAAAGAGGGAGTAGACTGGTGTAATTTATTAAAGTACAGTATTACGACGGGAAGCACGGCTGCTAGACTATTATATGGAGTAGACCAGAGATTTGGACAAAACAAAATTTGAGGCGGAGATAAATAGGACGAGATAAATAGGTCAGAAATAGCACTAGAAGAAACAAAGAAAGAGGGAAAACATAAATTGGATAAAAGACAGAGTTATAATAAAGAATATTTTGGTAAGGAAGTTGCTAACGAAAGTAAATTTAAGGAAGGGGATCTAGTATTGTTAAAGACGCGAAACTTGATAGATAGACAAAGAAAGTTGTACGGGAAGTTTAATGGACCGTATATTGTTAAGAAAGTTTTAGTAAAGGATCGGTATTTTTCTATCAGAAATATAGTGCATGCAGGTATAGGCAACTACTCTATTCAGGAATAGACAGTACATAGAGGATGATGTTATATAGGAGGAATGAGGGAGAAGAGAGTAATGATGATAATGAGGGTAATTATTGCAGGAAGGTGATCGGGACAGAACAGGATGACGACAGAAGAGAAGATTGATTTTTTTTTTGTTATTATTGTGTTACGATTATGTTTAATGCAATAAATATTGGAATCAAAAATGTAAAGGGAGGGACCTTATTGTTATAAAAACGGGGTAGAGCTATTAGAACACCGAGGGAGATGTTATGGTGAGATTGGCCGAGCTATAAGATTGGTATACATGTAGGTAGGTAAGAATATGTATGCAGCGTTGATCGGAGAACACGAATCGCACTTGCCAGTAGTAAGATATACAAAAAATAAAGAGAATATTATTTTGAGCCATTATAATAATATTTAATGTTTTCATTGTATAAATCCTCACGTCTATTTTTATGGTTTCATAAAAATAAACAAACACCAGGTTAACCGGTTTCGGTTTTAACCGGTTTATAAGTACGTAGTACGTAGAAATTACACTAATAATCTAAGGCCGTGCGTACAAACTGGATAAACAAAAAAAAAAAACGCGATATTTTCTGTTTTTGTTATTTGTTTTTGGCATTTAACGCACGGTATGAACGAAAGATAAATAATTTTGACAACTATATATAGCATTATTGCTATTTCAGCTGTGGTTAAGCGCAACTTAATATTAGGTACTTTAAAATGTTTATTTAATATTAAGCGTATTTTGTTGAACAAAATACAAGAAGAATTGAGGTAGTTAAATAATTCCTCAAAAATTTTTGAGTTATTTACCTCTGTCCCTATTTAAGTTATAATACCCAACACCATTAAAATATGGCGTTGGGAATCGCTTTTTAAATTATTTAATTTATAGTAAACAAATAAATTTTCTACTGCCAACACATAACAAAACAATTAACTCCAAAGAGAAAATTGAGAAAATATAACCCGATTATAACAGTTTATAACATTACTGAAAATCAGCCCAGAGATTAAGCACCGATTTTTAGTAAATTTGATAACTTTTTTTTAAGAAAACGGTGTGCAACCAAAACTGCATTAAAATATTTTCTTATATGTCGAAACTGCCAGACAATATTTCCATAACAGTGAAAAATCTGTCTTAAATATAAAGATATTCAGAAGTACGTTGGTAGGTGGTATCGATTAAAAAAATGTATATGAAAAAATGAATTTTATTTATTTAATTTTTATTTGTTTTACATTGTGTTTCTTATAATATAAAGCGGAAACAGGCGCAACTAATTTTCACTTGATTGGGTAGATTCTCGTACGTATCGCAAGTTACCAAATTGCGACTATTATGGTGCATACATGTACGTGATCCAAAAATTGATTCGCGAATCAAGGGGAAATTTATATATTTTTCATACGAAAAATATATAAATTTCCCCTCCTGAGTTGAAATAATGTTAACTTTGGGCAAATTTTATACCGCAAGCATCCAACATAATAAAAAAAAAATTATGAGTAATAATTGTGCACATTATATATAATTTTGCTAATTTTTGATATTTCTTATTTTGTTTGTCCCGCGCCAAAATTTCGAAGCGGTTTGTCTTGATAAAGACATTTTGGGTATTATTACGAATTAATTAAATTCAAAAAATTAAATTACACGAAAAAAATTAAATTACACGAAAAATATTAAATTACACGAAAATTTAAAATCACCGAAAACAAACAAAAAGAAATTATTACGAAATTAAAATCAACCCATAAAAACAAAATGAAATTAAATTAAACAAAATGAAATTAAATTATTACGAAATAACATGAAAAAATTTAAATCACCGATTTTTTTTTTTTTTTTTTTATTATTTAAGTTATTTTAGTTGGCTGGAGCATTCCAAATCACCGATAAAAAGAAACAGCAAGAATTTAAAATCACCGATAAAAATTTAAAAATGGAAATCTAATCACAAAAAAAAAAAAATCACAAAAAATGGCACAAATATTTCGTATACCACAGCCAACAACGATACACAATTAATAATTACAAATGTTTCATATGTCAAGTAAATTAGGTAATAATTTTGAGCAAAAGCTTTTGTTACTAACTTCATCCTGTGATGGAATTTTTTAATCACGTACATGTACGCACCATTAAATATGGCGGACTTGCAATTCAATTTTTAATTTACTAGGCATGGCATTCTCGGTACATCTAGCAAATCCGCCATATTCATACTATTTATCACACTGTTTTATCAATTTTGACATAAACTAAACAATTTTTATCTAGTTTTGAGTAGCGATTGCCCAATATAAATAAATATATACATATATAAAAAAATGGATTTAGTCAAAAAATAATTCGATCAAAAATTCTGATCAGTAAAACGATAGCGCATAAAAAATGTCATTTTCGCATTTTAAACCAATCGAGAATGCACTATTGTCATTTTCAGCTCGCAAATTTCCTAGGATGTATCGAGCATGTCTCCGGATGTATTACTCAGCAATTTAATACTATATATTTATATATACACGTTTTAACTAAATTAATATTATATATTTTACTATTTAATATTAAATTTTTTATTTTACAATTAATGTTACACAACAAATTGTTTGTTTAAAAATCAAAATGACACGAAACTATAAACGTTAAATTGGTTTATATTTTATAAACAAAACACAGCGAAGTAAGAAACGACACACCTACTGTAATTAAATTTTAAATGAGACTTACGTATTACTATACATCAATTTTTTTTGCCACTAAAATCGGTAGATCAGCAGTATGGGAACCCTAATTTTAGCGAAAAAAACATTCGATATAATTTTGTGTAGATTTGCTAGAAAAACGTACGTTAAAATTTTTTCAAAAATTACTATAATTCCAAAATGTTTACGAAATTATAACAAAACTCTTTAAAATCTTGAACTTAAACTACATATTTGATTCAGAAAATATCTTTAAATTATTCCGGACCGAAATTTTTAAGTATTTTTTGTCTGGAAAGGTAAACGAAATATTTTTTGTGCTGTTTTTCTGGTATAATGGTGTAACTTTTTATAAATTTCTATTTCAATTGTATAGAATTTATCGAGTTTTTTGCGGGAAGCAGCCGTATTCATAATTGGGGCTTTCATTTTAATAAAATTCAGTCTTATTATACTGTGATATGTTGATACCTCTGTAAAACGCGTGCATCACATCATTTTTCAAAATATATTACAGCTAACTGGATTTAATATATTTTATTTGGCCTTCTTTTGTTCTCTGTTATCTTTGTCCTTTGAAATTATGGCACACACTTATATTGCTTATTTATTTGGTCTATCTCGTAACCACAAACAGTATACGATAATCCGATATACATTTTTAATTGAACAGCATTTTTTATAATACGTTTGTATAATTTTAACTAGTTGCTCCACACTTAGCGAGGGCATGATTAAAATTATAATTGATAGTAGTTTATAAATTCGAATCAGGTTTAGGAAAAATAACAGTTAGCATATTATTTCAACATCTTAAAGTTATTATTTCGACACTCTTTGCATCGATCAGATTCCATTTATTGTTGACTAATTTCGATTCTAAAACGGTATTATAGGACATACAGACATTAGATGTCGACCAATAACCTATTCTAAGTATTTTTAATTTGGACATATCAGCAAAAATATAAATTAATTTGCATAGTGAATTAAAAAAAGACAGCACAGGATCCTAGAAAACCATGGAAGAATTATGAAGGAAATTAAACAAATTGTCGAAATTTGTTTTAATGTTACCTTTTTATGTTTCTTTATTAAACAATTATTTCCATAACATATTTAACATATTTGTTAGAGTAGTAGGTTGATAGTTATCGGAATCTGTACGAAAACTTTTTCTATAAGCGGAATAACAATAGCTTTTTTAATTTAGTCTGAAAGACACCCTCTACCAAACACACATTAAAAATAAAACATAAAATATGGCTGATATTAAGAATAACTTCTTAGGAATAACCAAAAAAATTGCTAGCATTTAATTCTTAAATAAAATCAATACCCTACTAAAACATTAATTTTAGAATTTAGACTATACATTTTATTTATCAAAATTAGGTTTTCTCTATTTTTAGCGTGTTTTTAACTAAAGCTATTTCTATAATTAATTAATTTCAAATAATGGTCGGCTTCTAAAATTTTTACGTTTTGAAAATTCTGGAAAATATTAGAGCATGCAATATTTAAATTGTTCTCAGAAAAACCGACATCCTATTACACAAAAATAATAAAGCTTTCGAGGAATCCACATAATCTATTTTAGTTTGAAATAATGGTTTATAATGTTTTACAGCATTAGTTAAACTCAGAGTCAAAAAAATTAGATCATGTTTCGTAACATTCAGGTTCAACTTCATGGGAAAAATTAACACTAAGATCCAGAAATTATATATTAAAGGCATGAACCTGATGGAGTCCGGTTTAATGAGAAATTTCTCATATGAGTTTATGAGAGAAAAATACTATAAAAAGAATTACAATTCATATAACTGTAATTTCCGAAGCTGTAATTAGTTTTTTAACTGCAGAAACGCATACCTTTTTTTATATTTGGTCTTCTGATCTACAACCTTTTGTTAAATTTGTAACTAAGCTAAAAACACGTAGTTTCGTTTGAGGCTTTAACAACAAATTGCATGTATTTGATTGAAACTATTCAATACAAAATGAAAATACATGTAATTTGTTGTTGTAATTTCTATTCCGATTGAAAGTAAGACATCTAATATTATCTTTGTAAAAGATTTTTTTTTTACAAAAAATCATATTAACTCATCATCTCCCGTAAAAAATGGAAAACTATCGGTCGGTATTAATTTTTCTGTAAATGTATAATTTTGCAATATTTTTTGCGTCCTCCTCTACTTAGTTTTTACTGTATAAATTCACTTACTTTAAAAAAAGGTTTATCGAAATTTACTCGTATTCTATGGTAGTGATATGGTATAGTTTATGGTGAAGTAAGGGTGTTAGATCGGTATAAAAATTAAAACTCACTTATTTCTTAAAATAATAAAAACCCATCTTGACGATCCGATTTAAATCTAGTTTTTCAGTCAAATTTGTATGTGCTAAATCGGTTAAATAATTCTTAGAAAAATAATTGTCATCTGGTCTAGCCATGTCACTCGGTTGACAATGAAATTAACCTAAACTTATAATAATAATAATAATAAACTAATAATAAATATAAAATTACAAAATCAAAAAAAAAGTTATTTAGCACGAAAACTAAATGAAATAACCATAAATCAGAAAACATACCTCATTAGAATTAAAAAAAACTGATTTCTGTAAATTTGGAGAGTTAATAAAAAAGAAACAGCAAAATGACTCACTAACACTCAAAACACTAAATCAAAATTATTTAGTACGAAAATTAAATAAAACTTCCATTGAACAGAAAAAACGTATCATAAAATAATCATTACAGATTAAAAAAAAAATTTAACACGAAAATTAAATAAAATAACAGTTGGACAGGCAAATTACTTCGCAACACTCGCAAAACACACAAAACTCGCGACTTCTTCCCAATCGACACATTAAAAAATAATATTCTTGATTAAAGTGCGATTTGGTCTTCAATCAACGGTAACGATTACCGAGCATTAACAACCAACCGATTTAGATTTCGGAATCTCACTGTTTTTGTCGCCAACATCACCGGACTTACATAGTCCACTCATTAATTTCTACCCATTATTTTGAAAAGTGTCTTTGTTGTAATTTTAGCACATGCATTTCTGATTCGTATAGTATCTTAGTTACTTCATCTTTTAGGTGACCATAAAAAAGGAAAATTGGCGAAGTCATGTGGTCTTGCTGCCTAGTTTACCGTTCCTTTTTACTGATCGAGCAGTTTTGATGGTACACTTAATCTTGGTTCCTAAATGTGCCTTGTTGGAGAATAGTGCGCTATTAAAGAAGTTTTTGTTTCTTCAGATTTGTTCAACTGCCCATCGCGGTTATCCATATTGGAAATAGATAAACTTCAAAAATTTTCAAACATTTTTATGAGAAATTGCTGATTGTCGAAGTATTTTTCGAGTGACAGCATGGTCTAAATTTTTCTTTTTCATTAAATAACCAACAGACTTGTACTTATAGTTTCAAATTGTTTTCATTACTAAATAAATAGTATACTAACAGTAGCTTGCTTAATTGGTTGCCGCTTCGTACTAGTGCAATTTGCAGTTGATGCTGGTTCCAAAAATAAGGTAATTTCGTCAAACTAACAACTATGGTAACTACAACTGGTTTCTTATTTCTAGTTAAATAAAACCAAATTTCTTTACGAGAGCTTTTACGTAGAAACGCGTCTTTAAAATGCATGCAACTCCCGTAGATTTTAATTTTATAATTAAACATTTTATTGCGAACTTTCATTTCAATACATTTTTTTAATAAAGTTTTTGAAGCTTTTTAAAAATTAACCCATCCGCTCAATTATCCGATAAAGGTAGACCATTACTAGACCATTACTCGTTTTGTTGTAGACCATTACTAGTTTTGTATTATCAAATATCCTAGTTAAGGACCCGGGAGCACAATTTGAGTCAAATCTTTTCTCCGAACTTTCCACTGTATTGGGTCTAGAGAAAAACATAACGAATCCAAAATGTAATGGCATAATCGAACGGTGACATTAATTCATCAAGTATGTCAAGATGCGTTACAATCGTGAGGATTGGACTAGCGTTGTACCTAAAATAATACTTGAATTATGAACCACTTTAGTGAAGAACTCTAACTTCGCTCAGAGTTTCTGATATTGTAACAATTCTATATGAAAGCAATTCTTTAGGCCTCCCTCAACTGTCCCATATTTGGTTTTACAACATATAGGAAAAGACTTTTGTCATCGAAATTAGTGGAAACAGAAGCCAAGTTTCTGACAAACCTAAACCCTGTTACCGTGATAGGACCCATAATATAAAAACACATAGTACTACCATTATAAGAAACAAACAGTTTACCTATTGGTGTTCTAGATGTCGGGTCGATAGAATATCGTCAAAATTTAGTATAAGCATATGACATTTAGGCGATTATACATATACAAATATTTTAATTATTTTAATTATTTTAAAACGATATCAGTAGCGACATCTAGCACGTCAATGGGCTAACACACCATGGTAGTACGATGTGTATTTATATTATGTAGGACCTAAACATTTTACCTTACTCTTCTTGCAAATTAACCATTCGGATAACATTTCGCATTTACCTCTTTCGAAACCCAAAAGTACCAAATAAGTCAGCTTTAAAGTTTGTCGATATAACAACACAATCTATACCTACTAAGAATCAGTTCAATTCGTTCGTGTCGGGTAGGGTGTATGGACCAACAACCACAGTTGTAGATGTACAAAACCATTTCGAAAAAATATATTGGCAACTCTGTAACAAAATTGATGGTTATCAATTATGTAGTAGACGCTCAACATAAAATCATTAATTTAGGTTGAGAAATATGAGAAATATGGCAAATAAATTTGTGGATCACAAAAAATTAAATTATCTGCCGATTTTTGGAAACCTTATGGCAACCAAAGAAGCATTACCTGCCAGCGAGTTTCCAAATAATTAAGTAAGTGATATAGAAATCATAAATGGTAAATGTAAATTGGAATGGAATTCGGTAAGTTGTCAAAACAAAGCATAACAATTCACATTAAATAAAAAACGGTTAATTTAATTCAATTTGAAATCCTCTATTCGTCGAGCACTTGCTATGGCCATCGATAAACTATAATGATTATATATTATGTTGTCTGTTTCATTTTGGCACGCTAAAGATGACAGACAAAAAAAAATTGCCAGTAAAAATATCTACGTGGAGTTGTTGGTCGTATTTTCACCAGCTAGAAATTTAAACCAAACATTTTTGGCTTATCTATACGTAGCTTAGATACCAGCTAGTTTAAGATTTATTTATGCGATCTGATGTTTTCTAGTATTTTACCAAGTTGAAAACTTAAAGAACACCATTAGCAAAAACATATCATTAAAATCGAGTAGGTATAATCAATAACATTTCAACATAGTTGGCGCCGTCGAAGATTTACTTTTGTTTTATTATCGAAAATTATTTTTCTTGAAACAGACATATTGTAAGAATGCAATTTTTTTTTTAATTTTCTTTACTGACACGGCTAATTTCATATTTAATTTACATTAGCGTTAGCCACCTGGAATGTTTAAAGAGTTGCCGTATGCATTAAAAATATGCTTACACTGCACTGGATTTTATATAGTTCGGGGTAGGTTCTGCACCATATGCTGACAATTTTAATTGTTTTCTAAATTCCAGCGATTTTTCGGCACCACTTGCGCATAATATCACTTGTGATGAACATTGAATATAATAATTTTAATATTTTTCGTGCGGTTGAAAGTATTTTGTTTGCACTCGGTTCAGTTGTTTACGAAGGAATAACTGTCATCTGCAATGTCATAACATCTGCATTGTTCTTTGCAATATCAATATTTATTTTATTAGGCATTTTTAGATTAAGCCAATAGTTCATCTACCAGAATAATCACCAGACAGAAAATTTTTAAAACTTTCGCAGGTGTTTCATCTGTGGATCAAATAAAATAAATAGTTTGATAAACAATTGTTTTTATATTTTATTATTATTTATATTTTTACAATCTACTTGTACTTTTTACAAACTACTTTTTACAATCTGTAGAATCTACAGTACACTGTTTTCTATTTTATTTATTTTTTTGTTTGTGCCTTATTTCGGGTAGTCAGGCAAATCGGTTATCAAAGGGGGTATATTGTTCTATTTTTTTTAAGATTTAAAAATGTGTTCAGTATTTAAAAAAACCTAAAGTTGCCTAATCTATAAATTATTATAAAAATACAAGACCAATATCTTAAGCACAACTTAAAAATAAACGTCTATACGATATTCGCCATCTGAAGAGTAGTCTGGTTTTGACGTCACATTTTCGTAAATTTCGATTCATATCGAATTATTCGAAAGCAAAACAATTTCATAATACCAAAATACGCTGTGAATCGAATTTTTTTGAAATAAAACATATTTTAGCCCAATTATTAGTACCCTTGCAATAATTAACATTATATTGTAATTTAAAATCCTTTCCGTTGTAAAACGTTAATCCAGTCTTCAATGAATATAGCTCTTCTTTCTCATTTAAAATTGATGATAGTCCTAGCCAAACTTTCACAAACAAAGTTTTAGCGATAAAATTTAAAAACATTAAATTTCACATAGTTTTTTTGCCGATAGACCCTGCACATATCTTACATTGCAGGTTAGTCAACTGAGAATTATTCTAATAAATTATATCCTAGTTCAACTAGTATTCTACAGGAAGGGACGTAGCTTCTGTAAAACCTCTAAAAGTGCTTGAATTAATGTAGTTATAGAATGAAGACTCCATGAAACATGTAAAAACTCCATGAAACAGCTTCATCTGCATATATGCCAGAACCTGGGTGGACTGACGGTACAAGATGTTCTCCTGAGGTGTTTCACTTTAACGAAAGATAAATTCTATCATGAGATTAAAGCATTTGACACAACAGTATTACTGTCATTTTACACAAACACACATATCAGAAGTTCCCAGATATCGCACAGCACATTATATAGGCTTTGCCGATTGATTGAGTCATATAGGCTTGTTGGTAATCCAAAAACACTTGATGTACGTCACGAGATATCTCGTAATATTTAGAAAAAATCATCCTCAATGAAAAAACTTGATCAGTGATTCACCGATTCGGACAAAGTTCTCCTAGGTAGTCATTTACAATTTTCTCCGCCAGAGGAGTTATTCTCTTCAAAATTATGTAAGACAGTAATTTGTATGCTGTGCAAAGGAGAGCTATCGAAAAGATAGTTCCACAAAGGATCCCCTCCGAATATCAAGAGCTCGGAATTAATACAATCAATTCCATGGGAATGGTTTCGTTTGAATCTCTGCGTGAATTCCTCGTAGGGTGGATCCTCTATGCAGTCTTCCGCAGTCTGTATTTGACAACTTGCAAATACTGCATTTGACACTTGTTGAACATTTAGTAAATCAGGAAAATGCTTCTTCCATGTGTCGAGCACTGCATCGATGTTAACATGGAGATTTCCATCCTGGCCCCGAATGGCGATGTACCTAGGTCTGAAGGTATGTATCAGTCCGGTGACTCTTTTAAAGAAGTTACGAGAACTGTGATCATTGCTGAGTGGTTGTACTCTTAAGACTTAGACCTTCAACTATTAATGCTTTTTCTGTCAATACTTCGTCAATACTTCATTCTTTCCCCGTTAATATATATTTTAACCAGTAAATTAGACGACTAATTTCGTGTTCTTTGGGTCGAAGAGACAGCTGAGATGAACTTACGCTGAGGCGATGTATTAGACTCTTTACGGAGTTCTGACCCTTGAAATTGCTGTGTATGAAACCAAATGTCCAATTTGTACAGCTGATGCCCAGATATCAATGGAATGGAAGGTCAAAAAAGGCGCAAAATAATTAAAAATGCTAATCGCTGCTTTAATTGTTTGAGTAATAGACATACCGTATTTAAATGTTTACCCAAACGACGATAATTTATTATTTCGACGAAAGTATCATACTCAAAACTGCTATATCAGAGAAGAAAAAGCAAACCGTGTCATGTGCAGCAACTGCGCGGTTTCAAGACATTGTAACCAGACAAATGTGGCACAATCAATTTTACCAATGGCCCTAGTAAACATAATCGGATTATATGGCCAAGGCTTTCCCTTTTAGAGTCAGGGTCGCAAGCCATTTTTATAACAGAATCATTTTTCAACGTCTTGGCCTTTAACGTCTTGGGGCAAGTTGAAGCTGGAATCACCAAATACATTGCTATACAACCCAAATTAAACTGCAATTGGGTCCAAATATATATTGAAAGGATACCTCACATCAACATCAGTCCTTTAATTTTGAATAATTGGATAACTTTACCCTTGGCTGATCCTGAATTCCATATCCCACATGAGGTGGATCTTCTCATAGGCGTTGATAAAATTTTTAATTGCCTGGTAGACGGTCAGATCAAAACCATAATCGTATTGATCCGGTGCTTCAAAATACCATTTTTGAATGGGTTGTAGGTGGAAACATTCGGCTTACACAACCCAATGATATTCAACCGTTATGCAGCTAGTTCAATTGTAAAGAAGTTGACATTAATCGAACATTAAAACTATTTTGGGAGAGGTCGAGAAGGTTAGCAATGACAAAATTATCCTAACAGTAGAAGAAAAATTATTCGAAACCAAGTTTAAAAAACACTTCAGCAAAACCACTTTAAATGAACCACCAAACGGACGTGCAGATTTAGTGCACTAAAAAGGCGGTTTGCCCATGATAAGGTTTTTTTTTATCAAATGTGTAACAAATTTATGTCCGAATATAAATCACTCGGACACATGAAGGAAATCATCAAAACCCGCCGAAAGGGTTTATTATGAAATAATTGTCAGGCCGTATATAGGTTACACTACACAATCGTCATTATATGCCATAATGTTACGTTTCCGTGAGCATCGCATAGTGTTTGTCGCTGATATAGAGAAAATATATCGGTCATTATGACCAATTGTTTAATTTCAGTGTACTTTAAGTGACCGCTGATATTTTAATCTTTCATGCTGTACGAACATACTGCCGGCCTTGAACCATCAGGTTCAACAGGAAACTATACTATTTTGACTAAGGCCCTTTTTAAAAATTTCCATTTTTTATTTTTAGTGTAACCACTCATGTGATGCCAGCAGATCCGGGATGCAATTGACCTATGTCATTCAGCCATCTTTACAAATGCGATGGCGTAAGATGCGTTAATTTGTATTCTAAAAGTTTTGTTGTTGGTTGACTAATTTGGAAGTGTACCGATGTCAACGCGTCCATATCCTGCTCAGAAAAAACATAGAGAGGACAAGAATTTAGAATGCTTTCTATCTCTGCCAGCAGAGTATCATCTCTTTCAATGTTAGTTATATGTAGTCTCTTATAATGTATTTGAGGTGGAACTAAATTGACTTGATCGCTGCTTCCTAGATTCCCCAAAAATGTGGTGCGCTTGGTGGAATAAAATGCCATGTGATGGCATTCTGAGAAAGAAAATGAGAAAATCTTTTCCAAACAATGTACTTTAGTCTACCACGTACTGTTTTGTAATATACTCGGTACCGTTCCGAAAGGGACCCTTTTTCAGAGGCCTAAGTAGTATGTAGTTTAAGCCCATATAGTTAAGCTCATTGTTTGAGATCGACACAAACATAATTCATCACAAGTGCTGAGTTATTTACCTGTCTGTCACTATGATTGAGAATATCGAATTTTGGTGGCATGTTGGCATCTAATTTTAATTCTAAATTAATTAAAATCTGTCAGTTAAATTATAATTATGTTAAGCATAGTTTTAGTGTTAGTTGAATCTAGAAAAGTTTTATTAAAAATACGATTATAGTAATTGAAATGTTGACATCACTTATATTATAGCGCAGCACAATCAATAATCGGTGATTTGACATTTAGTTGGCCATGATATTTTTTCATTTTTTTTTAACCACCGACTATTGTCACTAGATTAACGCAATTCAAATTTATATGTGTCGCCATTTTATCGTTATACCGTGTAATTGTAGTTCATACATGATCACTTTCAAAAAAATAAACAAGAAACTATATTTTCTACCATTTTTACGAGTTTTAATATAATATATATATATGAACCAAACAAATTGAAAAGATCAATAAAAAACAGCAAAAAAAAATATTGCAAATTCATTGCACCGATTACCTCATAAAATTTATTAGAAAATTAGAACGTCTTTCATACACGAATTTTATTTATATTTAACCAGCTCTTTGCACAATTACACATAGTTGTAGTGTTGTGTTGTGTTTGGTTTTAAAATTGTTTTAAAGTAAAAATAACGGTAATAGTACACCAACAAAATAACATTTATACGAATAATAAATAAATCAACCTTAGTATTTCACTTTCAATTTCAATATTCCAACTGCACAATGAGTGTTTCGGTGTATATGTGTTAGCTGCGCACTGTTTTGGCTGATGAAATCAAACGAAAATATTTCTGAAGAAGACCCTAGAAGAAGAGAATTTTTAATTTAAAGTTTCTTTCGAACAAAAAATATATTAAAATCGGATCACGACTTGCGACTTGAAAATAATAGTAACATTTATTTATTATGTTTCGCGATTTGTTGATTGTTGTTGTTATTTTCAGGTGACAATACAATGGTGTGCCAAAATGAATTAAACTATACGGAGATTACACAATAGTTTATTTCTTGTTAATTTTATTAATTAGATTTTAACGATTTACGTCATGTACATAATAATTTCGAAATTTATTTGATAATATTTGGCGCCTAACGTGTTAAACTAAATAAACCTTTATTTATACTTATTTGTTCTTAATTTAGTTTGAACATATTTAAAAAAAAAAAACCAAACCAAACGCCCCCCAATCAGTGCACCTTAAATCAACTTTCTTATCATTAAAAATTCAGTTTTATCTAAAAAGGTGACAAAACTAATTGGCTAATTAATATGCATGGTATGGCGATGGAGGTAAATTTTTTCGATTTAAAATTTATTTAAAATTTGTTTTTTTATAAAAAATTCCAATTTCAAATTACATGAGGTAATGAGGTCTGTGTGCGCACTCGCGATTACATGAAAACATCCTTGAAATGTGTGATTGGAATTTTATATATTTATATTATATATATATATATATATATATATATATATATATATATATATATATATATATATATATATATATATATATATATATATATATATATATATAAATGTATAAATTATAATCGCTGTTTACATTCGAATATATCGTTTCATAATTTGTGCGCATGCTTAATCCGAAAATTGCTCTATATTTAATTAGTATACGTAAAATAGTCGAAAAAAAAAATGATTTTTAACCTCAATTTGTTTTTATTTGTGAATGAAGTGAAATGTATTTTTGAACGCGCTCTATGTTATCCTATTATAATATTGTGCTGGATTTAAACTTTGGCTGAACAAAAAAAAAAAAAAAAAAACGATAACACTGAATATAACTTTTGTTTAATTGAATACTTAACCTAAAATATAACCTGTTGATTTAATTATAATAAATTTAATTCCAATTTTTTTTTGTTTGTTTTATCAAAAACATACATTATACATAATATATGTATGACACAAACCGAATTCAATTGAAATGAAATAATATAAAATTGCATTACTTTCTTATCGCACACGCAGGTTTTTACAATATGTATGTACAAATGGTGTTACCATATATTTGATCGACGACAGAATTTTTAACACACTTTAATAGCCCGTATAATATCTAAGGTGCTGAAATCATAACATGTCATATTGTAGTAAATATATAAAGCTGTATAGCATCGAGGTCGCGGTATTAATCAAACTGTCAAATATATCAGCTCTAGGTCATATCTACATTATTATCAATCAAAATCAAATTTTGAAAGGCTACACACAATGCAACAGTATAAAAGATAGTGAGTTTTGGGTAGGCGGATACATGTGCGAACAATGTACAATGTATTAAAACCCCACTTTGGGTATCAAAATATAGTAAACCAAATTAATGTAGTTGTAATTTATTATTATTACGATTAGATTAAGAGCATTAGGTGTGTACAATATATATTTAGTTTTTCGTTAAGTCAAAATAAAAATAAAATCTGTAATTGCATTTTTAAGTCGAAACAATTTTTTTTAGTACTTTAACATGATAAGTTTTAATGCACTAAAATCATAGGTCAAAAATGTTATTATTTCAGCATTGGTATTTGCTATATTTCCCCTGGGCAAATATTTCTTATATATTCACTACAATGTTAGTTAAATTTTGAGTGTAAACGCGATCTTAGATAATTTTTGCAAAAATATTTATTCATACTTTGCGCGTACATTGACATTTGACTTAACTTTGTCATAATGGAATACGAATTTATAATATAGATTCTCGATGATATTAATCCTTTGTTACTTATAGTTTGTTGTGGCGACCGACAACCGGATTCTCGGTTTATTCTCATTTGAAAATGACATATAGAATTATTCGAAAATTTTTTTATTTAAAATGAATCAAAGAAATTTGTAAATTTATCTTTAAATCTGACATGTTTTGCTATATATGGCTGATTAAAACCTAATGCGCTCACTATATAAAAACAAACTTGAACTGTAACTTGAAAAGATATTTAATTGAATATCCGGCTCTATAATTTGAAAATATTTATTTGACAAATATTTTATTGCAAAAACATTTCAGCTTAGTTGATGTACTTCCTGCTGCGATAGTGGTAGGAACAATTGCTGCCATAAAACGTTTCTTTGTTGACTTAATTCAAAATAAGCGTAATTAAATATCCTCTGGAGGGAAGTATTAAGGAATGCTTTTTTTCGTACTCTAATCTAACGTCTTTTGTCCAGGGAGAAATGAAGTGCTACACATGATTTCCTGGTGGTTGGTAGAAACGTCACACAACCCATTATGATCTAACTAACAATTTTCCAGAAAATTGATTTAATATGGTATTTGATGATCTGACACTTCTCAGTAAATTCAACTACGAGCTTAAGTTTTGTTTCCATAATGATTGAAACATTAATGTTCAGTTGATAAGTGATAACCTGCTCAGAAGTTTAAGCCACCTTTGAGTACTCGTTTCGTGAGTGCTTCTTTTTAAATTATATATGGTTACAACATAATGTTATAGGTTTGGGCCGTCATTCTTTCAGAAGGTAGCCGCTCCACCAGAGCCTCAAGATCATTTTCTTGAAAATAATCAAGAATATAAATTTTATCCAACTACCCATGACATAATGCAGGAGTAATTGTGGACGACTTGGAATCTACTGGAAGGCGTAGCTCATGAGCACTATTGGACCATAATGGAGAGACAGTCAAGCAGTAGTTGCAGTGAATGACAAGAAACCTTTATTCATAGGTTCTAATATCGAAATACGGATTACAATACCCGGATTACAAAAGACAATCGTTAGCAAAAATATAATAAAGAATCGTTCATTATATAACTGACGTCACTTATAAATAAATTGTATTGCGATAAAACAAACCTGAAAAAATTTCGGAAATATTCTTAAACCACAAATGAATCTAAGTAGCCGTGTTATTCACGAAATAATTCCATCTCAGGCTTTAGACTAAACACATGAATATGCCTTACCCGAAACCCTATGTCAACATATCCGCTTCAATTGCTAAATATTGAGGCTTGTGGACCCTATAACTCAAATAAACCGGTAATAAATAGTTATACCTATTGGAACTGCTATCACTCTGGTCACGCTTTAACTGACTTTTATGAACTTTCTCAACGTTCCGAAATCTTTTAATCAGGGATGAGAATTCCTGGGTCGACTCATTTAGTAACTAACCGTTATTCTGGGTTACAGCAGTAACTGAATGGCTACTTGGCTTGAAATCTATTATGCGATGTCTGGTAGTGATATGCCTATAGTAACTTGATCCGTATGCTAAACAATACTCACTTAATCATAAGCAACCAGCTCAGTTACAAGGTTTCATTAGAAAGTTTCCTAGCTCTGAGTAATGTGGCCTCGGTCGAACCTGCCTTTTCAACAAACTATCGACGTAGGACAAGCTGCTGCCTTAAACAGCGATTCTACTTCGTATCACCTGCCGTGCAAAAAGAAATGCATAGGGAGCTGGATAAAATACTGGCTCTGGGAATCATTGAAGAAAGCCAAAGGTCTTGGTGCTCTCGTAAGGCAATTACACGCAAAGCAAGTGAAAAACCAGTTTATGTTTGGATAGCGTGTCTCTTCCTCTCATTGAATGTCTACTTAGTCATGTGGATCGATCCGAATTTATGTCGAGCTTTTAGGCTTGAACGATGCTTTTTGACAAATCGGTTATACCCTTCCAGTAGGAAAACCTCCTTTTCGGTGGCAGGGACGCTCCTTGCACTATTTTACTTTGATGCCGTTCGTGGTCTGCAATGCACCCCAAACTTTTTGCTGGTTGATGCACAGGATAAGTTGTGTAACCGGTCTCACCATTAATTTAAAAAAAAAGTTTACTG
This sequence comes from Tipula confusa, assembly GCA_963556175.1. Classification (NCBI taxonomy): domain Eukaryota; kingdom Metazoa; phylum Arthropoda; class Insecta; order Diptera; family Tipulidae; genus Tipula; species Tipula confusa. The sequence goes on along the minus strand of OY744477.1, from coordinate 68,808,476 downwards.
AAAGATATAGATTATCTCAGGTTTGTGGTAGATGATGATTCTGACAATATTCGAGCTATTTCAGAGTTTTCCGTTCCCAAAACAGTGAAGCAAGTCCGAAGATTCTTAGCATAGTATCTGCTCAATTAACGGGTAATCCAATTATCATTTTTCCCGTAATAAGATGATCCCGATACCTTTTTCAGAGCTATATGGTCTTTTTGTATTATTTAAGCTTTTCTAATTAAGCTTAATACGCTTAAAGGACGAATTATTTCAGTTTGCTCAGATAACACAAATTTATTAGCCTCTTGATTAGGTGAAAATACTTTCTTTAGCTCAGCAGCGAATGCTAATGCTTTAGTTCCCTTTCACAGAGAGTAATCAGTTCTTTCGGTTGCCGAAATTTAAATAATTCAGTAAACTCTGGTTTTGTTCTTTCTACAATGCAATTCTTAGAGTTTTAATACCGCGATTTAGTTTCCACTTCAATAAAAGTGTTTTGGATTGTTCCCACTGCTTCCTTATATTTCGCTTTGTTTGGGCAGGTTTCGGAAGGTCACGGGACAGTTCATGAACATCTTTGAACATATCTGCAGCCTTATCAATATCATTTTGTGTACCTTATAGACTAGCTTTTTATATTGGTCCTGTTTAGTTTGCTTGTTTGTGACAAATTTATGCTTTATGCTTTTAGGACATCGGTACTTAATATTACTATTACAGGTGAATAATTAGAGGACATCTTTATCGCTTCAAAACCTGCTGCCTTTCGGCGATGTAAGTCTTGACTGCCAGTGAATATGTTTAGCGTTGTAATCATCTCCCGCAAGGAATTTTTTACACAACTTATTATGTTTCTAGTGTTTAAACCTAACGAGTGCAGTTTAAGCATTCCTTTCTCCTGTTGCTGCCGATGATCATAATTTTTTATTTTAGCTCTAAATATATTGAGCAACCTCTATAATTTTGCGTATGATTTTGTCCGCAGTTTATTTATCTTTTAACATTGCATTTTTTTGAATTATGTAGATCGTGACAGATAACATCGCTCAATGTACAATACGATTTAATAAGTCCGTATTCTTGGCACTTAACACACTTTATTGGCCGAGTCTGTTCCTGGGTTTCTTTACGTTGATTCTTTTTGATACTTTTCTTTTACTTTTTATTGTTTGCTTCTAATTATTTTCTGAAAGCCTTTATCAACGAGAGCGATGATTATTTTGCTTGGATCTCCAAAATTTAAATTCATTTTATTATCTCTACAGTTGGTTGGAGCTTGGATTCTGTTATTTTTTATATTTTTTGAGAATTCTTCTCACAAATAATATTTTTTGGGCTATACTCTTAAAATTTTATGCGTCGTCGAAATTTTTAACAACAAAGTGATTTATGAAAATTTATGACAGAACAATGATGCCAAAAGCTTTTGATTAAGATATTACTGTACACAATCGAGTCACTAGTTCTTGTTGGACTATATATATTTTATTGGACTATATATAGATATACAAATTCATAATTTTGTGGGCCCAATCTTGAAATTGATGAATCTTTTTAGAGTTTTTATCCGCTTCTTGTTTTTATGTAGTACCGACTTTCACCTCAACTAATGTTTACTTCGATACGATTACTGCGATGATAACAGAAGAGTGAACTGATATAAGCCCTTTTTCCTTTTTTCCATTAAATCTGTACAAGATGCGGAGTTGTGTTTAAACCCTTTGGTCATAACAGTTTTTGGTCATAACGTCAACAGTTGTCATTCTTTTAATCTTGTAATTCATTTTTACCTATAGCGGTGTTTTCTCATGAGACTTAGTTTTTTATCCTTTAGCCGGAAGCTTATCGTCGGATGTTATTCTTTACAAATTTTGCTTCCCTGCTGGTGTAATTTTTTCTAATGTGCACATTTAATACAATGCATCACTTCCGTATAGTTTTTGCAAGTGTGATGAAAACTTTGACTTTTTGTCAATTTGAGTACCTTTATTGTCATCTTCTTCTTTCTGGTATATAATATGTCTTTTGAAGATTTTTCTTACTGCAAAGCGTAAGCATGAACAATGGTAGTTTCAGAATTTTCAGAATTTATGATTTTTTACCATTTTTTCTTCTGGGTTCTTTTAGTTGCACTCTCAGTGTTCTACTTCATTCTTTACTGACCAATTTAAAATTACTGTAACTAGAGCAATTTCTTGCAGATATAATTTCTAGATAACGATTTTGACGAACACTGACATATCTGTAATTGATAATCTTCGCTTGCCTATCATATAGCTTACTTAAAACAGGATCTCTTTCCTTTGAAAACTTTGGCTATTGGCCGTCATTAGTATGATATATTCATACATATGGGCTGGTGGAAAATTTGTAAAAAACTTCACATCGATATATCTGCGCTAAAACAACTTTATGCTGAAAATTATACTAATGACAGTTCATTTTACTTAATAGTGTGTTGAAGCATTTGCGTCGACGTTAAAATTGCGCTCATGTATGTTTTGTGCTTCCTCTGATATATTTTTGTGCCAGAATAATATTTATACAGGTGGCCTCCAATGAATAAACATGCGGGCAGGTACCTTTATTACTCAGAATTATATATTGCACCTCATAAACGATTCTACGACAAAGCGAAAATGTCTGAATATTTTAATAAAATAAATGAGCTATACCTACCATCAATGCGATTTAAGAAGCATTTTTGGGCGATAACTACGCTTTTCGATACATTTGATGACGGTGAAATTATATTCATATCCGTGTTTGTTTCTCTATATATATGTATTCCTCTTAATTTAATCGGTAGCAAACATCAAGAATTTTCTCTACCTTGCTTAGTGATTCATGCATTGAAAAGGAGAACGGAGTTGCTTTTAAATTACTTACTCATTCAACCACACTATTTAACCATTTCATCAGCGGGCGTCGGCAAAATCTTACAACTTGTACAGATGGTCGTGTTTTCTCTCAACTGAACTATATTTTAAGCAGTATGTGGGATAATCGACTTATTTACATCAATTATGTTATTAAAACTGATATTTTTTTTCGATCCATAAGCGAACATCGCTTTTTCTGAGTTTAACGTACTATAGGCTAAAGAGATCAGTTATTTGTCTCTTAAGGTCTTCTTCCGCGCCAAGAGCGAGAACCACACAAGTGTATCCAGTAGTTCTTTAACACCGTTGTCATTTAGTACAATTACACTGATATGTGTAACATGAGCTTAAAGGGAATCCTGGAACAGAGCATCTCCTTGCCGTACACCAGAGCTAATTGCAAAAAATTCCTGATAGCTTGTTCTCAACTTTGACACAATATTGTGATTGCATTATGTACTATATAATTTTGCATATTTTTTTCATATTTTTCATCTTCACATATTTCTCATATTTACATATTTTGGTATTCCCAGACATCCCATTATTCCCTCCGAATATCAAGAGCTCGGAGTTAACGCAGTCACCCACAGGAAAATGCCTTCTATTTTTTCTAATTTCAAATACCGCATTTGATACATGTGGAAAAATCAGTAATTCAGAAAAATGATCCTTCCTATAAGTATCAAGTATACTGCATCGATGTTAACACGATGTTAGGCCTGGTGCAGTCTAGTGACCTCTTTAAAGAAGTTACGAGAAATGTAATCATTGCTGAGCTGCTGCACTCCTAAATTTTCAGCCATTTCACGGTTGTTCAGTCCCATCGAGTGTTCACATCATTAGAACGGTGGTTGGTTTTTATAATGCTACTGCTAACAAGATTTTGATATAGTGCTATCTCATCTTTGTTTATTGAATCTTCAATGCTGAAACAAAAGTTTCATTTTATTATGATCTCTGTATTGTACGAAAACTGCCATCTTAGCTTTGCAGTGACTTATTGATGATTACTACCTACAATCTTAGTTAAGCGGGTTGTTGTCCTTAATAAGTTCACACCTCAGTATGTCTGAGTATGGTTACAACTTTTACTTTATAATTTCAATTATTTGATACTATCTTGTCTTTCGAAACTATAATCCTTATAATCTATTAATATCCCATATCGAATTGTTTTTTTGATCGTTGATGATTTCAAAGATTTTTTTTCTAATAAAATCAATGTTTTATATTCGATCTACGCAGATCGATTAGTGGTTATACTATATGCGTTTCTACACGGTTATCATTAAAGCGTTAAAACACTTATCGACACACTACACTTCCCTAACATTTTATAGTAGCTTACTAAATTACATTCATACTAAATTAGTACAAGTATCAATACACATTATATAATTTTAAATCAATTTGACACTCGTCACGTTAATTTCAGATTTGCTTTCGTAAATTATAAGTTTGGTACGTCATTCAATAATTCATCGCATTCCTTTCACATTACAAAAATAAAATAAAAAATACAAAAAGGATTGAAAAAAATTCAAATTATTTTCATCAATGAAATAACTCTTTCGGATTCTATTTATATATACTTAGTTTAGAAACGTTTTTGACGTTTGTAGTTGCGCGCATCCCCACGAGTATAAAGCAAATTTACAGAAAAACAAAACTATTCAAAGACAAAACACAAAAATGTCTATGTGTTTGTGGTCAGTCATTTCTATGGTTTCTCTAATACATATGGAACAATATTTATCATATAACTAACTGTTATTGGAATTTAAGTCTTGTGCCAATATTTTTGTATCACATGTTTTGTACATCAACAACATAATGTATAAGGGGGTTGAACGATAACCTTGAAATATTTTCAATATAACGCGTCATTAAAGCTCGTGAATCATCACGAGGATATGTCAGTAAGGTTTAATATACATATATGTAAACAATATATCTTTTCGATTACAATTATCGATTATGAATATTTTGTTGTGTTATCAGATTATAGTACACATACGTAATGTCATTTACCTTAAGCATATTATATAGACATTATTCTTATAATACACTATGCACGCTATCAAGTTCATCAATAAAAAATAAAAATAAAATTTCAATGATTCAACATTTTTTATATCTATTTTTTGCGTTATTTACGATCGATTTTATTTATTTATAATTTTTGTTTTTATTGACTACTCGTATAAAAATAATTTGCCCACGTGCTTAATTTGCACAACGAACCGGAAACCCAGTTTAATGTATGTAAAACTATTGTATATAGCATTAATGTTTTACCAAAGCAGAACAAAAATTAAATCAAAAAGGAAAAATGACGGGTAAAGCCCTCTCTTAGTTAGACGGAATATATGTATATGGTTTCCTTCTTTGATGCGGTCTTTTTTCGTTAGAGTTGCTCAACATATGATAACTGTATCTGTCTCGAATGTTTTTTTTTAGTTTTTCCCGATGAATTTTATTTTTAAATACTTATAAAGGTTATCATATCTTATATTCGACAGTGTATTAACTATGCCATCTGTAAAGGCACGTAGTATTAAATTACTTCGCAATACAGAATCTATCGGATTTCCTTCTTATGTTTCAGTATATTTTTCTGATTTAATGTTTAATTTCCCTCCTTGATTTTAACATTGACTGATTGATTAGAGTGTACGGCCATTCATTAACCAGGAACTACCGAAACGCCGGGCACGACGTTACATCCGTACTACAAATAATAAAACCGGAGGAGTGGATAGAAATGTAAGTTATGACAGATTCGACCCGATTACTGACATCTAAGCAATTGATAGTATTTTTTGTGGGGAAGGAAAGGAAAGGTGTTCAGTAATGACAGAATTAAGCCGGTTTCCCGGTGGCCAATACTCAAACTACGATTAGCACAAGAAAATCACATTTATAATGTACTGCCCTCCATTCTGCAATCTCTCACCAACAACTCCAGTCTGCACTATTCATCTGTAATCTGCAATGTATTTCTGAAAAAAAAAAAATAAAAAAAAAATCTATTAATGGACTAATTTTTCCAACCCGACCGTAATACATTGAACTATTTTTCACCTGAAAATTACAAATTAATTAATTTATCCTATTGTTGCTAACGATTGTTAAGTGTATAGTTATTAATTTTAATATAATAAAGTACCGGATACCTGAGGCAACCACAACGCATTAAAAACTCCAAAACGTACACAAATTACAAATAAAAAAGGCAAATATCTACGAAAACAAATCTTAAGTTGTGATCATGAAGACGAGAACACCAGAATAACGCCCGAATTGAATAGCCCGTCGACAAGACAAGAACTCCCTCATCACTATGGACTGCAAGATAGAGAAAGAGAAGTCGCAAAGGCCAGAACTCCACATTCGCACCGACGTTCAAACGCTGAAAATTACATCTGCGATATCTTCGCACTATCCCTCCTTGTTAACACCTTAAAGGTAATCGGACAACACTGTTACGATCCACTGTCCACACCAGACAGAGGCTGAATCAGTGAAACCGTTCACAGCACCACGAGGGGATCTCCAGAAAAGTCACCAGCAGCCACTCCAAAAACCGGCAAGTTCATTACCAAGAAACACTCCTGCTAACTTCAAAGCACCATAGTAGGAATTCCAGCAGAATCCGAACATCAATGACATCACTAAGGAACAAAAAAATCCCAACGGAACATCACAAAATCGTCTAAGTCAATGTATAAGAAGCGACCACGAACTTCAGCACACTCCGGATACGTCACTCACCACCATGATAATTGACAACAAAAACACCAATAAAACAACACAAATCAAACAAGCAAAATCAGAAGTACCGCCAGCAATCCACAACACTCCCGCCAAACTACAGCTGAAAATCTACAAGGCCCAGCTATTTAACCGTACCAAATAACAGCACAACTATGTAATCACCAACAATTCATCGCGAACGCAGCTCAACGATAAAATTACAAACAGTGTAAGGTATCCATTGATTCCATGCCACTGGATCATCATGAATGCAATTATTCGAATTGATTGCTCTGACACGCCATTTAATTCGGGGTAATAAGTCGCGGCATTGATTTTTTTTTATTTTTAGAATTTTACAAAGCTTAGTAAACATTTGTGACATAAAGTTAGAATGGTGATCCCGGTGATAATTGAGTGCACCGAATCTATACATTAGGTGCACCGAAACTATACATATAACATTTTCTGGTTAGTTGCCGCATAATATAAATACACATAGTAGTACCATAGAATAATGTTAGCCCATTGACGTGCTAGATGTCGCTACTGGTATCGTTTTAAAATAATCAAAATATTTGTATATGTATAATCGCCTAAATGTCATAATTTTATTCTAAATGTTGACGATATTCTATCGACCCGTCAGCTGGAACATCAATGGGTAAACTTTTTTTTTCTTATGATGGTAGTATTATATGTATTTATATTATGGTTACCGTTATGTGAAATATTTGTTAAGCCTAATATTTGTTAGAGGTGTAACGTGAAATTCCTTTATAACTTCGTTTATCTCTTTTTATGATGATAGACATTTTGGATTCGAAACATGATTTGAACAGCTTAATATGCCTGAGTTTGAAAACGTTCATGGCTGGCATTAGAAAGGTGTAATAGCTGTGATAATTTGGTCTGATTTAGGCACTTTAGGGCTTTTAGAAATGTATATACCGCTGAGCGCATCTATATGTTTTTATATAGCTTTCCAGGTTTGTATTCAATCTCATAATTTGGAATCGTAATAAAGATTAACTCTACTATATAGGTAATCTCGTGCTAGTTTTCTGCTAACTTTCAATGTAGGCAGTGTATAAGTAATAATAAAATCACTCCCTTCTGCAAGAAAATCTACCAAATCGAAGTGTGTCATTTGTAGTTGTGTCCAAAAACCGGTAAAAAACCCGTACCAATGCCAACTAGCATATATGTTTAGCAAAAATCGGTCATTTAGGAAGCACATTATTACCTATAGCGATTGTTATAAGGTGTTCGATGAACATAATAATATCAGTTACCCCAACGAATAGTGTATCCTGAATCATAATGATCGTTTATTTCAGAAAAGTGTGCACAGAAACTACAACTGTGGCTCGCCATGGAATAAATCGAAGCCATTATTAATGATAGAAGCGTTTGTGTTTTCCAAATTGACCACCAAAGAATCATCGATTTCCCAATATATCAATCTGGTTGATTTCAAACGGTATAAGTTAGCTGATCCAAATTTTTACAAAGGAACAGAGATTGAAATCCTAATAGGAGTCGATCATTTCTTTACGATGCTATCGGAAGGAAAATTCCTTATATAATTTAGTGTTTCGAAAACAAGTGATGAGCAACCAACCCATTCTTTGAACATTACCATCGATACTTGCAAATATAATTTATAGATAACCTAGAAAAAGGTTTCCAACTCCAGAAATGGCTTTTAAATGAAAGTTTTCTAAATGATAGCATTCCATTTAGTGTACAACTAAGAGAATCCTGCCAACTGTGCCTCCAGTGAACTCGAACCGGTAAATTTACATTTTGAGTTGTAGTGAGAAAAAATTTGAGGATAAGTCAACAGAAGAAACTATTAGATGTTGTTGGACCACAAGGCTGAATTACGTGACCCTTATTTAAACCTATATTATTACCAACAAATTAGATGGACAACCAGTTTTGGCAACACGACTCATGTCTTCTCTTTTCTTCACATCCGAGCAGATACCCTTGAAGTATAGTCAGCTCATATACTACCAAAAGTGGCTATTCCATTACCGCAACCAACCAGTTTCTCTAGAACATTTTGGAATCATGTGGAATCGCTTCAACTGACAGATACACATTATAATGAGACCACAGCACCATTGACATTTTAATTGACGTTGATCATTTTTTTGTATCATCAGAGAAAGTATATGGAGGAACAGGAATCCCTATAGCACAAAATATAATTTTTGGCGTGATCAAAGAACTGCGTGAGAGACATTTTGAATAAACTCACACACGTGCATCTAATTTACTGTCAGGCTTCCGTTCATACCATCCAAATGTGATTTAGGAAACTCACTGTAGCCAGCAATAAGGCGTTTTATTGGAACTACAACGCCTTATTGCTGGTTTCAGTGAGCAACTAAAGCACATCGATCGATATCTGAAAGATGCATCTATCAACGTCACGCGTAAATAAATCAATTTGGGCCATATGGAAAGCATACCATCCAGTGAAGTTACATCCTGTACAGTGTGGGTTGTAAGTATTTTTAAATGACAATCTTTTGGTTGAACCCACCGTTTAAAAAGGTTTATATGAAATACTGCTACGATGACGGAAACATTGTATTGTTTTTATTGCGTACAACAAGAAAATGTACCGCTAGATAAATGTTTACAAGTCTGATACTGAAAATCAAAGAATTGGGTGAAGAGCAAATTTTCTAGCACTAATAAACTAATAGAAATTTCTAACTGTTACATAGGAACAGCTTCAACTCCTTAACTAGCCACCAGAAGGTTGATTTCTCTAGCCGAAGAATATCACAAGCAATATCCAACCGCACTAAAAATCATCCGAGAAGATTTTTACATCAATGATCTAATGGCATGAGCGAGGAACCAAGAACAATCGCATTCATTAAAGGAACAAATCCTCACAATTTTAAAATCCGGATGCTTTAATTTTAGAAAGTGAACCAACAATTGCCCATTGTTGCTAGAACCAATTCCGTCATTAAATCGAAAATTATCACCGATTGAAATCTGTGAAGGTGCCCGATCAATAAAGCTACTATAAGCTTGGAATGTAACCAACAAACGATTGTTTTTATTTCAAAGTGTTGATGCTACCAAATCCTTCACTTACCTAAAGATAAATATTGTCGGAATCAAATGTTGAGAAACGTTGTCGGAAGATAATCAGTTACCCGGAATCCTTATTAAAAAATAGATATATCTATAAGAGAAAAATTCATGGAAGTGGAAAATATCCCAATACCCATATGGTTGATGACCAGTGATTTAGTTAAGAGCTGCATAGCTTTTCCGATGCGTTACAATATGCATTTTCCGCAGTTATATACTCACGGACCAAAATGAAGGATTTAACCTACGAAACAAGAATTATAACCGCCAAGACCAAAGTTGCACCTATTAAATATTGCCTTGCTGGTAGGTTTTGAACTATGGTAGAATGGACCCACCTGGTTTCGTCAACCGAAAGAACCATGGTCAGATCAGAAAAACGTCCAAAATCAATATGAGAACAGAAGTTTAAAGACATCTAAACTTCTTTCATTATATTTTTTGCTCATTAATATTACAAGTTCGCACCAAATTCGCCAGGATGATCGTCCGAATATTTCATTTGTTCAAAACATACAAAAATCTTTGTAGGTGAACAAAAATAATTGTTTGTAATCCGAGAAAAATTTACAGTAGCATCTTCTGCTAAATACCAAATACCAACACAAAGTTGAGCTTTTACTGAGAGCTTTTACAAGATCTTTCAGACCACATTTGTACAATTAGTGACCGTTGTAGGTGGTCAGCCCAAAGAATAATTTGTCACGGCATTGTGGTCAGCTGCGGAGATCGAACCCAGGACCGTGGTGTGTAGGTTAATACCTTAACCATCACTATACGACTGGAGGCAATCGGTGCTTGGTATCATGATTGAAGAGAAAACAACGTCCTTGACATAAATTGCAGCTGTTTTTAATTCACAATCGTTGTGTTTTAGTAAACACGCCAACACCAGCACATTTTCTTATTGGCCAACCATTGATCATGATTCTTGATCCAGGATTCATACCCATCCGACAAATCCGATTATTACGATTATCACATTTTTGGATCCTAAAAAAATATTTAACAACACTACATAAACAAATACAAAAACCTAAAAATTAATGAGATTGTACTTATTCGAGAGGAAAATGTATCACCCACTAATTGGTTACTAGCAAGAATCATCGAAACACGTTCCGGCCAAAACGAAGTAATCCGTATAATCACATTACGTACAAAGGCTGGTATAATTAAAAGGCCGATTGTTAAACTTGTACTAGTACCAGCAAACTGAACCAAACCGTTTAACGTCGGCGGTTTGTTGAAAATTATAGCACTAGTACTTTCAGAATCTTCCAATTAGATTCTTGCTGTAAAGTCCCTAAAATTAAAATTACACAAACTTGACATAATTCAATATATTCGTGAACAACATACAACTTATATTTCATTTGTATTGCATTTTCTGGAATTTCTTTTGAATATTATTTTCCGAAGATCATGATAAATCGGAGGCTTGTCGCTTAAGTTATAAACTATGCCATAATAGTTTTGTTCTTATAAACACTCGTTTCCAATAATCTACCCATTTACGCGCATGCATTTAAATATTTCGCATTTAAATATTTAATGGTATGACGTTGTCGCCGCATATACAATTTGAATTTACTTCAAGCGAAACTCCTGACGTTATTTACAAACGCATAAAGAAGAAGTACAATTACCCCGTGCTCGCGTAACCATGATTCAGCCAATTTAAGTGTTCTAGTTAAATTTCATGGTACTATGTTCTAACCTTAACCTTATGCCATTGTTATATGCTTCTAATTTCATTTTGTACTCATAATAGTTTTGCGAGACAATAGAATTTATCTGATTTGTATGCGCATAAACACGAGAAATAGTTTTTGGTGATTTAAACTTGAAAATAAAAAAATAAAAATAAAAAAAAATTTATAAATAAAAACTAGCGATAATTTTTTGCACACACAGACATACCCAATAATATTCACTCTCAGTTTCACATAGCACCGAAAACAACATTCTAGTGACATTTAAAATTCTAAAAACCAACATTATCGAACAAACCGCGCGACTTAAACGACTGATAAGGCGATCGCTAGTTTATGACATTAAATAAATGTCACTTGCTCATTTCATTATTAATGAATGCGCAGTCAGTCGCGATCATTTGTTTTTGTTGTAAACATACAAAGACATTATAATATGCCGAATCGATCGAGTTCGATAGTGTTTTGTTCATTGAATTGATCGCCTACTATGTGGTTAATATGCCGAAAATCGAAATATTTTAATGGCAATCGCGTATTTACATTGTTCACAGTTATTTTTTTAATATTTAATCATGATCTAAACCTCGTTAAATACACAACAAATCTTACTTTGACCTTAGACGAATGCTTTAAATTACAACAAAATAAATGAAATAAAAAAGTATAAACACGATATATACATTTATACATATGTATATAATATATGTATATAATGAAGATCAATCGACCTTTTCTATAAAATAATATAGCGATCGATATGGTAAAAATTTATGCTAAACAGTTTAGAATCGCGTAAACGCTCGTTCAAAACATGAAAGAACATGATCGCGATCATATAATACAAATTTAATGTCAAACGGTCGATAATTACTATAATTTTGCGTTCGGCAACCTTGATCATTTTGTTCTGCCATTTTAAGTGTGTGCAGACCATAAAATGTAATTGATTATAATTATGTAATTATAAAACATAAATTAGTATAAAAGCCTACAGGCGACGAATGGTAAGTATTTAATGTATGTCATAGATAACAGGTATCATTGTACATATATCAAAATACTTGTTTGAATTTAGGGAAGGAGGGGTTAATGTTTACAAAATTTAAATTTTTGCACCAGGTGGTGTTAAATTAGAACGTTTTGAGTGGAATGAACGAAAATTGGATGCTAATTTTTGTAATTTTTAAAATCGCGTAATTTAGAGCATGGTCGATGTTGTAATTATTTTTTGCTTAAAAAAAATTGATTATTACAGATAATATTATAATTATTACAATAATTAATCAATTTTATCGAAGTGCATTAGATAATTATTATTATTATTATTATTATTTATGAGTGACCAAATTAGGTCAGGCGAATTTTTAGATTTAGTGATAGAGCAGCAATACTTGAACCGGTCTATTTTCCAATCAACATATTATAGCAATACTATTTCACATAAATTATAAATGATTTGTAACTGCGGTGTGTCGCGTCGCCACATTTATTATCGTAAAGTATTCGTCCATAGAAACCGGTGGCGAAGAATTCCATAGCGATATTAAAACAAAAAAACCGCGCATTCGGTCGAGGTTAATTAATTCAAATGTGTATTGATTTCACCGTCAAAAAATTTTCAATTTAATTTAATTTAATTTTTTTTTTTTTTTACATTTTGGAAAATCGACAATGGTTGCATTCAATTTTATGATTGATTCAATGTCACATTCTCTAATCAACATACCACAACTGTTTTTGGGTATATATGGTTTTTAAATTTTACGATCGTTCGTTTTTTTTTTTGTTTTGTTTATTGGTGTTTACCCAATTTGTCATAATTCATGTTTACAATCAATCAGAGATTTCTAAACAGCGAGCGCATACCAAAAAATAAAACAAAAAAAAAATGTTTCCCTTCAAAATATGAAAAAAAAAACAACAAAAAAAAATCAAAATGTGAAAGTTTTGGTTGCAAAAGATGTGCAAGATTTTAAAACGATAGTCAAGGACGAGTTGATTGAATTTTTAGAAAATATTTGCAGCCAATTACGATGAAAACTATCGTAACGATAAAATATTAAAGTTTTTTTTATTTTCGTAAATACAAACACGGAAACGTTTTTTTAAGCATTTGCATGCCTGTGGAGCCCGGAAATTTGTTTACTCGCAACCAAAACAAAACACATATTTTGAACCCTTTTTTCACGTCTAATATAACCAAATTACATGTGGCGAATTGCTTTATATATATACATATTTTTGGGAAATAATGAATATGTATATATTTATAAATGATACAAGGACATTTGACTGTCATATATATCATCCATGTAGTGTGGCGCGCGATTTTAGTCTAAACTGTAGCATTGAAATTCTTAATTTGCAACGGATTTTTTTTTTAATATATTTTTTTAAACTACAACCGCAACTTTCAAATATCCGGGTAATAAATGGATATTGAATGTAGGTTTGTATATGTCACCATATGCGCTCGCAAAAAATATTTTGGTGGTTTAAGAACATGTCTGATTTTATATTATTGTATAGACATTTAGATTAGTATACAAAAATATTAGATGGGTCTGTTCAATGTAATTTTAAACAAATCGGATGCAACAATTATTTAAAAGTGTTAAAACTATTCATCCTTTTCAAAATAGTACTACGGCAAAAGAAATTAGATATTTCTATAATACAATTTGCCCCTGTGGTTGGGAGGCTCCCATGCCTCGTAAAAAAATTCTAGACGCAAGCGTGTTATCCTTAAAATTTCGTCACATCATCGATCGTTGTTTGTCGTATAGAAGGCAAGCAAAGGTTGGATCACTGGGCTAACTACCGGCATCGTTAAAAACCCAATTGTTAGAAATAGCAACGAAAAAATAAGGATACCGCCAAAATTTAACCAGACCCCCGGTCACAGCAAATAAAAATTATCGCTTGATACTCATTACCTTCCAAAACATCTTGTAGCTACCATCGCTATACAAACTATTATTCATATATTTTGTGCACATCCATATAATTCGCTAAAACTACATGTGCACTGTACATAATTATATATAGAGCGTAAAGTAGCAATTACACATAGCACTCGGTCCCCTTGGCCTGATAAGATTACAATTAATTACTAACAAAATTCCTCATCAGATCGAAATTGAGCTTTGTCTGGCACATACACTCACACATCTGAATAATTACTTAATGACAGCGTACATAATGACACGTTTTAAACTCGTTGGACAATAAATGGGGACCATGTGGCCCCAGATGAAAAAGGCTGGTTTACGCAAGCGACATGTTGGCTGTGAATTATTTATGTTCATGCGCATATTGATGTAAGCCAAACCTATGATAAAGACTCATTTTAGAACAATTTTGATAATCTGGTGGAATCTGTTGATCTGATGCGATACCGGAGCACGTTGTCAGACTAGTGATTGTGACTTTAATACTAGAGTTGACAAAAACCAGACTGGCGAACGATAAAAGGAAAGGTTGATGTATTTTCAGTCACTGATCAAATTTTTTCGCTGAGGATGATTTTTTTTAAATATTTAACGAAACATAACGTGACGTCCTCCAGATGTTTTTGAATTTCCAGCAACTCTATGACTCATTTTATCGGAATAGCATTGCACTGACGCTTATAGCATTGCACTGACGCTACATGAGTCCAACTAGGCTCTGGCATATGCAAATGATGTCTGTATAGTTGGACGATTCTCTGCTGTCGATGGTCCGATCGATATAAAAGCCTGTCTTTTCGCCGGCTATACTTTACAAACGTCGACAAGCTAAAGTTGTATAAGATGTTAATCAGACCAGTTGTAATGTATGGGTCTGAAACGCGATCATGACGGCACTAACCGAGTTCTCTTCAACCACGAGATCAGAAATTTAATGAAACTTACTGCTGTCGTTCATGAAGTAAAAAAGCAACGAGTACGCTGGCTCGCCCACGTTCTGCGAGCCGATCCGAAACGGATGGAACAGCGATCTTTGAGAGGAAAACCGCCATTTAACAGGTGCAGAAGTTAGTGTCGGCAACGACTGCTCGTCGGGGTAAAGAACTATTCGTCTTTTCAGGTTATCTATAGAACACTAAAAATACAGCCAAATTATATTTATAATGTGTAGGCGTTTAAATAATAAATTCAAAATTTTCGAATGCAAGTTTAAACCACTTCATGTAAAAAAATTTTTTATTTGGTATAATCTTTACTTATCAGTTATCACTAACCTACTTCCTTTTCAAAGTAATTAAATAAAATATTAGTTTAAAACCTAGTTATGTCACAAATGAATACGTAATAGATTAAAATCTTAAGATAATAAAAAATTACTGTCGATAACAACGGACAGTGACACATTAGACGATACTACAGTTATAAAATACAAAAGAACTATAAACAATGGTAAATCCCCTTTATTCACAAACAATTGCACGTATAGACTGATACATGATTTTTAAGTCTACTTTTTTAGTAAGTAAGTTCCTTTTCAAAGTCTTACCGATTTCGTAAGTTGATTCGAAAACATTACGTTATGCACGATCGTTCATTAAGTCCAATTCACTCAATATCACCCAATAGATGGCGCCGTTAATGAAAATTGATATGAGTTTTTGAATGTAGCAACGATATGTGTCAAAACTGTTTGCCAATCGAATCAGTTACAGTGATTTTGTAATTTTGAAAACAATGGAAACAAAAGATTATCGAAAACATTCAAATATTGTTTTTAACGGGGAAAAACGCCGTTTAAGCTCAGCAATGGCTTAAAAAGTATTATTTGAATTCTGTACCGTCAAAACCAACCATTTGTCGGTGTTATGCTGATTTCAAACAAGGTGAACCACCAAGCGAAAAGTGAAAGTGCATGAGATAGATGTAATCATAAAGAAATCAATTGGTAGTGTGTTCAATATATTGCATTACAATTTGGCCAGGAAAAAAACATTTTCCAAATAGTGCCGCCTTTGCTCACAATGGAACAATAATAACATCGCATCGATCATTCAAATCGTTGTTTACTGGAAATAAAAAGGATTTATTACGTCGGTAATTAACGTGGGTTTACCATTTCACTCCGAAATCAAATCAACTAAGTGAGACTATAGCTGGTAAAAATCGTCCTGGTGAGAGTCGGCAAGGTTAAAACTTCTGTATTTTGGGATGCGGATACGGCATAATAGTTGTTGACTATCTTAAATGGTAAAACTCTATCGCCACAAATGAAGCAGAAAAAGTGTTCTTTTATAGTGATAAGAGTGATTTTTAGTCGTTGAAAACGATGGCAAAATTAATTACATGAATTGTATTACAGATTTGTCCCCCCAGTGATTACTGGCTGTTTGCGGACCTCAAAAAAATTCTCCGGGGAAAGAGATTTGGGTCTAATTATCGATGCAACTGACGGTTATTTTGAAGCCCAAGATCAATCGTTCTGCACACATGGTATAGAAAAGTTAAAAACACGTTGGAATGATTGTATCCCAGTTGAAGAAGATTATGTTTTTTTTTATTTGTTTAAATAGTAATTTAACATATTTTGTTACGTAACTCATAGTGTTGTAAGTAAATTACATTTAATCTTTAACTGCTTTGGCGCACTGTGTTAAAAAATAATATAAAAATAATACATAAATAATAATATAATATCAAAATATAAAAAATAATAAATTATACAAATTAAAAAGAATACAAAACGAATAAAAAGAATACAAAATGAATAAAAAGAATAAAAAAGAGCAAAATATGAGAGTGCTTGACTTAATTCTTTTATCAGTTTAATCCATATTGATTTTTTAAATATACTTTAATAAACTTTCTAAACTGTCAATTTGTTTTAAACTTCTAGGTAATGTGTTACGCTTTGTGTTAATGCTGATACGTTTGGAGACCTTTGTAAATAACATTATTATTTCTTAAATTTGTATTGAAGAACTCGATTTGGAAATAAGAACGACGTCGTATATCATGTGAATGAATTGTTAAGGTTTGCGAGAGAAATCGATCAAACTGTAGAATCCCTTTTAGAATTTTAAAAATTAAAACCAGAAGTTTGCATAGTATTATTTTTGTTAGGTGTCGTAGAGGTATGTGTGTTTTAACGTACGTGTTTACAGCATTTACAGTTTTTGACGCCGAAACCTAGAGCGTTCTCCCCATATTGAATTGAGATGTATCAAATGTGTTAAAATGAAGGCATTATAAAAGTACACGGAAAAAAATTATCAATTAAAAATCATAGATGGACTTTTGTTAATCGATTTTTGTGTTAAACAATATTTTTTTAATGAAATTATCAATTTTTTTCATTATAATGACAAAACTCATTTTACTGATTTTTCTGTGATTGTTATTATCAGTAAACCACTTACAATGAAATTCAATACTACAATTTTACAAAGTTTTATGTAAATCATCAAAATTTTTCCTGAATTTAACAATACATTTTTTATGAATTAATTTTAGTAGTGGAATAATAGTTGTTAATTCAATTTTATGATAAACATTCAAATTTTTGTGAATTAAACAAAGTCTGATGTTAATAAAATACACGGAAAAATTTTTTTAATTGAAAATCACTGAAAGACATTTGTTAATCGATTTTTGTGCTAAACATTATTTTTTTTTTAAATTAACAATTTTTTTCATTATATATAATAACAAAACTCATTTTACTGTTTTTTTTAAATTCAATACTGCGATTTATACAAAATTTTATGTAGATCAATAAAAAGTTTCCTAAATTTAACAATATATTTTTCTATGTTTTAATTTCAGTAGTAATTAATCAAATTTGTTGAAAATCATTCAAATTTTTGTGAAATTAACGAAGTTTTATGTGAATAAAATTTAATTACGAGAACCATCTAACTATTTTATTTTTTACGGATATTGCAAATTTATGTAATAAAATGGTGTACTGTTATTGTTTTAATCCATGTAATTTTTTCTGGAGCCGAAGCTCTACCAACTCTTTCGTGGTTAATTTAATGTCCTACTTTACGCTGTCGCCAGCCAAATCGAGGACGCACGACCACAGGTTCACTTTGAATATCAATCTGCATATTGTATTGTTCCAGCCAGCCTGTACTGACATAGACGATTAGGACGATGGTTAGTTCCATTGGTTCGGCACTCCAACAAGTGGTCATTGTTGTGCTTATCATTGTTGCCATTCGTTGCCATTCGAACCCGGTACTTCCCGACCCAAACAACGCAGTTTTAACCACTGCGCCAATTGTTTGGTATTGTATGTACATATTCCAAAAATTTGATCATTCACGGCTTTAAAGTAGCTCTAATAAACGGTTGGGTGTGCATTGATTATAGGACAATTTGTCATTATAAAAGCATAATTATATGGAACTAAGGCTTAATAAGTAATGGACATCTTATGAAAAGTACTTCACCCAAACCAAATTTTTAAAATACGATATATATTTATTTGCTGTCGAAATTTTGATAGAAAATCATTAAATCATTGCATTATAATCCCATTGTGTATACATAATTCTATTAATGAATACAAAAAAAATTGTACACATTTCTATAAAAGGACTTGTAATTATCAATAAATATTTTGTGATATTCACAGACACACAAAATTAATTTATAAGCTGTTGCAAAACCACCACAATTGTATAAATATAGGTCACAATTGTATAAATATAGGCAAAACCAACAACAATGTTTTACAAGCCGTGCTAACCATATATCCAGAGGAAAGAAAAGTACATCAAAAGTGCATTGCTCTATAAATGAATTAGTGTTCAAATATACGATTTATTTTGTGCCATCTGAGTGTGAGTGCATCCATTTGTTTAGTCCAGTATAGTATTTAATAAAGTATATATGTATATGTATTATTAATAATAATAATACTTCTTTCCTGCATCTCATATCTAAATACACATACGCTTTTACATTCCATCATAATACATTCCATCATTCATATTCATTTTTTTTTTTCAAATCAAACATATATTATTTTATATATTTGTGTTGGTTTTGGCTGTTGTGAAAATCACAAAATATTTAATGTTTATCACAAAATTGTTTATGATATACACAATTTAGTTTTAACTTCACTAAATTCTTTGTAATATTCACAAAAATAAAAATAACGGTTAATTTTTATACGGTTTTATTTTGCATAGCGTCGTTTTCATTAAAATTGTTGTGTTTCAAATGAAAAGACGTGTTTCAAATTAAGAAAGTGTATTAAGAATTAAGAAAAGTATAAGTTGTTATAAACAAATTTAAGTGATAATAAAAAATTTAAGTGATTTTATAAAAAATAATAAAACTATAAGTACATATAAACACAAATTTCTATTACGATCTTTATGCAATAATAAATCAAATACATAAAAAAAAATTAAACTTGTTTTAAACATTTTTTAGGAATTTTACTACTTACGGCGAAAAAATGCATCCTCATTAGGAAAACTGCACTTCAAATAACATAACCAACTGGCTCGATTAAAGAAGAATGGTTTGTGTACACAAAATCGCGAAAAAAATAAAAATCGAACCAATCCAAATATAGCACTTGACAACCTAGAAAATCAATTGGATAGTGAGGAACACTGCCAATCATTAAGAAGCAGTATATTAAGTTTGGAGGAATTTATGTTCCATTGGTAGGGATGTACCACTCAGAGGTTTAAATTTATCGCAGAAAACCAATCAAAAGATATTTTTGAGCGCTGGCCCCAATATAGAGGGCCGACTGGGTACAGATCGGTAGGGTTCTTAAACATTGTATTTTAGCTAGTATATCGATTAATTATAATTACTTTTTAATCTAATTTCATAGGTTTCAACCGATTACTTCATAATGTTCAAGGAATCAGGACGTTTATTGGATGATATCTATATTAATAGTTTTTGTGAAAAAATACTACGTATAATGTCAATTAAAATAAAGGATCCAGGGTCGAAGCAAATGCTACAAAATGTATTGTCAGATGAAACTGTCACGTTAAGTATGATTTATTATCTTAAAAATTAAATGTCTTGATAGTGATTTTATTTTGTATTTCGTTAGATGGTCGATTTGCAACAATTTTCACTCTTCTTCACGCTATTTTGAAAACAAACCCCATGATGGAAATTGTCAATAATAAAGGAAAAAAAGAAAAAATAAAGTGTTCGATAAAAGAATGCCAAAGTACCTGTATTTATTGTTGTTCGACAACTGAACAGTTGGAAGCGTATTTCGAAAAGTTGTCGCGTGGGACAGTTAAAATACAGCCATTAATCGGGTTGGTCGGGAAAAGCTGTATTTATCCAGAGCTTATAATTCTTTATTTTGATGGTATAAAATTAAATTCTCTTCATTTTTAAAAGCAATAGATACTTGCTTTAAAAGTTTCCAGATTTTTAATCTTAAATATCCGGTCGCTGGAAAGATTGTATGGGAATTTATCCAAGTACATTTTTATAAGGAAGTACTAATAGACATAATACATCCATCCATAAAAAATTTGTTGAAGGAGTTAGAAAGGTAGTTTAAATTAAATTATCTTATATAACATTTTTCAAATTGAATTACACAATTAATTTTAGAAATTATTTAACTTTTAATAATTGAAATTAATTTTTGATTTATTTTATTCTATGAATATATGTATGTAATTAATTTCTGTATTTACAAAATATATTGCATTATTTATCTTTTAAACTAATAAAAATTTGTGTTTTTGTTTTAGAAATAAATAAACCCGTTTCAATCCTAAATTTAAATATGTATATTTTATTATTTATATATATATATATATATATATATATATATATATATATATATATATATATATATATATATATATATATATATATATATATATATATATATATATATATATATGTAAACCTTTTCAGTGATTTCTACTTAGTTTGGTTGTGTATATTACAATACACGTGTGTGCCAATTACAATATTCACTTACTGACATTCATATAAAATTTAAATAAATATCACCAAAATTTTCTATAAATTGTATTATAATATTTAGTAATTATCAATCATACGTTTAATGACTATCACAACTTTTTTAATTCCTAATACTATTTATTCAGTGAAATTCACTCAAATATGTTCTGAATTTAGCAGCGATTGGTTTTTATTTAACAGTGGTTTTAAGATGAATATCACAGAAGGTTATTTGATTTTAATAAAAACAATTTCGATGACGTCATAACATTTCAATTATCCAAATTTCGTGATTATAACTAAACAATTTTGTAATAGTCAAAATATTAGAATATTAAACACAGTACTTTTGTGATGGTAACAATTACTCGGAGTGGAGCACAATTTTGTGATGATAATGACATTTTTTGTGATTTTCAATGAGTTTTTTTTCCGTGTATTAGAGAAATTCGGGGTAAGGTTTGTTTTATTCGCCTAATGGGAAAATTGTATCGACGGATTTTAAATTGTATCGACGGAAAATTGTATCGACGGAGCCATATTAATATGGAAGATCCTCTTTACATTCTGATCTATTAATTGTACTTAAATGAGCAAACTCTTTCAACTGCTACCATAATATGCTACTCTAATCACAGAACCCGGTATCTTCCTATTTGTAAAATCATGATTTTGGTTTGGCTGGCGATCAATTGTCATCTATTCTTTGTGAGCCATATTTCTTTAATAAATTTATGTCGGACTACATATCATCGTAAATATTTTTTATGTTTGTTCTACTATATTTGATCACTGCCTCATCAAAATATAACTGTTTTTTTCCTTTAAACTCTAAGTTGCTAATATCAGTAATATAAATATTAAAAAGAACAGGACTAAGTATAGACCCTTGTGAGATACCTCTTAAGGAATATAGAAGTTCACTTTCCTTCTGGCTATCAGTAACAACCTGAGCACGAGATTTGAGGTGCGGCTGGAACCACAAAATGCGCATCAGGTCAAACTTTAGTGATAACTGAAGCTTGGCGAGCAAAATGTTTTCCAAGTCGAAAGCCTTTCTCAGGTCTAGGAAAAGACTATCACCACAATTAGTTTTTGTCGCCTTTCTCAAAAATAAAATCTGTGAGAGCAAGGCAGGCAGCTTGAGTAGTGTTGCTTTTGCGCTATTACATTATTCTTTTCTAGAAAGTCAACAAGGTGGTTATTTATTACTCGTTCATATACCTTTGAGACAGCCGATAGTCCTGAGATCGGCCTGTATTTCCTCGGGTTAATTCTATCGCCGTCCTTATAAACCCGTATAATTTTTGAAGTTTTTAGTCTTTCCGGAAATCATCCAACCGAGAAAAAACTCAAAAGACTGAGGGAACTTACTTGACATCCCATCCCGACCCGTGGCTGCTGCTGCTTTTAAATTTCGAATATTTTGTGTCACTTCTTCTTCAATTATATTATTGAGGTTAAGCTTAATATTTACATCATGTTCCTTAATATTCCGATCAACCTGAGGCCAAAAAGAACCAGACTCATGGACGAAGTACGAGCTCATTGCATTGGCAACTGCAACCGGTTCAGCAACAACTAATCCATCAATAGTAAGTGAAACTACTTGGTTGGTTTTTGCAGCTTGCTTATTTGAGATTGCCATTTTATTAGGTTCCAAAATTCCTTGGGCTTACCAATTGATGTACTTAATGTTCTATGGTAAAATTCACGCTTAGCTTTTTTAATTTTGGAGCTAACAGCACTTTTAATATTTTTATATTTATTTTTTAGATAGTTGTATTTGGGATACTTTAAGATTAATTTAAAGAATTGTTCTCTTGTGCGATTGGCGTAATGCAACTTCACAAGTCATCAATGGTTGCTGAAACACTGATCGCCTGATTATAGTTTTTTCCTCAGTGTGGTCAATGACCAACTTTTTTGTCCCGACGACGTACTTATCCAAACTTGTACCGTTAACTGAATTATTCCAGAAGGGACTTTCTGCGGCTAATTCATAATAAAAGAACTTTATGTTTTGCAATTAAGTACACTTCTCAATCTGCAGACCCACTTTTATTTGGATTCCTCTATGATCCGAGAAAGAGACAACTTCTAACCTAAAACTGTTACCACACAATCAATCAACGTCGAAGTCGTAGATGATATGCGTGTTGCGTAATTCAAGTTTATTTTGTTAACTACTATGTAACCATTTGTAGAGATTAAGTCTAACCATTTACTAACTGATGAATTATTTGAATTAATTAAGTTTAATGATACTGTCCCATAATGCCTTCAAAAACATCAAGAAATCTATCTATGTGGGAGCTAGGACTTTTATATATACTTTTAATTAGATCGCTAAAATCGGTCTTTAATCAAAATCTTATTACGCAGGTAAATAACGTTATCTTCAGAAATTACTTTATATAATCAAGGTAGATCTCTTAATACTTTTGCTATTTTCACTTGAATCCACAACAAATTCGAATCTTTCTTAAAATAAACTCTTCTTTCAAATCCTACAGTTTGTTTTTAACATTCTGGTAGTAATTAATTCTTTACTGATTGTCCAATAACATTTGGAATATTTTTTATAGTTTTCATCGAATTTTCAACTAAATCGTTCGATTTAGGATAATGATTTGAAGTTACACGGCTAATTCCCCAATTTCAAAAATTAATTGAAAAATCTCCGAATTAAATTGGAGGACCATTACCTGAAATTAGTGTATCTGGAATACCGCAGACGAGCTGCTTGACTGGAAGACCCAGATGCTAATTGTGCTTTTTCGACATATTTTGAAAAATAGCCTAACAGGATTAAATCCGTCTTAGATTTAAATAACAAAAGTCCAATTTTTAAAAATGGCAAATTTGGGACGTCATGAGGCATCAGAAGCACTTATTTGTATTATTAGCAGAATACTTCATACAGAAATCACATTGCTGAATAAGTTTTTTATATTACTTGGCATATTCGTTCAATATATTAAATTTTTTGCCAATCTCAAACACTTGTTCATTCCCAAATGACTCATTAATTTTTTCTACCATTTTTTTGCGAAGATTATAGGGTATTTTAATATTTTGACCTTTCCACACCAGTTGATTCTTTGCTCCAAACGAATTGTCTTTGCAATATTTTAAGTACATATTTGCGTTGTCAGGTCCTTTGTTATTCCGTTTTTCAATTGATTTATTTGGTTCTCGGATAAGATAAGTCATTAACAATATTAATGCACATTTGCAAATCATCATTCAGCTCCTTGGTTCTGGTGTCTAATAGTGGTATCTTTGACAGAGTGTCCGCTATGACTAATGTTTTAAATCATATTTTTGAATTCTTATATCTTCTAAATATTTCTTTTCTGAAGAAGTGATTTTTTGAAAAGGAAAACCACCGGTTGATGATCCGTTTGTATCGTTTGTATCAGTCAGCTTGTATCATTAATAACTGACGTAATTCCTTCGTTTTATTTGGCAGATTACTAATAAATGATCCTAAATAATTAGCGATATCTAAAAAATTTTGGCTTTCTTTTGGTTCGGGCTAGGGACTTTAAGTATCGCCTTAATATTTAAAGATCCGCTGATCTTTTAAAATTCTAATTGCTTGTCACTAGGTTATCCAAATCCAAACCGACATCTCTGATTTCTTTCAGAATCGACTACTTTAACTTTTATCAAATTAGAACGACCTTGAACGACCCAATTCAGACAGCATTTCCCTTTTATCTTTATTTTATCATTTGTAACGTTCACGATTCTTGACACTTTTTGCAATATCATGCCAAATTCGTCATTTTTTGTTTTCTTTGAAACAATTTATTTGCTTAGGTTGAAAATGTTTTTGTCTATAAGCTCATTCGTCTATAAGCTCATGGTGGGTTATTTTTTCTTCGTCTATGTTAAATTAATTAAACGAATTGTAACAAAAGTGCATTTTTGCGTTAATCAGTGAACGTTTGATATCCATTTGATTTTATAAAAATATTAAATTTCTGAAGATGGACATTTCAATGGTGCGATATTACCATAATGTGCAACATTTTCGTTTAAGGTTATCGATTGATGAATTTTACAAATAATTTAATAAAATATTTATTTGTTTCACTTGACAAAATTATTTATATAAAACTCGTATCCGTACTGTTTAAGTCTTCAATCATTCGACCACACCGGATATAATAATGTATTTTCTTCTTTTTGTGTAGTGTTGTCTCACAAATTATATAATAAATTGAAATTGAACCTATTATTAAAAGATTAGATGCAACAAACTTTTGAGTTTTTAAAAAGTAAACATTGAAATAAAATCGAGTTCAACATCACATACAAGAAATGATTAAAAATTCATGAATATAAGAAAGTATCCGTAGAGTTATTCCACAATCTATTGAAACTTTTAATTTAACCTCGCGTGCTAGATATGAAATATAAAAATCATCAATATGGAGTTTGAATTATGTGGCGGTGTAAACTAGATCCTGAAATTGGATAGGTTTTGACGTTCTATGGTTCAGTGGATAACTATAGTTTTTAGTGGATAACTGGTTTTGATTTATTAACATTTGACCCAATTTTCATGTATTCATTTTGCGTTTAGTGGGAATTCTAATTTGCATACCGCATAACGAGATGGAAATTATGCGAGAAATAAAGTAAATCCCCAGAAACTATTGAGAAATTCACGTATTGCATATACTGCAGACGAGTTATAATGTTTTGAGGTGCAATAAGCCCATACAAAGTACAATAGATACAATAGTAGGATTTATTTAAAAACTTTAAAGAAAAATTTACCAAACACAAAAACACATATATATTTATATATGGTGGTGGTCGTATAATTTGCCCACATATTCTGTAAACTCTAATTGAATTTTATATATTTGCATTGTGCTTCGGTATTACATACTATACAATTTTAAAACTACTAACACGGTAATTTTTTTGAGCTATTGTTTAAATAACTTTATCGATTTTCTTATCAGGAAGCGCAAAAATTGCGGAATTTTAATTTATTAAGCGGATCAAAGAAGTTCAAGCAGAAAAAATTGTAAATGACAAGCGATCATTTTTAAATTACAGTTAGTTTTTTATACTGGATTAACTGGATTACTTAAGGTAATCATTTAAGGTAATCGATCATTTAAGGTAATCGATATTTCTTTACTTTGAATGACCTGTTAGAATTTCTTTCAGCAGTAACACTACCTATATATGTTGATTGATTTATTTGTTAGGTTTATTTTTCCAGTTAATTTTTGAATTAATATTTGCACTCGTCAGGACATTTTTCTTAATTTATAACGTTCTTCTTTATAACGTATTCTTTTCATTTAAGCGTGGTATTTAATGTCATCTTCAAATACTTAGCTGTATTTGCGTAAGGAATCTGTCGACCTGACCGTTAATAACTACAGACCTGCGACACATTTTTAAAGTCGTCAAATTTACATGTGTGGATTTGCTTTTAATTTATCATTGGCTCTTTGTAAGTTAGCTGTAGATTCCTCGATGCTGGCGCCAACAGCTAAAATCACAGTTAGAGTATCTATCCTAAGACCTTGGGGGATTTCTACTGAGATTTTCTTGAGTTAATTGAGAGTATTCCTCTTCATATTTCACTCGAAAGTGTCGCTCCACAAGATATGACTTAATGTTCATATAAAATTGTTTTATATGAACATTAAGTTCAACACTTTATTGAATGCCTGCCCTATATCTAGAAACACGCCAGAGTATATTTTTTTCTTCTCTAATGTACTCTCTATAACTTCAGTAATCCTATGTAGTTGCTCTATTGTTGAATGCTACTCTCTGAATCCAAACTGATGTTGTGGGAGATTTCTTTGCTCTATAATTATTTTGAATCTTTTAAGTAATATTTTCTCGAATATGTAATTTCAAAGTTACCGGAAGGAGTGAAATTGGTGTGTTAGTTTTTCTATCGTTCTATATTCTATTTTATATTGTTACTTCTGGTGCTTTCAACTGCCTGTGTGCATTTTTCTTCCAAAAAGCCTTAGTGATAATATGTAGTAATTTGCATACAGCATTTTAGGCAGCTTTAATTATCAGGTCATATCTTGGAGATAATTTGGATTTCACTTTTTAGTTCTTTAAGTGTTACAGTGTTATTTTTCCATATCCTTAGTTTCAGTTAGAGTATTAAGAGATTTCCTATTGTTTCATTTTTTACTTCCTTAATGAGTGTCTTGAGTTTGTTGCACAATCCGTTGATGATTGTTTTTTGGTCTTGCGGGGCACGCCTACTTTGCCAGATCCCTTACTTCTATTGGGTATATTAGTTATTTATCTTTCTTGGATACTATTCTTAGGAGCGTTTCCCAAGTTGCCATTTGTATGATATCTATAAGTTTAGAAGTTTATCTAATAAATAAAGTTGATTCTTCTTTTGATCGCTCTACTAGACGTAGCGCATAGTAGCTGATATATCCTCGAATTCTTGCATTTGAGATTCTATTTAAGTAATAGGTCGCCCTAGTAGTTTGAATTGATCAAATATTAACTTGTTTAAATTATTTGGCTATTCGATACTTTTTAGAATGGCTTGAGTATTAATTTTCATGTTTTTTGGGATATCGTTTACATTTCCTGAGTTTCAACATAGGACTTGTGAAAATGTTCTTCCTTTCTTTTGAATATGTTTGGAATCTTCGTTTCCATTCGCTGGAAATAATGAATTTTGGTTGTTCATCTCTTGTTAGGTTGCACATTTCTTTAATATTGTAAATATTTATAATGTTTTCGAAGTTGTCATAAATAGGTGAAGTCCTTTTTGTCACAGTCTTAGGCCATTTCTCCTTTTTCGTTTTTTATATCATATTCACAGCATCCAGCATTTTGAATACATTAGTTTGATGATAATTGGTTATGCCGTTACTTAGACAGGTTGATTATAGTTCTCTATAACGTATCTCAGGACAACGTTTCGGATCTAGATAAGAAAAATCAGGCGTATAATTGCCCATTCACGAAAAAACCGCGTTCCTTTCCACTGAAACGATGTCAAAAATAACTTTATGAACTTGTATCTTATATGCAGTGGTTGCATCAAGAATAAATTCACTCCGCGCTGTTTTACCTGGTATCAATTTTCTGTACTTCAGAGTTTTTATTTGAGAGTCTTCAAATTTATTCAACTGTTTATTCTCACAAGCAATAAAATCATTTGCAACTTTCTGTGTCAAATTTCCCACTAATTTTTTTAGTTCTGAACATGTTTGTGATACCCAATGATTTTAAGATATCTAAAGCTGAGATTTGTAGGTATTTGGAGAGAGGCGTAGTTATTTTAAATATTCTTATGAATGTTTTGGCTTTAATCACTATTTCATATTTACAAAATGATTCTAAAAATACTTTTGTATTTTCACAGACATCTGGCTTAAAATGTAAATTTTGTTGTATAGTTTGTTTATTGCTATATATCAGCCACTTTCGATTAGAATCATTTTTCTGAAACGTAGCTTTGTTGATATAGCCTCACTGATGTCTTGCTTCGGATGGCACTTAAAAAATAAATCGAGTTGCCCTTTTAAGAATGTACAAAATTAAGCGATTGCATTAAATTGTTATCTTGTTCAGATAACTATAATTGTTATCAAGATCTACATCGATCTTGTATCGATCGAAAAAGGAATATTGATTAAATGTTCGGCCAATGATTAACCAGAAGCTCCTCGATCGCCGGGCATCACGGTTCATATGTACGTTACATATAACAAACTCTAAGAATGATATAATAATATCATATAATAATATAATAATATGTAAAACGCAAAATTCTAAAATGTATATAAATTGTAGATTCAAAAAAAAATATTTAACACCAAAATCAAATAAAATAACCGTTAAACTGACAAAAAACGTCACTGTAATTATAAGAAAATCCATCTAAGATGTGAACTGTTATAGGATGGCTGCCAAATTTTAAGCAGTGATCAGAATTGGTCACTACAAAGCTTAAATAGTAGTTTTCGTACAAGTCAGGGATCATACGAAAATGAACCATACGTTTCTACTGGGAATGTCTGATATACGAAGGTGCGGGAAAACACAATATTAAAATCTTTTTAGCAGTAGTATTATATGAAAACAAATTACCGCATTTTGCGCCATGCGTAAACGTTGCTACAATGGCTGCTCGGGGGTAAAAACTACGTGTCTTCTTCGGGTTGTCTAGAACAATATGAAAAGGAAGTTGCGGCCGAAACCGTTGGTTAAAAACGTTAAATCATATTAAAGCGTTAATCATATTTGTGGAATATTGTAGTATTCGTTGGATTGTTTATTCGGTATGGGCCAGCAATGGCTTGTAAAAAACGATTGTTATTATTATTATTATCCTAAACGCCCGCTGTACAGTTGTTTGGTGGATGTCTGTACTTTTATAAATGAAACACTCACGTACCTGATTTGGTAAACAACATGTAATTATAACAAAACGTATAGTTAATACACATATTCGAGCTTATTTCTGTCGGTAAAAGTAATATAAAATGGATTAAAAACAAAAAAAAAAAAAAAACTTAATTTTTGTATTACCAAAATGAGGTTGTTAGATTGCTTACGGCAAGGCCGTTTACTCTTATAAATATAAATTTTTTATTGTTGTTGTTTTATTGTGTATATAATATACCATACTCGTATATGCATAGTTTTTTGCTTTTTCTGCGGCATAACTCTAGTTGAAATTGAAACTTTACACAAATATAAATTAAATCAATTAAAAAGTAAAAAAAAAAAAAATTGAAATTTATTACGCGATATAATACCGTATATACGAAGTATATATTCTCAAGTTATGGTATAAGTATGACGAATGGCTTAGCGAGATGGATTTATATGAACAGGATGTAATCGATAACTGTAGGCTATTCTATAGCTCTTGTATACTAGATCGTTAGACATT
Source organism: Tipula confusa (assembly GCA_963556175.1). Classification (NCBI taxonomy): domain Eukaryota; kingdom Metazoa; phylum Arthropoda; class Insecta; order Diptera; family Tipulidae; genus Tipula; species Tipula confusa. The sequence goes on along the minus strand of OY744477.1, from coordinate 68,778,145 downwards.
CATACGATAGTAGAGTGTATATATTTATATTATCTATCTACAAATATTGTGTAATCAATCAATCAAACAATCGATTGGAAAGTTAAGAAGAGAATGTTTTACGTGATCGATGATTTACGATCAATGCCATACACATTTTAAGAAGAATAAATGATGACGGCAAGCTGCAAAAAATGAACGAAATTTAAGCGACACTGTGGAGTATCATAATTCTCGATTTATTTCTAAAACGCTGGAATCTTGTAAAATTACTTATATAAAATTATCTAATCTTCGGCTATATAAACTTATAAAAATAATTTTTGAAAGTGCATCTAATTTTGTAATTTTGTATATTATATATGCGTTTTGTTGTTTTACGTTCGAATGACTGAATTAACAAACTAATAGTAATTGTATTACATATATTTGATTAGATAATCAAATGAATTTTTTTTTGCTTAGAAATTGCACATCACAGGTATTTTAATTTTAATTAGATAACCGATTTTTTGTGTAAACTATAAGTACACCGTATAGTTAGAAGAAACATTCAAAATTACAATTAGCTATATATTGAATAATTTTTTTAAATATTTATGTATCGTTTGTAAATATGTGTATTTATAATACTATATTTAATTATAATTTATGTCAAGGTAATCCCTTTTACCCGATAATTATAGTTAATCGTATGTGTATGTCTATATAAATACAGGGTGTGTTACTTAAGGTGAGACAGCCGAATAACCAAAAAAACGAGCAACTTGATTAAATAATGATTATAATCGTATTTACAATGCAATTACTGGCAATACCAAAAATCTGCTTCCATCAAGTATTATTTTAGATAAACAGATATAAAGCCATGCGGCTTCCAAATATGGTGGTTTCCCTTTCAGAGATTGCCATTCGTGTTAGATATGCACGTTATACGTATAACCCACCTCTGCAGCCGATTTACAGTCATCATCCATTAACCTTTCTCTGGATTGAATAGCTTATGGTCTGTAACCAACATGAGTTCATGATCATATTTGTCCTGATGAAACTTCCGACAACCAAAGACGATTGAATAAACCTCTTTGTCAATTGACTTTGAGTTCAGTCAAAAGGGTTGACGTTTTAGAAAAGTTGAAATTAAACCAATTGAAATAATTAACTTTAGCCAAAAAAGCGTCAATTATTCTTTTATATTGGTCGATATTGACATTTCTCTAATGGCTCTAACACTTTAATCGATTCCACTCGTAAATTAACATCTACCAATTTTCGATAGGCGTTAAAATAGCTTCCAACTTTGTCAAATATTTGTTCCACATTGTTTCGGCCCGTAACGCTGATGTCATCCTGTTTTGCTGTGGAAGGTCCAATCTTGCGGTCAACTGCTCAATGAAACGTGCATAAATTGCTAGAGCACTGGCAACACTAAATAGAAGTCTGCAATTGGCCTTATAACTGCTATTGGCACAATCCAAAAGATGTTGTTATCACTGATTTGATGTTGGCTGATTTCATTCTTCGTCAAGGTCCAATTGAAAAGCGTCCTTCAAGTCTATTTTTGTTAACCTCTGACCACCTTAAGCCGTTAAAACAACTCTTCTTCTATCTTCTCTAAGAATTGGATAATGCTCTATTTTAAGTGGCGGGTTCACCGTGATCTTTTAGTTTCCATAGCTCCTTATTTCGTTTAGCATTTTACAATTTGGGTATTACCTTTTTTCTGCACCTATCCTGTTTCAAAATCCCAACTGATACCAGTACTTGAATTTCGTTTTTTACATTAGTCTTTTGCTCATATGGTAAGGGTCATACTTAAACAACACATAACAAATTACAGCACTGAAATAAGGCGTTTCAAACGCCTTACGCGGAGGAAAACCTGTGGTAATATCGAGGAAATACCTACAGCTGCTCGACTCCATAAAATTCTAGCTAAGGATCAGTCCAACGTGATTGGTTTTCTTCTGAAATCTGATGTTAACTATATACATCAGGTTCCAAAGAGTACTCCAAAACCCTGCTTCAGGTGCACTTTCTGGGCGACACAAATACAATTACTAACCCCATATTTGGTTCACATATTGGTGCAAATGTGGGTTGGATTAATAGTTTATCAAGTAAATTTTTTGCTCCGGAAAAATTTAAATGGGCCATTAGCTTCTTTCAGCCGTTCAAAGCTCCAGATGGGGATGAAATCTTCCCAGCCTTTCATCGTTTATTCTCAAAACTATAGAACGACTGGTAGATCTTCATATCAGAGACTGGTTAATTGTCATTAGACCTCTCAATGCTAATCAATTCGCCTACAGAAAAAAGAAAAATCCACAGAGGAGACACTGCATCTAATTGTTAGCAAGGTTGAAGCGGCGTACCGCTTGACAAAAATTGCTCTGTGCCTTTTTTAGATATTTGAGGGAGCTTTTGACAATACTAGATACGATTCAGGTAATGAGTCAGTCATGATTACGGCAGTAAAGAGGTACCTGCAAGGCGGTGTTCTGTCATCTTTGCTGAGGCCCTCATCTGACTTACTCCACTTCATATCTATAGTGAATAATACAGTCATGATGATCATATGGGTCACCTGGACATCTTGAATGAATTTTCAGACTTGGATATGTTCTTTTGAGTCCAAAACAGGCGGAAATTTCATGGTAACAGTCCTCGATAGAACAGACTGGGATATTGTATTAGTGTTTTTGGACCCAATCACAAAATATCGAAATTTCTAGCCGAAATTTACGCCATTGAAAACTGGACCTTAACTATTATAACTAAAGGTCTTAAAGGCGCCTCCATACACACTTTGTCCGAAGGCCAATCACCATTGAAAGCACTAACTGCTTGGATTGTAAGTCGATTAAAAGTTGTTATAAACTGCCACAATCTCTCTCTTGCCATAACAAAGTTAGGTTGTGATGGGTACCTGGCCACAAGGGTATCACTAGAAATGAGGTAGCCGACGAGCTTGCACGGGCAGGCTCAATGAGACTACTCTTATTGGCCTTAGTCTTTTTGGGGTATTCTCTGCAGGCTATACAATTAGTAAATGAGACAAAATACAGTGAGTCAAGCACTTACAGCATTGAAACTATATTCCCGGCCTTAAACAAGCCAAATTTATGATCAGACCATTTCACCATAAGGATTTGGCGGTCAATTTGTATAAAGTCTATTTGTTGAAAGGACATATATTTATGGACCATAGATTCAAAAAGTTAAGTTACAACGGATAAAATGGCTATACCACGGTAGTTAGATATATATCACGTTCCCCTTGTCCTGGATTGAAACCCGGATGACTAACATAAATCTTCTAGTGGTCCGGAAAAAACCCACTACGAAGGCTTTCATTAAATATGAAAGAAATTAGTAATGGTGAACTCACACATAGTTCCTAAACAAAACGGGTGGAACCCTTAGTTGACATTAGTCATCATGTACTTTCTCAACAGTAAATTTAATACGAATTACTCAAACGGAGCGGTGAGTTCTTAGATTAAAGCAAAAAAGTTTAATAACTTATGCCAGAAGAAGAGTAAGAAACAAAACTATGACTAAGGAAACCAAGAAAAATTTTTTTCCAAAACATATTCGGATTCGATGCTAAGCTCTCCTTAATGCTTAACAGATAGTAATTCTATGGAGCTTATTGAGACGTTTATCAAGATTTACCAAATATCTATTGTACCATGGTTCACGAAAGCCTGTGGTTTCAATTTAGCCGACGGAACGGATTTTTAAATTCTTTCAGGCTATTACTTATGCGATTTATTTTGGTAGTCGATATGCTTCGATCCATGGAAGATTGAAGTCTCCTGCAATCACAATATGAGCATTTTTTACACAAATTTGTACATCTTACTTTGAAAAGACATTTCAACTGCACTTAAGACAATCAGCGGAAGAGAATTTACTCCAGTATATACGGAGGATTATATAGAAATACTACCTATAACACTACGGGATCGGAAAGTCGAATTTAAACCTAAGCACAAAAACTAAGCACACATTTTTCCGACCAAAACCTGCACCTCAACCTAGAAAAGTATCTAAAATAGTTATGATACCAAAATCAAACAAGCCTCCTAAAGATAAAATTCATAAAGGCCATCCTTCCTGCTTTGAGTACTTTCCAAAATCTTTAAAAAATTGCCCTCAATAATTTGGATTTAACAATCTTTCTGGAGACTTACCAAAAGAATACTTTCAAATTCTGAAATCCTATATTAGAATTTTCTGAACCAGGTTTCTAGGTTTCCCAAGGTATAGCGACCTGGGCCCATGAAAGGGATTTCGATGACTGGTAGATAGGATGTGGTCGGTGGAAGTAAATAGTAGTAAAAATGTAGAAAGGTTCGTTCAAGGACCTCTAACTATTTGCTGAATATCATAAAAATCGATAGACAAGTAAACCAATGAGGTAGACCAATGTTCTGTATAATAAAAATTAAAGATTTCCATTTAAATGACCTTTAAATGGTATTGAAAACGCCCATTAAAACAAAAACAAATGACACACAAATATTTTCCGGCACGAAAAAAATTGGATCGTTTTCGAGTTATTTAGATGTCTCATTTTAAGTGAATCACCCTGTATATAAACAGTTTTATATAAAACAAAAAAAAAATCGGTGATCATAAGTTATATAATGGACGCCATTTTAGAAGCAAGTAATATTTTTTATGAACAAGAATGAACGTAAATACGACAAGTAAAAATAAAATTAATTTGATCGTGATTGATTTAATTTTTGGTCGGTGTTCACGTGATTAATGAAAGTGTACTCGTATTTAAATAAAATTATGAGATGAATGAATGATCTGTTGCAAATAGAATAAGCGAATAAACGTGCAGAACGTATATTGATTTGTCTATTGTTGGTTTTTGTTAGTCGAAAGGTTAACGGTACTAAATCGGCGTGAGAAATCATATATGGTGCACGTTATGATGTAATTAATTATGATCATAATTCGCATCTTATTTGATTTTATCGAATTATAGTATGGTATATAACAAACAAATGGAATAGAATAAATGTGTCGAATCCGCGAAATGTCGATTGTGAATTTTGCTCAGTGTGTTATCAAATCTAATTTTTATGGAAGATTTATTTTATAATTAGTGTTTTGCTTTAGAGCAAAGTGATGGCTGCGTAGACAAAACAAATTAATTTTTTATTCAGTGTGTTATTGACCAAGAGATCAAGGTTATGACAATGAGCGTGTTCCATTGGCGAAAGTAAACTTCTCACGATGACGTAGAAATCGAAAGCACTTATGCTGGAAACAGTCTTGCGAAAAAACGTTTACGTTTAAATTAGAAAACACTATACTTAATATGAAATGAAATACATGTATTTTTTTCGCAAGTTGTCCCTATTTCTAAAAAATGCGCGGCAGCAGTGTTGACAACACAAAAAAAAATTTAAAATATGGAAAAATGAAATTTTTACTCTCTTTGTAACTTTTAAATATGAGCAAATATGCCCCTTCAGTAGAATGTTGATGGTGTCGTGTCTAGGGTAGGGTGATTTCATGTTGCTTTCTGCTTTCGAAAGTTGGCGCTTTGAAATCTGGGGTTGTTGCATTGTTTAATGGGAAATGACAAAGATAATTTGTATAAAGGGGGAAAAGGATTAGAATCCTACTACCGCGACAGAAATTCAATGAACGGCTGATGACAGACGGTTACGGGAGTGAACGACGATATAAGTAGAAAGGGCGGAATAAAGCTGTAGGAATAAGGGAGGGATAAGAAAGGTGAGAGCGCAATTAAATACAGTCAAGGCGATATATATGTCTTGGCATTATAGGACCAAGTGAAAATTTTTGTTTTTCGCTGATTGGTCAACATGGCCAAATGCTGATATATTGAGGTGGGTGTTTCGGCGCGCTTTGGTATAAACCGATGGTAGTAGTTGACCATTCCTATGAACCGTTGAATCTGACGAACGGTTGTGGGATTTTGGAAAAACTTTATGGCTTCGATTCTGTCTTCTGTATTTGACGTGATCCTCTAGCTGGATCCTCATGAATTTAAAAAGGCAAACGGTTTGTGGTGCTATGGCCCTAACTTTCGAAAGTGATTGTATGTGCATTATAGGATACCGATCGGGAACGACGTCAAGTGGTACTTGAATGTCATACTCGGGTTTTATATTAATGATGGAAACTTCTAGAGCAAAACTTTAGAAGGTCCTTGCGATAAATACATAAACTTTGTGATTCGCCTCTGAGTCGACGAGTTGTTTCTTTCTTAGATCTAAGCCGAATTTCGATAAGAAATCTGCTCCCAAAATAGGAAGATCGACATTGGGCAACGGTGAAAACGTGAATTAAATTTTTTTGTCGAGAATGTGAGGTGTATTCAAAGAACTGGCTGTGACCGAGATATTTGGCTCCCGTCTCGAAAAGAAATCTTAAATTGGTTGCTGGATCGCGTATAAATAAGTGGCGTGATGACTTCACAGTGGTCGGGTACTATATAACAATTGGGTTGACTAGTTTTTTTGTTGAGATTCTGAGGATTCTCCTGCCTTGGGATAAGCACAACCAAGTACACCTCCACGAGCATCTGGTTGCTTGGTCTCCAAAACGTCAATGACACCAATATATCCCTTTGATATTACGATTTCAACTTATGCTGGATTTACGGTTATTTCTAGAGCTATGCGAACAAGAGCTTCATCTATCTGAATTTGAGGAAGAAGGCACAGAATAGACTTCTGCAGTTTTTCAGATAGAGCCACGTTTTAAAACTTGCCGCAACTGTTCTCTAATTTTCTTTTCGTGGTCCTTTTTAGCTTGCAGCGCCGTTCGTGTTACCAGGTTTCCAGTCATCTTAAATCAGCCAAATTTTCAGTTGAAGGTTTCTTACATATTTACGGTAAGATTCTTCTTCGGCGGTTGCTGTCGTGATTATGCCAGAAATTGTTTGTTTGTTTTTTTTTTTGTTTAGAGAGACTGGAAGAATGAACTGTTATATTTCTGTTATGAACTGTTATATTTCTGTTAACTGTTATATGTCAGTCAACACCAGAATCGCTGCAGTGTCAATATTACTTAAGGCAAAACAAAAGTGCCATTTGAACTCTTAAAAGAACTTGTCCATTACTACTCAGTCCGCATTTTAACAGTGCCATAATCGACGTTTAGAAGAAACGTTATATTGGCATGACTTAGGAATTCTGCTGTAATAAGTCGATGGTTAGAGTTTTCTAAAAAGGAACTGACAGAACTATTGCATTTCACCGCATGCGATTTAAAAAAAGCCAATAGATGACCTGTACCGTTTTGGTATTCTAATCTACGAGCTGTGTCAGTTGGTTTAAAAGAGCAAACATTTCAATCGCCTCACAAGCCGATGTAACGGACTTAGAATATGGGAGCTATCTGTCATTGTGGACGTTGAAGTCATCTGCCATAGCGATTTCAGAATTTGGTGATTTCTGAAGTATGCGCCAAATTGAATCTGACAGAATACCAAATCCAAAATGACCGGCGCTGTTTGGAATATCTTCGATAAAAACTACATGCGATATTGCAACTCTTAAGCTAATTTTTTATGTTGAAGACATCTCCTTTGTCACTGGATCAGTTACTTGACCCTGTTTTGTTATATCGGTATTGGATTACCCTTTTCATGCAGCGTTTATTATGTTTTACTATTTTATTATGTCTTTTAATTAGACTAAATTATTCTGCATGAACACTCTCCTACGCTCAGTTTGAATTGAGTAAAACGACTGAATCTCATATGAAGCGACAAGTTACCTTATTCACTGCTTCAAAATGTAGTACTACAAACTGTAGTACGATAAAAATGAATTTAAGATGCAATTTTTCGATTCAAACAGGGGTAGTACAACCAGATACATGTTAGGCTAAGATCTAATCCGGTGGCACAATACAAATAACTCTAGAGCAAATGATAATAAAACACCATGTACATAACCTGATTATTGATCCCAGTACCATATCACATTTTGTCGCTTAAATAAAAGGGGCCACTTTTATTAAAACACGTTTCAGCTGCGTCGCGCGGATTAATAAAATAACAAAGCGAACAACAATATCAAAATATTATGTAAAACACTTTTACTTAATCGCGATATTATGCAACAATTTTTTATTTTATTTAACAAAAAACCCTGAAGCAAACGATCTTATTTTCGTTTTCTTTTATATTTTAGATTTAACTTTCTTAAGAATATCATATTCTTCATTCTTGTCTTGGATATACAAAACAAAAACAACAAAAAACCATTTTAACTGGGTGAAGAAGTATTAAATTAAATTTTGTACGACTTTTCAATATAATTAAACCTTTCACAAAAAATGGGGATTGTATAACAAAAAATATTGCACGATGAACTCGTATGACATATGCAAGATACAATAATGATAATATACCACTTTGAAAGTGCTCGTGCCTCGTATGTATTACGCCAATAGTTTTATGATGTTCGATTGCACGATTTACCAAATGTATTAATTTGTGTGTTCTGTGTGTGTGTGTATTCATAACACAAAAATGAAATTATCGATAAGATGCTAAATATAATAACCATATATAAGACTAAATATACGACGCGATAAGTGCTTTCATTTTTTAATTTTATTTGTTATCGTCGAAGACGAAATTAAAGCATCTTTTACAAAATAAAATGTCGATCTTGACATTCGATATAAAATTGTGCGGGGTTTTTCCACAATGTCAAATCTATCATTTAAATCGTGTGCGCGCACTCATATTTAATTTGTTTCGTGTTACTTCCGATATAGTTTTATGTATCTTCATAATTTATGTAAACACATATCTATATAACATATAGTACAGGTGTTTTGTCAGCAATATTGCAAATATTATTTTATGACAAGTAAATATTGAATTTTATTTTTTATTTATATTTGAGCAGCATTTTGTAATTTGTATAGCAAATTAAAAACAAAGCAAATTTATTTGTTTACCTGCAAAGTGTTGTACTATAACAGTAATCTGTAAACATATTTAAACGAGATTTTCGTAAATTTTTTTTGTTTTTATATTTTAAGTACGTTGTAGATGAACCATATACGTTCTTATTACATTTCAAAAGTTTGACCAAGAGTGGTTGTGAGGGTTCAAGTTTAAAAAAAATGGAACATCTGCAACTTGATAGTTCATGAAATAATAATGATTCGAATAGCAATGTCCTTCTCGGTTACTGGACTCCTTGGTCCAGTGGTTGGGCCTATTTCAGTGTCTGAAGCATCCACGGGCAGTGCTAATTGTGTATTAGGTGACGGATGACATAGTAGAGTTGATGTAGATAATTCGCTTTTGCACTTATCGAAATCTGCGGTTGTGGCGTTTTCCCATGCAAGTGGCGTTTTTCTTACAAGTGGTCTTTTATCATCTTTTGTAAACTCATTTGGTAGTTGAAGGCATAAGGGATAAATGTCCTATAAACATTTTACATTGCCAATTTTTTTTAATGACCATACTAGGTAGTTGGTATACTTTTAAATGGCTTCCACTTTTACTGGCAAAAAGGGTAATGCTTTGATTCCTCAAAAATTCTATGGCTTATTTTCAATAGTTGAAATACGTCACGTAAATTTATGTGATATTGCTTTTCGTTAATACTATCAGGATGTCATCAATGTAAAAAAAATACAATATTTAAACCGCATTTAATCTCAGTGACAAACCTTTGGATCATCTGTCTCAAGTATTGGTTGTTTGAACTCAGCAATGATATAAGTCATCTCTTAAGTCCTAAATTTAACTGCAACCGTTTACCGCCGAAAACTGAAATTGTGGGGCCATTTGCCGCATATACAATTTTTGTTGATGGTGTAACAGTACGCGTCTGCCTCTGAGTCAACTAAAACAATTATTTTGCTGAAATCTATTTTGTCACAAATCGAAAATTCTTAAAACCCAGAAAAAGTATGATGATAAGCCTATATAAAAACTGAGAAAATTATGCAACAAATCGAAATTTCTAAAATCCGCAGAAAAAGGATGATGGGCCTTCTTAAATCGAAATTTCCCAAAACCCAGGCAAAAGCATGATGGTAAGTCTATAAAAACTGAGAATGTTATACCTCAAATTTAAAATTCCCAAAACCCATTAAAAACATGATCGTAATTAGCCTTTCAAAACTGAGTAAATTATGCCATAAGCGAAAATCTTCAAAACCCACAAAAAGGATTATGACCCTATCAAACCTGAGAAAATCATGCCACAAATCTCAAATTCAGAAAACCGCAGAAAAAGCATTATAACCTATCAAAACTGAGAAAATTATGTCATAAATCGAAAAATCCCAAACCCAGAAAAAGCTTTATAGTTAGCCTATCAAAACTAAGTAAATTATGCCACAAATCGAAAATTCCGAAAATCAAAAAAAAAACGTGATCGAAAATTCCCTTTAGCCTTTCAAAACTGAGAAAATTATGCCATTAAGGAAAATTCTCAAAACTAAGAAAAAGAATTCCCAAAACCATCAAAATTTAAAAAATTATACCACAAATCGAAAATTCTCAATGGCCTATTCAAATTTAGAAAATTATGCCTCAAAACGAAAATGCACCAAAGCCAGAGAATCCAGGACTAAACCAGTCTAACAAAATTTCAAAAATCGAAAATTCTCAAATTCCTAAAAATCTGAAATCTCAGAAAAAGGATGATGGTTAGTTAGCCTATATCAAAACTGAGAAAATTATGCCTCAAATCGAAAATTCCCAAAACCCAGAAAAAGCATGATGGCAAACCTATCAAAACTTAGAAATTGTTATCTAAAATCATTAAATTCATTGAATCCATTACGACATCTGCCACTTCTCCCAGCTCTGATAAATCACCCTTACCGGCACTGACAATGGTTCTTACCTGTATTGGTAGTCGACGGAGCCAAAAATGTTTTTATAATTTTTCATTATCTGTATCACTAACTTGTCTTAGTTCATTTAGTAGACTTGAATGGCGATCGCCTAATTGAATTCCATGATATAAGCTTTTGATATTTTATCAATTAGCTCCATTTTATCTTTAGCTCCATGATATAAGCTTTTGAAACTCCGTCTTCATTGATTGAGATGCCGAAACCATTTTTCTGCCTGATGTTTATTCAACTTGGTCATTAGCACTTTTGTTGAGAACGCATTTATTTTGTTCAGTTTTATCACTCGGTACTGTGGTACCGCGATATTCTTTGTCCCTTCTAACGACTTAAAGACTTCTCTTCTTCCTTAACATTTAAATCATATATTTCATAAATATGTTGTCATAATTATGTGTTGTTTTTTTTAAATTATGTTCGATGCTTAATCTGGTTCACCTTTAAAATATAGTCCTTGCATTATAGCTCTACCTTTTTGGGTATTTTAAAACTGTTTAATTGCGCTCCCTAATTAAAAAAAAAACAATATTGAAAACCAATTAGCCTGTTTGGTATTTTGCAATTAAACCCATCACAAAAAATAAGTCAAATAAATGTATTTCATATGTGTCTCGAATAAGAGCCGTATTATAACACTTTTCAATCAAATCTGTTATACACTTGATTTTTATTTTATTTTGAAATAAAAAAATACGAGAATCCTTTAGCAATTTTAAAATTGACATGTTTGACATTCTTTTGTTGTATTGGTTATGTGTACTTTGTGAATTTGATGTTTTTACAATTAAATGTGTAATTAAATAAATTTAAAATTATTTTTAAAAAGTTTAAATATAAGTGAGTGTTATTAATTATTAAGATGTGTGCTTAAATAATTTAAATTGAAGATGTTCAGTATGTCAATTAAAGACTAAATAAATTTCTATGACAAATTTATTTCAAATTCAGATATGTGAAACTATTGAAACCAAAAACATTAAAACTTAAAAAAAAACAAACTTCAAGTGAGTATCTTTTAAAGACAAAAGAGAAAGACTATAATAAATCAGGATCAGCATTAAATAAAATATTTATTGGTTCCTTGAGTGCACTGATTTCCATCCACACTTCCCAAGAAGAAGAGTACTCAGCGCATTGTTGTTGGAGTTGTATCCCCAATAGGTCTAATCCGTTAGATAGAAACTAGAAAAATGAGAGAAAACTATAAATATTTTATTAATTATTCCAATATGAGTGAGACCCATTTATTCCGTTTGGTTAATTAATCGTTGCAAAAGAAATGTAACTGAATGTTATAATATTTGCCTGTAAATATAAATGCGATTTTAGTTTCCGTTTAATTATTGCTTTAGAATACTTGCCGATTTTTAATACTAACGGCGAAGGTGAGTAGAACCCACTTTAATTTTTCAAATTTTTCATTGAATCTTTTGAATTTGTTATGTATTAATTTATAACAGGTCCTGAAGAATTAATAATCCTATCAGAAATAAAATTAAAAACATTTAAAATTGAAATTACAGCTGTTGCCTACACGTGCCCCAGTTAAACATGAGTTAAAATGCGGTTGTAGGCTGTAATAAATTATTTTAAAATGAAATTCGCGTTCCTTCCTAATCGTGAACGAATTACTGAGACAAAAAGTTTAACATGGCCTTGGCTTAATTTGTAGTAGTTCCCCAGTAGTTGTCGTGAATTCTCGAGGATTTTAGTATATCACAAAATTCAATTTTACGTAATTTATTTGACAGATGAAAACCTTCTTGGCGCTGAATCTTCCAAAATGCGTTAATGCATTAAAATTATTTGGCATTCACTATCGATAAATAAACTTTTACTAGCTAAGACATCCCTCATCACTTTAAATAGGAAAATAGTCAATGGGAATTAACTATTTTCAATGGGAAAAAGACAAAATGCGATTTTTGACTAATATGTGAGGGCTTTGATCTAAATTGAAAATGTTATATCGTTGAAGATAAGAACCAATTACGTAATTATGTAGAATATCACTTGACTTTAAATAAGTTCAGGTCGTTCGTACTGATGATAATATGGAATTCTACCTTCTGAACTGCAGACATATCGGTTAGAATTAATATTTGGAACATGAGAACATGTGTGACCATTTCCATGATCAAGGTAAACGTTATATGCTGGAAATTTCATAGTTAGCAGCCATATTGTTAAAAGTGTAATTAATGGGGTCGATATCTAGAAAATAGTTCACTGTTACGAATTAAGTTGGAGAGCTTACAATAAAACAAGGTATTTATTTTTCGTTCTTATGAACATGCTACTTTGTTACAATTTAAAATTAGACAATGAAAGTCATGCTTATTATTAACCTAACCTTTTTGGTAATTTTCCTCCCTCAAAAAAATTCCATGAATTCAAATATAAAAAAAGAAAAAAGTTACAGCTATATACAAAAAATGTGTAGACAGTTCATTAGAAAAGTTAAATAAACTTAAACATAAACTTTGGCATGCAACCGGTGCGATTCAAATAAACGATCGATACTTTAAGTACTTATTGAAATTTTTTTCTATTTCTAATGATTTTTTTTGTTTGTATTTTTCAGATTATCGTGGTAATTGTTATATTGTAACAGGTAAGTCGAACTTTTTTTTAATAAAAAGTTTTTTTCTTATAGAATATAACTTATAGAAGTTACAATTAAGTTTTTATTTCTATTTCATGTAAAATACTTTAAAATGTCACAATTTGGCTCAAAATATAACACAAAAAAGTATTTTTATTGGGCTTTGCTCCGACAAATAAGCCATTTGGCGAAATGCATATTTTATATAATTTAAATTTAATTTTAACTATACCTTTTTTAGTCATATTATTTATATAGTTATTGCACTCATTATATCAAACCTTTTTCAGTTATTGCTCAAAAAAATATCTTGCAAACTAGGGGATGTTGAACTTATGTTTGGTTGTATTCCAGATAAACTAATACATTTCTAAGAAGTATACTTTGACTTTTTTACAGAAAGGAATTTTAGGCTCATCTTTCGGATAACACCAAAAAATTCAAAAAAATTATTTAACACCAAAATTAAATGAAATAACCGTTAAACTGACAAAATACGTCTAGTAAGCTTAAACCAATTTTAGAATAGAAAAGATTACCTTTTTTTCGTTTGTTCAAATAAAGTTTTATTCCTTCGAATAATCAAATACGATATGCAGGTCGATAAACACAAAGCAACTTTCGAGTCAGATATCGTAATATCGCATCTGCGTATCTAATACTTTGGTCATGATTACACCGTTTAACATATGAAGTAAATAACAGACAACGAAGGGGTAAATAAGTTTTATAAATTTAATTGGTTCTTCATAAGCAACAGCAGCATTCATAAGCACCAGCAGATAGTTAAAGACTACCTTTATCATTTGATTTATATTGTATTGTTCGTTACTGCGGGTTCTGGATTCAAACAAGGTTTTGCTCTGACCATGCTAGTGTCCTACTAGGTTGCAAATCAATACCATGCTGGCGACGGCAAAAAGTAGCGATTGAAAAATTATCAGGGAAAGAATAGGAAGAGCTTCGACCCAAAAAATAATACACTATTTAAGTTTACTATAAAAATTTACAAATTTGCAAATATAGAAGATCTATAGTCATACATGGAACATTGAAGACATATTAGCTAGAAGCCAAAGCAAAATTCAAAACATATCGATATATTAAAGTTAAGATTACTTTAAAGATAAACTTATTAATTGTTATTTGTTAAAGTTTATTGCGGCATGCTTTACCTCAAAGTATTTTAAGATTGAAATAATTTACGAAACCGTATAAACTGTGCTTTACCTAATAGTTGTCTTTTTACAAGTTACCTGAGTTTAGCAATGTAGACCATATTGAAGCCTTGAATTCGCAAAAATGTTACTTAAGTAAAATCTCACTACTTGGAATGTTTAGTAATGTCATATGACAATTAAAAATTGTATTTTTATGTACAAAATTTCATCATTTTTCATAATTTATTGCACATATGGTTATTGTTAGTCGTTTTATGCTTTTCATTTATGTTATACATTTATGTATCTAAATAAAAATCTATATGTATTGTTAATCTGTTTAGTTTTTAATCACGAGATTACTATTAGCTCATCTTTTTTCGCTAAACTTATGGTACTCAATAAATTCAATCGTAAATTTGTAAGATGCTTCAAAATGTAGTTTAACTTTAATACCATTCGTAATTATTTCATTTATCGTAGTCAAGTATACAATTTTAAATCACTAATGATTACAGTTTATCTGTTTTACCGCATTCTTTCAATAATGAAAAATCTTAACAAAGAATGTCGATTTTCATTGTCATTTTACAACTTCACTGTGTCTACAATCCGGTTCCCTTAAATTCGATCTCGAACTTGCATTTCGTATTGTTCTAGAAACCCACAAAGAAGATCAGTTGACCTCTACCTCGAGGACAACGACAGCGACCTCTACGCCTCCCAATTGGTAGCTCAAAGACTTTTGCTCTATTTGTTTAAGATTGAGTCAGCGTAACTCACTGTCTTTTTACGATATGCAAATCCTGTTATCGTAAAAAGTCATTACCCATCTCTAATAATCTTCCGCCCGGGTCCAACTCTCACATCCATTCATGGCAATCGGTTTGATCAACATCTTGAACAACGTGAGCTTGTTGGTATTCCAACTTAAGCAGTGGACGTATGGTATACAAAAGACGAATGCCGGCTCTTATCATGAGTGACAAGAAACCCGGTGTATCCAAATCTCGGGACTCCTTAAAATGGGTGGTCACCACTTTTAAAATCAATTGCGTCCTGGTCTCTAAAACCAGGGATCATATATTTTGTTTTGGACTTTTTGATTTTGGGACCAACGGAAGCCGAAAATCGTACAAGTGTATCTAGTAGGTCTTTTACATAGTTGCCCAGTTACACAAGATATTCAGCCCAGTTACACAAGATATCATCTGGATATGACAGAGCTTGGTTACACTGACGATACAAAACGCTGTACTAATTTGTTTCACTTATACGAAAGATAAATTCTAACATGAGATTAAAGAGTATCGGGTACAGAGCATCTCGTTGCCGCATATAACAGAGCTAATTACAAAAATTCCTGATAGCTTAATTTCGACTTTGACACAACATTGTGGACGTATTACTATTTTTTACGTAAACGCAGGTATTTTACATATTTGTTAGGTTCACATATTTGGAAGGTTTTTTAGGCTTGTAATTTCAGCCTTATATCTTTTACCACACAATTATACCTTATACTTGTCTTATACCACAAAAGTTCGGCATACAAATTTAGAGTAGAAATTTGCTGGTCCCTCTTCAAATATTTTAGCTCATCTTAGAACTGTTTTTTTTGCACTTATTTTATTATAACCTGCTCAGCGTTCACCTACTCATCTCTCTTTAAGTTTATGCCGGTTACTATTTTTTGTTTAACTTGCTCACGACAACATTTACAAAAAAAAGTCAATTAAATGATGACTTTTTTTTAACAGTTCTTCCAGGACATTATCGCACTTAGTTACCTCAGTATCCACTGCGAAACACGTGACTCGTGAACTTGCTTGCAATTCTATTTCTTTGAGCTATGGTTTTGACTTAAGATTTTTAAAATTTTAAAGGGTTTTAAAGGCCCTGCCACCATAATATGTTTTTCCCCTTGATGAAACCTTAACTAAGCCAATACAAATAGTCTGTCCATGCATTTACGATTTGTACAGGTATCAATTGATTCTCTATTCCCTACTTCGGCTATAAATCACTGTACTATATTCTCACTCACTCGTGTCTGCGAAACCTCCATCTTTAGACATCTTGTGGACAGAAATGGCGCAGGATTGGTCCTATAAGTGACGGTTGGCCAAACTATTTTCGTCAGATGGATTCATTTTAATTTGTAGGTACATTTTCTCAATGTCATCCTACATTACGTATTTATACTCTCGGAATCTCAATAATATTTTCCACGATGTTGGTTGCACTCTTGGACCATGCAATAATACATCATTTAGTGGCTTACCAGAACTTACCTAGCGTGACGCATCAAACACAATTCTTAGCTTGATGAAATATTAAGTTCTGAGCGAGAAGAACAATATTGTTTCTGTAGTTCGTATTTCGTTTCGGGCCATGCACGTTGATATAAGCGTCTATGATATGAGAGTCGAACCTTCTAGCTAGCTATCGAGCTAGCACTACTCCTACGGAATGTGGAGTTGCTACCAACATTCAGCATTTCCACTGGAAATAATGAAAACGCTTCCAGTAGAGTTTTACCTTTAATATAACTCGGCTTCTCCATTCACTGGTCCCGGCCTGCAATCAACAAAGGGCTATGACTGCGTGCATCAGACAATCAGACAATCCAGTAAAACTTTTCAATCGAATTTTCAAATTCTTTCCCGACTTTTTGGTCCTCCTTTTGCGATACTGGTTTTTTTATACCGTTTGTTTCTATAGGTTTCTTCAGATTTCCAGAATAAGCGCATTTGTCGTAATGCGTTTCTTCTTCGAGTCGCCAGTACTGGGGCCGCGAATCTCTACACCGTAATTTTATCATCTTTTTATTCTTTGTTTTTTATGAAATGCCTCTCACTAGTATTTTATACCTACTATTAGGTTTCGTTTCAACCGCTTTTAATATGAGAAACAAACGCATCTCCTGATGAACAGACGCTTTATGGCAGTTTTGGTCCGCGAATTGTATTTTATTTCCCACCTACACGCGGGCAATCTGGTTAGAGTTTTCCTTTATCCGCCACTCGAAGATTAAGCTATGGGAGGCTTTCAACTCCACACGGGATACATATATGTGTAGGTGGGCGGATGTGTACATATTGTCACGAATTAATCTTCTATATTCGTAATCGGCTATTGCCGATTATCATGTATGGCGGCCATAAACGTCACATTACTCCCTCCTTAGTTCTGTTCGTTTCGAACAGATTCATCTCCGCTTCCGGCGTTGTAACGTCTTAACCGGTCCACTTGAACAACCTTCATTTTAGTTCTGGGCCTTTGTTGAAACCGATACACGACATCGTTGATTTGTTTGATGACCTTGTATGGTTCTTCCCACCTTTGTCGTAGTTTCGGAGATTTCTGTTTTCTTCGTTTGGGAGTGATATCCAAACCAAATCGGCTATCACAAATCCTGGGCTGTTCAAACCGCAGATCGTATCGTGTCTTTATTCGATCACTGGCCTGCTCTTTGTTATTTATGTCGTACTACATCGTAAACAGTGATCATCCTTTGCCTTAAATCTACAACGTAATCTTGTTTGGAGACTGGTTCATTTGTTGGTGAGCCAAATTGTATATAAGACGGAAGTCGGAGTTCTGAATTTCCAGTTGTATCAAGTACGGAGCTGCAATACGCCATCATGAATAGTGGAAAGCGTTGGTCTCAATTATCCTGGTTGTCATTGAACTCGTTACGTAAATACTTTCCAAAGTTCGGTGAAACCTCTCCACCATTCCGCCTGATTGTGGATGTAATGGTGTAGTCCTCGTTTTCTTGATGTTAAGCAATAGACATAATTCCTGGAACACGTTTGACTCAAAATTACGTCCATGATCAGAATGAAGTTCCAACGGTAGTCTAAATCTACTGATCCAATTGTTTACGAACGTTTCTGCGATTGTTCGAGCTTCTTGATTTATCACCGGATACGCTTCAACCCATTTCATTTAAGTAATCGATACAGTCGAGTATGTATCGGTTTGTCGTGGGAAATGGCCCAGCAATATCCATAGCGAGCCGCTCAAATAGTACTCCGGTAATAGTAATAGCTGGTTATTTGTAAGCACAATTTGTTGCTTTATGTCCTTAACATTGGCCGATTTCCAGCCTCTGAACAGCAACCCACCCTCTATACCTTTCTCCATCCACTTAATTATTGGTGCGATGGACGCGTCTTGTCGCTGCTCTCTTACTAGCTACTCTCTATTCCAGTGATCTTCTGCATCGACTCTGATCGTTTTGATTCTTACTATCTGGTTCCTTTCTTCTTGTCTAGAGCAATGTTTACATTGAGGATTACAAGGCCTCCTGGACATTCCTGTTGCTGGTTGTGTACAATCTCTAATGTAGTGTCCGGGTTGTTGACATCTAAAGCACCTTGATTGAGAATGAGATCTCCGTTTGCTGTTCTAGATCTTTGCCGTGGTCTTCCAAGTTGTGCTTCTACCATGGCCTCTATTTGAGCTATATCTTGCACTTCGAGCTTCCGCAGTTTAAGAGAGTCCGTGGTTAAGCTGGTTCCGACTGCTTCGTATTCCAAGGCTGATGCTAAGACCTCGTTCATAGTGTTTCTTTCGCCGTCACTCTCAATTGTAGTTTCAATTGGTTGTCTCCTACGGCGTAGATGAACGCATCTACTATTAACCCAATTAATACGTATAACGGAGCATTACAGTAAGCCTGCCGCACTAGCTTGGTTATCTTTCGTTCCATATCTAAGAGGCGTTCTCTTCGCTGCTGTCTACGATTATGAAGCTGACTTTTGCATAGTTCTTGGACATGTGACTGGCAGTGTCTTAGCCCTAGCTCATTCTTTCACAGCACACATTCCTGTTGCAGTTACACAGTCTGGAGTACGTCGGCCGTCTTTCCTCGTAGTGCCAGAATTAATGCATTTAGTTGCTCACTTAGATCTCATTCATTATGATGTACTGCCGCTTGAAACTGAACCCTGAAGTTTTCGATTGGCGAATGATGGCGGTCTCAAAATTCCCTAATGGCCACCAGTAGATGGATCCTTAACAATCATCGGGCTACTTCCCCGATAAGCTCAAATGTCATGCGAAGGATAGTTCTGCTGGCGGTCTTCCAATTGTTGCATCCTATCTTGAACTTTATTTTCTACGATAGCCTTGATGAAATTATCCAACTCCGAGTGAGTTTTACCGAGCGAGTGGGTCAGTGGGTTCGAGCTGCGGCGCTTACAGTGGGAAGTACCGAGTTCGAATCTCAATAGAGGCAGGATGCAAAAGGGAATTTTTAACACACGATTATGATCGGTGATATTGATGAACACAACTTTGACCCTCTATTAGTGTGCTGAACTCATGGGCCGATCCATCTTTCATGTCAATGTACAGAGTGACCTGGAGCTATGCAATGTTCAGGTGGTATACTGTATTTGTGTGAATAGGTTGAATGAATTTGCGTGAATGTAAAAAACTGTTGAAGTATTAGCCTTCAAGAGACTTTAAGTCAACTGGCTGATTACTACATAAAAAAAAAACTTGCATTTTGCCTTGAACTTCTTGTTGCATCCTTTCTTGAACAGTGTTTCCTACGGTAGCCGTGATGAAACCCTCCAACTCTTGCATTTCGCTTTTATTTCTGCCACGTCTGTCTCTAACTCTTCCATTTATCCTAGCAGGGACAATTAGACCACATCCAGCTTCTCACTCTGTTGTTTTACCTCAGTGCTTAGCTGTTCAAACATTGCGTTTTGGTATTGCGCCTGCTGTTTAATTTGAAACAGCATAGCTTCGAGAACTGTTCCGATTTGTGTTGTTCCGGTTGCTAATTCAGGAACAGCTATAACTTGCTCTGTTCGCTTCTTTCTTTTTTTTTTTGGTTCTGGTTCAGGTTTGTATTCCGGAGTAGGGTCATCGTTAGCGTTTGACTGGGTTGCTGTAGCTATCAGCACGCTTAGATGTTTCGTGTGTTTCGCGATGGTTGTGGTGTTAACACCTTTTCTGCTGGTGATATTGATCGATATCTGCTGACAAGTACTGTTGTTGATGGTGCTCGCAATGATGCCAACTTTTCTTCGCTACCAGTTTCTTGCCCGTCATTTTCACTGCTTTTTGAAGCCTTAAATATAGCTCCGTCTTATTTCCTTCCGTGGACAATCCCCGCTCCTCTAAATCATCTCCTAACTGCTGCGCTATGTACGCATTGAAGTTTTTATCTGTCTCTATTGCAAAATACTACTTCTGTCACCAATTGTTACGAATTTGTCTTCTAGATTTGTAATGGATTTTGCAATAAACAAAACACCGTGATAAAATTTTACTACACTGATCTTTACGGTTTTGAACGCGGATCTCTAAACAAGTTTCGTCGTAATCCAAAATTATCTACCCTTGAACTTTATGTTCTTACACCGACGCTGCAACCACCCGGCTATTCCGATACTGCTGTAAGCGCCGGTGTATTAACCGTTATCTTTTTAGCTAAGTCCAAAAAAAATAATCTTTGGAAATATGTTGGGAAAAAACTTTTCAATAGTACTTCATCTGCTTTTCAATGTCTTTACATATAAGGAGACAAAAGTAAATGCTTTTTAAATGAATGTTACACAACCAATCAATCTTCCTACTGCTTCAAAAATATTGAATCTTATTGAATTATTATTTGGTATCCAAACGAAAGTAGTGTACATTTAAAACGGTCCAAACCCATTAAAAACTGTTTAGCAATTGTTTTGCCTAAACTAAAAAATAAAAAAACTCGTACAATTTATGAAATCCAATTTTATTTAATTTCAATTCGAAAGTCATTGATTACATCAATAAAGCGACACCAATGAAAATTCAAACATCGTGGGATGTCTTTCTTAGTTTATGAACAAGTGAAATTGAAAATATGATACCCGTGTTTTGATAATTTTACCATAGCCATTATCGAACATAATCATAATAAAAAAAAGAAAAGATTTACAGTTAATCAAACTAAAACGCAAAGCGTACGCATATACCTAGTGGAAATTAAAAAGATGCGCACGCGCATACTCATATATCATAATTCATGATCAAGATGCAAGAAAATTAAATTAAATCGTAACTTTCATTTTCAACGAACGGTTGTTTAACCGAGCTTTTATTTATTTATGTTCCGTCTTCATCATTGAATTTCATGATCGTAATTTGCATATATGAGATAAACAGAAATCGAGTTAAATTTAGAGAGATATATACATTATAATATTTAAACAATGTATATTCTAAATGATGATCGTTCCACGGTTTTTTTTTCTTTTGAATCCATGAACTGCGATTAGTTAGGTTATGTAATGCATACTTATAGGTATTTCCGAAAATGGTAAAAATTTTAATTAATTTTTATTGATATACATAATATACAAAAATTTATTTAAAAACAGTTGAATGACCTACGATGCTGTAAAACAATTGTTTTTCCATATATGTACACCATATATGTATGTTTTCTTGTTAAATTAGTTATGGAATCGTTTGCTTCGTGGTTTGTTGGCTGTGTACATTTATTATGAAAGGGTAAAAATCATTTTTTCTTTCTTCAATATGACAGAGCATATAACCATCTTTCACCAGGAAAATGAATAAAAGTTTAATTACAGATTGTTTAATTGTAAAAGTTTATGATATATATACATATATACATATAAGTTGGATGGCTAGGAGGGGGTCGATTTTTAATATTTTAGTTTTCTCGCGTTAACTTCTTATGCAACATTAAATACATTTTTACCTTTATTCCAATGTGAACGAACTTTTTAGTTTAGCAGATACTTTTACGTTATTTTTTTTTTTTTTGTACATATTTTTCGACATGTAAACCTTTATGTAATTAATTTTTTTGCTGCACACAAATTTATAAATTTGATCATTTCGAATAGTGACTTTGTAAAATTTTTTATTTTTTGCTATATTTGCTGTTATCATGTACACCATATATTATTATGAACATACAGCATAATTTTGTTGTCGTATTGTTGCATTATAATTTTTATATTTTTTTTTTTTAATTTGTTGCCAACCAATTAAATTTATGTACTTTTTGATAACACAATACAAAATTAATATAATTTTTCGCAGTTAAACAATTTAATAATATTATTGTCGTATAAAAAATTTATGTATAAATGTGCGATTAAAGTGAATGATTCTGGGCAAAATACTAAAATAATTGAGCCAAGCTTTCGAAATTTCAGAATTTTAATATACAATTTATTGTAAATATTATTTCGTTTTGCATCCAGTTACGCTTAGTTTTACTTTCATAAATATAAACAGACGCTGTCGTTAACTTTAATAATACCAATCAATGTTTTCAGGCCATTTCTGTCTAAATTACCCACGTATTAATAATTTGGTTTAATCGGATTTGATCCCGAAAGGATACCTATTGCCAGTTAACCAATCTTTGTAAATAGTTCAATTTCGATCAATCTGAATTTGGAACTGGAAGTCTAGAGATAAGGTGACCAATAAGTAAATGTGCTGGAGTTAGGTCTTGAATTTAAAATTACTTCAGTTTCTGTGACAAATGTGGTAAAATCGCTTATTGTTAGGATGTTCTTGTCTCCAACTCGTCTGAGATGATTTTTAAAGTTTTTCACTCCCGCTTCCCAAATCCCCCTAAAATGTGGAACACTTGGAGGGTTTAAGTGCCAGTTAACCTTTTCTCTTTAAAGATACTCCGAGATTAAATTATTGCCAGTAAAATTTGATCGACAAAAGATAAAAATATCACTGCATCCTCCCTCGTTGTGAGATCACTAGCATCTTCGATTTGCACTGCTTTGGAAAATAAACACAACTACGCACACTTACATTTTTGTGAGCCGTTGACCGCTTTCCCTTATGTTTCATACGAACGCTGCACACGATATTCGGATAAATCATCAGTTAGATAAGCCATCAGTTTCTGCTAAGTTGTTGGTTTGTCTTTCCTATATGGGATACATCATTGAAATATTGACTTAATCAGTATCCTACCACTAATGATCCAGAACTTTTCTGAATTTTTAAAGGCCATTGCTGGACCTTATCGCATTCTGGCTCCATAAAATTCGATCCCGAGCTTGTTCATCGTATTGTTCTAGATAACCCGAAGAAGACAAGTCGTTCACCACCCCGAGAAGCCATCGTTGCCGACAGCGATCTCTGTGCCTTCCAAATGGCGGCCTTCCTCTCAGAGATCACTAAACCATTCATTTAGGATCCGCTCGCTGAACGTGACCGAGCCAGCGTACTCGCTGTCCTTTTATTTCATGAACGAGATCAAGAATTTTTATTAAATTCCTGATCTCGTGGTTGAATAAATCTCGGTTAGTGTCGTCATCGTCGCGTTTGGGGTCATAAATCAAGCGCTTCATACTCATCCGTCAGGGTCCAACTTTCACACCTATACATGACAACAGGTCTTGTTAACACCTTGTGCAAATTTAGCTTGTCTGAGTATTTTGACTTTAGCAGTGGACGTAGGGCGTACAAAGTACAGTTGTCAGTGACAAGGCGCACTTTAATATCCTCTTCCATACAGTTATCATGAGTGTCAGAGGACCCGAGGTATCGGAAACTTGTCAATCCTTCAAATTTACTAAAAGGATGTGAGGCGAATCTTTCTCGTAGTTCTAACTACAGGTCTCCATCCTAACTCCTCCTTGCTACGTCCACTCCGTGTTGGTGGTAACTCGAACAACCTAACAGAAACATGTGGTGAGAATCCCTTGGAAAAGCTAGTTCGGAGCTAAAGTCAGACGGGGTCCGTAGGTTACTTGAAATCAATGTATTTAAGAGCTTTGCGTTGTTAAATTTCAGAAGCATCCGTTCTCATACTGAGCAATTGTCTGGTCAGTGTCTGTATTTCAGGACCGGCGGCTGCTAAAATAAGTATAAAATGCATGTACTGCCTTGTACATCGCGGTATAAAATGCAAAAGCTAGGAGAAGAAAACTTCGAAAATAAATCACAAAATAATGTAATAGGGCTACAACAAAAAATGTAAATACTGCCCCAGGTGGTCTACTGGAAACAGTTAATCCATCCTTTTCTACCGAAAAGGTCGGCTCCATGGATTCTGGGGGGAGCTGCATATTAAATCCAGCTACAAATCACCATCATGCGAAACACTACCTGAAAAGTTGACATTCACTGTAAATAATGATGTTATACTACAAAAGCTCGAGCAGATAGAAAAAACCATAGCAAAACTAAATAATGAAGTTGACGATTTAAAAAGAGAAAAGCAAACTTTGGAGAACTAAAAGAAATGATAAAGCAGAGACCGCGTTATTAAATAGAAACCATTTTTTCCACCCGCTCAACATGGAAGGCCGATTCTGTACTGATGAAAGTGAACTAGAACGAGAAACTAATTGGATTCTCGAAAGCAAAAAAAAGTTAATTAAAAATCAAGATACGACACTGCAGCAACCAAAAGGAAGACTGGGTCATCACCTGAAGTTGAACCAACATCAGCAAATATTGTCGATCCTAGTAATTAAATAGCTTCAAAAGTGCAAAATAAAGAGAAGAAGATATTTCTACCACCTATTAACATAATAGGAGTGAAAGAATATAATGACATCCAGCAACTACTGAAATCGGTCGTAGGCAAGGACTATAAAGTAGTATCATTAAATTTCAAAATCTGGAAAATCAACACGACAGAACCTGAAGATTATAAAGGTCTCACTACCTAATTTAACATCGATGGGTTTGAATGGTATACGTATGAGGATAAAAATGATCGCTCAATCAAAGTAATGGCAATGGAGTTTCACCAATCTTGTTCAAAAGAAGACATCATGGAAGAACTAACCAGTAAAGGCCTTAAAATTAAAGACGCAGTCAATATCATCAAGAAAGAGAAAAACAAAACAGGGACAGAAACACTGAAATTATCAGAAAAGGACTTCCACTGTTCATGTTATCCTTCGACAATAAAGAAAATATAGAAAAAAACTAAAACATAAATGCAATTCTCCACCTGAGAGATAAAATTGAGCCTTCAAGTAAAGTTACTAGGCTAATGCAGAAAATGTTGCAAAAGTTTACCTATACTCAAAAATACTGTAATCGTAAACCTAAATGTGTCAAATGCAATTGCAAAGGGAAGCATCCCGCTAACTATCGAGGATGTGAAGTTGCAATAGAACTACAAAAACTGAGAAATAAATCTCGAAATCCGAAACAAAACCATGTTAAATATGGAAAATCTTCATATAGGCCTATATCTCTCCTTTCAACGCTATCAAAATTATTCGAAAAGTCGCTTCTAAAAAGACTGAAACTAATAATAGAAGAAAAAAACCTTATTCCTTTACATCAATTTGGTTTCAGAGAAAAACACTCTACTATAGAACAAATTCACAGAATTACGGATGTAATCGTAAAATTACTTGATTTCAAACAAATATGCTCCGGGATATTCCTCGATGTGGCCCACGCCTTTGATAAGGTATGGCATCAAGAGCTTACATTCATACTACATCGGGAACTCCTTGAAAAATTTTATGAGCTATTGAAATCGTATATTTCAGACAGATACTTTCGAGTAAAATATGAGAATGATACTACTCTGAATTAAATAGAATAACAGCAGGAGTATCACAAGGTAGTGTTCTTGGGCCCATTCTTTATCTCTTATATACAAGAGACATGTCCAATACTGATGCAACTATAGCAACATTTGCTGATGATACCGTAATATTAGCTACAGCAAAAAACATAACTGACTCTACCAACAAACTGCAGAGAGCCTCAAACAAAATATGCAATGAAAAGACACAAAAAAATGGCGTGAACTAAAGTTAGTTATGAAACTAAATCAACATGTATAAACGTTAAATATCTGAGAGTTGAGCACATATACCAATTCACAAAAACTACCGTATGCAAGTAAGGCTAAATACTTAGGTATAACCTTGGATGCTAAACTAAGGTGGAAGGAACATATAAAAAAAGAGAGAAGAATTAAACATCAAATTCAGAAAAATACAATGGCTTCTAGAGGGACACTCCGTGCTCTCAATTCATAATAAACTTCTGCTATATAAACAAATTCTGAAACCGGTATGGATCTATCGCATATAACTCTGGGGTTGTGCTAAGAAAACAAACATCAAAATAATCCAAACGCTCCAAAATAAAGTACTACAATTCATTGGAAATGCACCGTGGTACATTAGAAACGACAACCTTCATAGAGACTTGAAAATGGAGCTTGTCGCAACCGAGATCTTGACCTAGATCTGTGTAAACTGTGATTATCCTGTAAGGCTTAATTCCAATAAATGTTTAATAATATGCAATGTAAATTATTAAATGAGTAAACTACGCAGTCGTAATAAACTAAAAATAAAAAAAAATTACTTGAAATGTACTACTAAAATCCATTTCGTCTTCCATTTCCACTTCGTTTTGTTAGTAAGGACCCCTTTGTTCGTCTGCGCGTTTGTAAAACGTATTCGCGCTTCTTTATAGGCTATATTCTGTTGCTCGACAGCAAGACGACACTCCTTATCAAACCAATCATTTTTGGGGTAAAGTTTGATCATACCTAAAGTCGCCAGGGTCTACCACCGAAATTTTCAATAGCCCCCATAAAGGAAACATCATCAGAGCGGGGTTTGGTTTCCATAATGCTGCTGCTAACAAAATTCTGATATTGTGCTTTCTCATCTTCGTTTATCAGACCTACATAGCTGAAACGTAAGTTTTGTTTTCGAGTGATCCCTGACTTATACGAAAACTACCATATTAGCTTTGCAGTGTTCAATTGATAATCACTGCCTTCAAATTTGGCAGCCAACCTATAAGATCTCACATCTTGGATGACCCGAGACCTTTCTCTAGTTATTAATACATAGTCAATTTGACTGCGGGACGTCTTACGAGGGTGTTTCCATGTTTTAAAGTGGGTATTTTTATGAGGAACGATTGTGCTAGCCACAATAAGGTCGTGCTCGATCGCAAAGCATATCATTCTTTCCCCATTACACGGTTGCTAAATCGTGTCGAAAATAAGAAACTATGTTTTTACATAAGTTAGTCTGATTTTTGCCAGCTCTCATTAAAGTCACCATTCACTATTTTAACGTCGTGCTCCGGTATGGATCCCATCAGATCATCCAAATTGTTGTAAAATGGGGCATTATCTTTGGGTTGGCTTACATCAGTGGACACATGAACCTAAATGATTGATGCTAGTCGCATGCGTAAACGTAGCTTACACATACGATTATCAACTGCTTTGAAATCGAAAACAGCCTAATTCACCTGGGGTCAAATATGCCCCAGAGAAAACCAATACGGGTTTGGAGGTATCCATATTTTTTTTTGAACTTTTTAACAATTGGGTTTTTTATCGATGCGGGTAGTCAGCTCAGCGATTCAACCTTTGTCTAGTCGCCTGTTACGACAAGCCAAGGAGGGGTGGGAGAGGATCTCCCCACCATAGGACCGTAATAATATTATTCATTCATAATATACAAAATGTATAAATTCAAGATTTATTTCATACTTATATAGATAAGATTTTAAAATAAATATTTAATTTATAAACATTCGAGCTTATTGGAAAAAACTATGTATTTATATAAAACTTATTAACTTCAAGGGTACTTCATAATTATATTTATTTATAAAGTAGTAATCATTCTCGTACATAATATCGAAATGTGTGAGAAGAATCAACGAACTAAATTTCCGTTAATTAATAATCATCAAAACTACTATCGTCTAAACTGATACAAGCTATAATAATAATAACTGATATAGATAAAGGTTATTGAAATTATAAACTTATTTACAATTAATTATTAATTAAATTAAATTATTTATTTGTTTTATAAAAAAGTTTTTTTTTTAACGCAATCAATCACATAATAAGTGGGTTAGCTAAAATTAAAATAAAAATAAAGCGATTATATAGCTGCAAGTTGTCTAGCAAGTATTTTATATTTCGTATGAAGGGGTCATTGTCTTTGAAAATATTTGCAAGAAAGACGGCACACAACGTGTCATTTAATTGTTTTAAAAAATTATTTAAACTTACGGTGAGGTTTGACGTGAAAATATCCAAATTTAATTTGAATTAAATTTTTATTTTTGGCAAACTAAAGCCATGAATTTGAATTCGAATAACTTAAGCATGGTCGATTGTTAACTTGCTAGACAACAAAAAAGAAAAGCGCTTTCGTATTTGTTTGAATTTTGACTTAATACTAAATGGCAGGTTTTAACCAAAAATACTAACAAAATTTCTTGAAGCATTATATGATTGAATGGTCACAGCAAATCGGTAATTCTATGTGTAGCCGATAAAGAAAATCCTTAATCAGTGTTTTACCGGCGAAATGCCGCCGTGATGGGAAATAAAATACCACTCTCGAACCAAAACTGCCATTAAGCGATAACAATTACGCAAGTTCGGTTAGTTCAGCTTATCAAATAACGGCTGACCTATTCAAGAAAAGTACGAGAATAACAAAATCTCTCTTTCCTGCGATTGTAAAACGATGGTTGGTTTCCATAATGCTACTGCTAACAAGATTCTGGTATTGTGTTTCTCATTATCGTTTATCAGACCTTCACGATTGAAACCAAAACCCTGTCTATTACAAACCGTCTTCTAACTTTCGTTGACACAGACAAACAAAACCGATATGGTCCGTTATCAATTGATGATCACTGCCTAACAATTTGGCAGCTGACCGATAAGGTCTCACATCTTGGATGACACGAGACGTTTCTTTAAAAAAACACATGGTAAATTTGACTGTGGGACGTCTTACGAGAGTGTGTCCACAAGGAGGTCGTGCGCGATCGTAAATGGCATAATTTTTTCCTCATTATCGATCGCTATATCGTATCGGGGATGGTAAGTGTAGGGAACTTATGTTTTCACATAAGTTAGTCTGATTTTTGCCAGCTCTAGCATTAAAGTCGTCAGTCACTATTCTATCGGCGTTCTGCGGTATAGATCCCATCAGATCATCCAAATTGTTGTAAAATGAGTCTGGGTTGGCTTACATCAGTGGGCGCATGAACACAAATGATTGACAGGTTGGCTAGTCGCATGCATAAACGTAGGTTCCACATACAATTATCAACAATTTTGAAATCTAAAACAGCCTTTTTCACCTGGGTCCTAAGAAGAAAACCATCACCAAGAATGCCGAGTTATCTTTACTGTAAAGGAATGTATAGCCTGGGACACATGGTCTTTACTTTTTTGCCATCGAGTTTCCTGTAGAGCAACGAGTTCAAGACGATATTCTTTCATGGCTGATATAGTGCCATCAACTCGCTTGGTTTTCTTAGCGACTGCACATTCCATGTACCAATCCTAAACTGCGTGTCCGTTAACGTAAGCAGGATCCGTTTTGGTGGTATCCATATTTTCTTTTGTTGATCTTTTTAACAATGAAGTTTTTAAGAATGCTGGTAGTCAATCCAACAATCCAACCTTTGTTTAGTCGCTTCCTACGACAAGCCAAGGAGGTTGTGGTAGAATTCTAAAGATAACATGCTCGTTTAGAAGTATTTTACGAAGCATATAGAGTGCCCACAACCAAAGGGGTAAACTATACTATAATGAGGGGAAAAAGAAGTTTGAAGAATTCAGTGAGAAATTAGAAATATGAGAAGACCCAGATCCCAGGCTGGTAATCAGTTAGGCAAAAAAAAACGCACTACAACAAATCTGGAGCCGGCTGTTGTTCCATAAAAACCTTTCTGGTGAGAGATGTGATATAGGAGATAAACCAGAGTGGCTGAAAGAAGAACAAAAAAAGTGGAAACGAAATCGAAAACGACCAGTTCGACCGGATGCGTTTTTATCTTATGCTAAACTGCTATTAAGAAAGTGAAAGTGGACTCAGAACTTACTGGTCTGAGGGAAAAAAGTTACTCATATTCGCCAAACTACAAAGGGAGATCTTTTGTTAGAGTTGGAAAGCACTGGGAACTAACTACAAACAGCTGTTGAGAAAAGTCTCGGTCAGGAAGCTGATGTTAAAGCCTTAACACAAAAATACCTTGTAGAAATAAGGAGAAATAAGTTCTTCAAGCTCTTGAAATGCTAGTGGGTGGCAAAACAAAAATATTGCCTCTATAAAAACGGTAAATGCTTCTTATCTGGGGCTACAAATTACACTGGTTAGCCTTCTTAGCCAGATAGAAGAGAATATCATTTACAAAGGGAAAATAAGGATTGGTTGGATGATTTGTCGAATTCGAGAAATAAACAAGCATTTGAAATGTGTCAAATGCCTCGAATATGGTTACCATGCTCAACAATTTAGAGTGTAAATGATAGGTCTAAGATGTATTGGAAATAGGGTGAAAAGAGTCATATGGCAAAGGGCATGCAGTAACGATACGAAATTCATGCTTTGTAGCATGAAGCGGAAGACATGCCGCTAGTAGTTTGAAGTGTCCGATATATAAAAAGGCGCTACAAATGAAACGGTGAAGATGATTTGATAAAAGTAAATCTTAACCACTATGTGATGCTGCGCAAAACGTACAACAGAAAACAGTACGAGAATTAAACGCAGTCGTTGTTATTGTATGCGAACAATACAGGAAGTTTTAAAATAAGACTTATAGCGATTTACATTCAACGCAAGTTTTGAAGAAGAAGTTGATCTTGAAATTAATTTAGTAAAACTGAAATAAAAACAAAAATTGCAAAACTATTTGGTTTTGATTTGTGTGAGTGACCAAAACATAGAATATTCAACTAACTTTATAAATGGACTGTAATCTTTTTATATTTGTTGCTACAAAAAAATAAAACTTTTCGTCCTCAAAAATAAAGTTCATCTTTTTATAACAGTTTTGTGGGTTTGGATCTCGGGTTTTGTCTTTCAAGATGAAATTTGTTTTCGGTTGGGCGATTTTAATGCCTGCGCCGTTAGGTGGTGCACCGAGTTACTAACGACAGATATCATTGGAGCAAGCCATACAGAATAGTTATGTCAACGTTCAAGGTAGGCTTGCCACCTTTTAAAAATGCCAAAGAAGGACAGTTAAACTTTTGCTTTAAACACTTCAAAACATGTTTGGTAAGTCCAAAACATCCACCAATCCATTTTGGCAAATCTTCACTATTGAAATATCTTGATAAAGCTGACCAAATAATTATAGTTGTATCTATAGCAGGCAATAAAGACAACCTTCTCGTCGATATGTGCCGAAGAATTTCTTTAAATTCAATTTCGTAGTAGTTTAAAATTCAATCTATTTTTGTCGACGATAAAAACGTCGTAGGGGCATTAAAAACGTTTCATAAAAATAAACTTTCATTAAAAATCTACCTTCTTTATAGTTCCTTGGTTTCCAGTGTTTACTATCGAATATCTCTTTAACCGCAGCTCGATTTATTTTCTTAACAGCCATTTCCTTTACTTCGTTGAATTCAGCAATTCGATTTTTGTCTGTAAAGGCGCGAGTAATAATTTGTTTTTCAATATACTCATCGGGTTTTAGGTCAAAACTAAATATTGTGGCAAATTTCCAGTAGATGAATTTAGTATTTTGTTTAATGACCATTGCAATTGAATAATTTTGAAATCCCATTTGTTGTCTTCTTCGCATATAGTAGCCCTTAGCATAGATAGTATTGTGCGGTTATATCTTCTTTCAATTGGTCATTCGCTCTCGGCGTTGTGGTTGCGTTCATCACATGCTTTATGTCATTGTCTTCGCAAAAGCTTTGGAACAACTTACACGTATAAGCGTATAAGGAAATGGTCTAAGCTAAAAAAATTTCTGGAGCATCTTTATTGCCTTCTAAATTCCACATATCCCATATAGTCATGATATAATTAGGCGAATCTCCACTTGATCATTCTAGGAACAACTTTGTAACACAATGAAGGCTAAGGCTTCCAATTCGTGTGAATGATATTTTTCTTTACATTGGATGGTCTGTCTATTTAAATAGACCATATGTCGTCTTTTTTATACTGATAGACTTGCAACAAAATTCAAACTAACCCTTTCGATCAAGCATCGGTAACCACTTCATGTTCTAAATTAAGGTCATATTTTGCTAACGTTTTGCGGTTTACTCATTTAGCATATAAACGCGGTATCGCGCTACCAAAGTTTTGCAACAATATTAAAGTTTTTCATGTACGTTCGAAAGAATCCCGTCAATTCCAAAAACTTTAGTCGTATCTGAGTTCTGTTCTTCGGCTGTTTAAAATTTACATCGGCATCTGTTTTTGATCTTCTGGGTCTAACTCGTGATCCTAACATTTCATGTCTTAAAAATTCTAAAATGCTATTTTCCAGGTTAAGCAACAGACCATGATTACCATTATCTAACAACCCCTCTAATTTTCCCATTCTCTCTACGATCATCTTACTTGGGATTATTATATCATCTAGATATACCAATATTTCCTCATTAGTCTCGTCAACTAATCAATTCAAAATTTAACTGATGTCAATCAGCAGTAACAAAAGCGGTTATGGGTATTATATCTGGAGTATTCTTGACTCATCGCTACCTGGTAATATTTTGATAATAAATCTTAAACAGTGAAATAATTAGCCTCAAATAAACTGTCGTTCTTTTCCAGTCCTTCTCTTTGATATTTACATTGCAAAAAGGGTCGCACGCCACAAAATATGGTTTTTATTTTTCTGGTGGAGGACATTTTTGTGTTCGTGGAAGATGGAGGAAATTTCTTACGAAAGGAGGACTGTCCTCCACAAAGAAGGACGGGTGGCAAGCCTAGTTCAAGTGTATATACAATGCGTGCCACTCGTGCGAAGAATTGTTGAAAAATATTTTATTTACGTTATTCCTACAACAGCATGGTTAAGTGAGAATTGTCGAACCAAAAAGTAAAGAAAAAGTACTTCCACCAGTGTCAATGGACGAGATTCTAAAAGCATCTGACACTGTAGTGGTTGCAGGTGTCAAATGAAAGAAAGGTTCCAAAAAATATTGTGCGGAGGTTACATTGTATGTTAAAAAAAACCTTTAACTTGGCTAGGTGGAAGTATATATTATAGAATGAGGCTATCATGGTAAAAAAAATTGGTGGTTAGGGTTTAGTCGGGAAAAATCCAACACTCTTGCAAGGTTATGATGGTCTCTTGTAAAATCTTTTGACAATTCCCTCCTCAACCAAATAAAATAAACTCACGCGCACACCCTCACATACAGGAAAAATGCAGAATATATCGTGAAATCTCTATTTATAAAGAAGCGCACGCTACCCCATTTCTGGATTTATTCTAGAGTTTTGTATTTTTAGATTCTACATTTAATATTTTGAGATATTGAGTTCTTAGATATTTTTCTTCTATATTTTAATTTTTTGGGATTATGAAAATCGGGTTTTTTTCGGGATATTAAGATTATGGATTTTTTTTTTGTTGATAAAAGATACAAATTAATGAATGGAGTGGTTATTTGTTCATATAGGGTTTGAGATATTTCAATTGCAAAATGTTCAAATGATCACAAAGTTCACTTGAAGAAAGAAAATGGCCCTGAATCAACACTACTACTTTGCATACCGTGACATATTGAGTAATGAAAGGAAATCTATTATTTCTTTGATGTCTTTATAATATTGGCGCATACAAAAGAAGTAGTGACATCCTAAATTGTTTAAATATAAAAGCTAACGTGAGTGTGTGCATACAAAATAAACTAGAACTAAAGCGTGAAGATTAAGCTATACTTACACATATATGTCAAAGCTGTTAACATTCCCATTCCTTTAAGTTTGTTTGAAAAGCGAAGCTAAATCGCTATTTGACACAAGTATCGCTATTTATTTTCCAAACCAATCGAAACTACGAAGCACTGAACTAATTTTATAATAAATCAAACATGGATGATGTGCCTATAGTTTCTTTCAAATTTACCGATTAATGTATAATATTTTTCTTCTAAATAACTGTCAAAATTAGTTTCGAGTAAAATTTTTATAATTTACACAAATTGTTTTCGTCATCTGGGGTATGACTTACTTTGAACATCTTAAAAAACAAAAGGACAAATACGAAGATGTCAAAATACGAAATATTTTTAATTAAAATAAATTCCATCAATTTATTATAATTAAATTATATAATTAATATTTTCTCTTATTTATCAGTTCGTGTTAAATTGTTTTTATTTCTTAACAAAATAATCAATTTTACTATAACCTTTGAATAATGCATCAATATAGAGTATTTTTACTCTCGCTTAAACAAAAAAAAATAAAAAATAAATAAATAAATAAATTAAGAAGATTAAAAAAACTGCATAAAATCTATGTTGAAATTTGGACAACTCAACGATATCAAAAAAATGTGGATAAATGTTACTTAAGCCATTTACAACATTCATAAAATAAATAATTTCTATTATACATTTAGCATATTTATGATAATCTTTAGTTCATATTGATCTCTATATACTCTTTGCTTTAACCTCAGATAATATTTAGCTTAAGTCAGGTTTAAAAATTAAATCTTAGTAAATATCACACTTGATTGAGATTAAGCCACAAAGTTAAAAATAAACACCATATCCTTTTTGTCATTAAATATATAGTACCATTGATATAACATGGTTGAAATGTCAATGTATCGTGATATAAGTAACGTAAGTGTTGCACGTTCATCAATTTTTTATTTGTATAATGGACATCAACTACGAGTATTTACCTAAATTTACAAAGTGTTACTTTAACGCGGCAGACGAATTTTAGATTGTTGTACTTCTTAAAGAATGCTTTTTTTTACCTTAAAATATTAAGGTAAAAAAAAAGCATAGGAAGATTAAACAAATGTTTCTGTTTATTGAGGTAGAAAAGAATACAAAATCTACATTAAATATGCAGTTTAGAAAGAATTAAAGATGAATCCATTGAAGACCAAAAACAGCATTCCCGACACCCATTGTTTAATAGGCTGCAAATTATAAATAGAACTTATTAAAAATTCAAAACTATTTAAAGTTACTCTGTCATGCATCAACCCCAAAAATTCCAAACCAGAATGCGTAAAACCAAAACCGGAAATAAAAAATGGAATAAAACTCATCTGAGCTAAAGTCAGCAAAACAGCAATAAAAAGTGGATATATAAATAATCTAGTGGTAGTTTACTATAAAATAGAAAAATTCAGACACCCAACAAACTTTGCAAGCTTAACTAGAGAGGAGCCAAAACCAAATCTTACTAAAATTAGCTCTAATAAATGATACTACGGCATTAAGAAGAATTCAGGCAGTCGTAAATAAAAAAACAAAGTTGTTCATATTACCAAGGTAATAAACTTCGATTAATTGATGCCTCTCCTCGTTCAAATCTCGACCGCTCTTTCATGAGCTTCACAATCTCGATTGTCTAACTGATCCGAACCTTACGGTTTCATATTAACATGGTTTTAAACACTCTTAAATTATTATTATCATATCCAGGTATGTTTTCTATGATATAATGGTCTTTAAAACCGGCAAGTAGTTTAAGACTACCGCCAGCCGATACTACAATATTTGTAATATACATAAAATCACTCTTGTGATATTGATTGTTGACGGTTTTGATCGAAATTCACCTTATTCTTCCACGATGTATTAGGTTGCTGTTCGACAATTGAAGATCTCAAACTTTTCGATTAATTATGGAATCATTATTCGTTGATACAGTTGCTCTATCTTATCGTTCGTTAATCGTTAGTTTAGACCGAAAAGAGTCTGAGTAACGTTAATTGAACGATTTATTGTGTTGTTAATAACACATTCGGTTTTGTTTAAGACTTTGACCCATTCACCATATTTTGAAATAGCTACCAAATTCAAACATAATAATGTTCCACCTCACGATTAAGTCGCTCAGCTTGCCCATTACTTTGTGGCGAATAAGCAGCCTTAAGTATATACTTGTTTAACACAACGATCCTTTAAAAATTCAATAAATTTGAATAACGTAAAACATGATCCTCTGTCGATGTGAATTCGTTTTAGAACTCTCAACTGTCCAAAATATTACTTCATCTGAATTAGTAGTTTTAGTTGGAAATAGTTTATGGTGAATATGATCTATTTCATGGTATCAGGTTACTTCGTTCAGGTTACTTCGTTCAGGTTACTTCGTTCTCTAAAATAACCGGGACAAACAAAAGCAACTTTTGTCTGGATTTTGTGCAGATCTCATATATATATTATGCTCCTGCCCATTGAAAGATAACGAGTTCTTTATTGACACTATAACTTATTAACTTTGTTGCAGAGCAATTAGCCGTTTGGTTAACGAATACTCTTTGTAATTTGCATTATGGAATCACACGGCGAGCTACTGAGTGCATCGACGTATTTGATCTTGTCGCCCGATTTGTTAACTTTTTGATACGAATAATTTTCTAAAAATAACGGTCATCGTAATAGTCGGTTATTATCTTCCTTCTTTGTTAAAGTTTGTTTTACTGCTTGACAATCGGTCACAATAACAAATTCGACACCGTGCAAGAAAATGTAATACCTTTTGAGAACATAC
This sequence comes from Tipula confusa, assembly GCA_963556175.1. NCBI lineage: Eukaryota > Metazoa > Arthropoda > Insecta > Diptera > Tipulidae > Tipula > Tipula confusa. The sequence goes on along the minus strand of OY744477.1, from coordinate 68,740,994 downwards.
ACGGTCGCAAGAGTTTCTAAGTCTTATAAGTGATATTTACTCTCCGCTAACGTAGTTCTGCGACTAAAAAATGAAATAGGATGTAATGTATTGTCAACCTGCCGTTAGAGCAACACAGCACCACAACCAACTCGGCATGCATCTGTATGTAGTTCTATGTATGCGCGTTAGGGTTATAAAGGGTGGTTAAATTTTAAGGGCCGATGTTGAATGTGAACCACACCTAAACGTCAAGTTTTTTTCTGCATTTCATTTGACATTTCTCAATTTAAGACTAACTCAATTTGAACCATGGAAAGATACACAATCGAGCAACGCGTTAAAGTTGTTCAGGCTTATTATGAAAATGGGCGTTCAAAACAAAATGCATATCGTGCACTTCGTGATTTTTTCGGTCAATTTAATCGCCCAAATGTGCGTACAACCGGAAAAATCGTGCAAAAATTTGAGCAAACCGGATCTGTAGGAGATTTTAAGACACCAGTGCATGCTCGTACAGCTCGTACTGCAGAAAATATTGCTGCTGTTCGCGATAGTGTGGCTAAAAAGCCGTCCACCTCAACTCGTCGTCGTGCCCAACAATTGCACCTCTCACGCTAGTCGTTGATGAACATTATGCATAAAGACTTGCATTTACACTCTTATAAGGTGCAATTGACTCAAGAACTAAAGCCTCTTGACCATTCCAAACGTCGTGGAAAAATGGCAACAGTGGATGATCAATTTTCGAAGAAAATCATCTTCAGTGATGAGGCACATTTTCACCTCGGTGGATTCGTCAATAAGCAGAATTGCCGCATTTGGGCGAATCATAATCCAAGAGTGATTGTCGAAAAACAAATGCACCCACAAAGAGTGACTGTTTGGTGTGGTTTATGGGCTGGCGGCATCATCGGGCCGTATTTTTTCCAAAATGAGACCGGTCAGGCAGTTACTGTGAATGGTGTTCGCTATCGTGAGATGATAACGAACTTTTTATGGCCCGAATTGGAAGATATGGATGTGGGCGATATGTGGTTTCAACAGGACGGTGCCACTTGCCACACAGCTAACGAAACAATGGCTCTTTTGCGCGACAAATTCAATGGTTGTGTTATCTCACGTAGTGGCGATGTCAATTGGCCGCCAAGATCATTTGATTTGACACCGTTGGACTTCTTTCTTTGGGGTTATTTGAAAGTAAAGGTGTTCGTCGATAAGCCAGCAACAATTTAAGTGCTAAAGGATGAGATAATTCGGCACATTAACGGCATAGAACCTCAATTATGCATAAGCGTCATAGAAAATTTGGACCATCGGATGGAGGTGTGCAGCCGATTGTTTCGAATGACTTTAGTTCACGTTCACGTGAGCCATAAATTTAATAGATTCGGTTGCCACTGGAATATGGTTAAAACCATTTTTTAAATCGATTACGTTTACCTCGCATACTATCAAGACAATCGTCTATTAACAGTAAAGGATATCTATCCTCCAAAGTTATTTTGTTTAAATCCCGGTAATCCACACATAGACGAGGGGAACCGTTCTTTTTATTTACCAACACTATTCTACTTGTGTAGTCACTATTACTACACCGTATGACTTTTCTCTTTATAAGGGTCTTCTACTATCTGATTGATAATTTGACGGCTACGGATAGATAAACGTTGCGGAGTCGAATATATACCTTGATGTACTTCACACTTATATTGATACTCTTTATCGAAATTATTTTCTCGCTAACTGCTATTTTGTTGAAAATTTGAACAGAGCTCTTCGTTGTCATTGTTATGTCACTGAACTTCATCAAAACGCGTGATGCCGGTGCAACATCCAACTTACTTGGTGTTTCGACAGCAAACATTCGGTTACTGCCTGTTTGTTTTTTTCATCCGCGTTTAGATTCCTTTTTTTCTATTCAACGTTTAGTTGTCTGACATCCATATTCTCAAGAACAACCAAATTCACTCGCGCACTATTCATACTATTATTTTATAAATTAATATCTCACTTCTGATATACATAAACAATGCCACCTATTATATAAGTTAAGTACTAAAATAAATTATATAAAGTAAATAATTCAAAATAAATATAAATAAACGTTATTTTCCTCTATTGAAATTCGAACCCGGATCTTTCGGTCTATTTATTGCACCTTTATCCTGCTTTTAGGCTTTTAAGAAACAGAAATGCGCAACAAACAACTATTTCATTTAAAACCAAAATTTGAATTTTACATGTATTCATAATTTAGTTATAATATCCAATAATAGATGTCAATATAATATTATTTTTAAAAAAATAAAGTTTTGGAATTTTTTTTTAAACTTCTAAGTTTTTTTTAATAACCACTGAGTGAACCTTTTCATTATAATGTTCAGTTATAATGTTCTCAACAAACTTAATAGTTTACAAACTAAACTAGGCCCAAACAAAAATTGGCCGTCAAGCTATGCCCTTTGAAGTACAGCTTCCTCGTTAGCTTCACAAATAATTCGGTGAGCGAGGCAGACCCAGTTAAGTTATTCCCAGTTGAGTTATAGCTTATGCGACTCTTCCAACCGTAAAACTAAAATTGTTTGTATGTCTTAAGCCTAGACCAGCGAGTCTTTAAGAATTAGTAACAACATTTTACCGGATTTTTGTTAAATCTGTTTTGTTACGGAAATTTTGACAGATCACCCAGTGAATCCAAAAGACGATTAAAATGACAAAAAAAATGTTGGGTAAATTAACATATTGTGTGAACACGCATCGGACAAAAATTATAAAAAAATATTTCTATTAAAATATTAAAGTTAAATATTAATATAAAGATATTTAATATTAACATTAATTAAAATATAAAGATATTTCTTCTCGCCCTAACTTCATTCAACAATACTGTACGTAAAACCTGATGAACAGCCATTGGTTTTAAATGTCATTTCAGCTTTGTTTTAAAACGTATGTTAAATATAAACAAAAGCGATTGTTCGTCTATTTTTAAATTAAATTAAGCTATTGTTTAATCTTTTGACACAGATAATTATACAAGATAAACATCTTGTATGACTCAAATTTGCACAAGTAAATTCATACAACTCAAATTAATGCAACCGAAATATAACCAAATGAAAAATAGACGTTCATATAAAAACGAATATTTTCATCCTTTTCGTTTTTTTGTGCACGACTCATATTTGATTGAATAAAAAACATAAAAACCAAACAAAAATATTATACGAAAATCATGAAAATTTTTATTTTATTTTTTATAAAATAAAATATTCGTGTCCAAAAAAGAAGAAAATATCGAAAATATTCGTTTTTATATGTTATATATCTATTTTTCGTTTGGTTAGATTTCAGTTGCATTAATTGGCGTAGTATAAATTTAGTTGTGTCAATTTTAGTCATACAAGATATTCATCTGGTATAGTTATCTGTGTTTTTGGTGTACAAATTATTTTAACAACAAAGTTTTAGAGAAGGATTTTATGTGCTTAAATCTCGATAAATTTTAAACGCATCTAGTAATAGAATAAAAATCAACTTGTAGTCTTCTTTTAGAACTTATATTGAAACTATATAGAACTATATATATATAGAATACTATATAGATTTCTATACTATATAGAAACTATATTGAACTATATAGAATTTATATTGTTTTAAGAATAATAATTGCGGTTTCGTTCTTAATTGGTTTAATTTATTCTGGCCGGCATTTTAAATAAAACTTTTTCTGTTTGTTTTGTCCGCTCCGAAAAATATCAAGCTTGTCAAAAAAATATAAATTCCAAAAATTGTTTCGTTTCTATTTCATTTGGAGAGAATTGTAATTTTGGAGGCCGTGTTAAATGTTCGCATAGTTTTCGTCTGAGTACTTCGCATAACTGCATACCGAAAAACGAAATGCAAAATTTAATTTCACTTCAGCTGCGAACTAGACATCTATAAATGACAGAAAGATAATTATCTATTATTTTCTACTGTATTCTGTCACATTAATCACCGAGGAATTGGTGAAGTAGTTAATGCAGCGGATCGGAACGAACCAGGGTCGAACTCTTAAAGGTCGGCAATTTTTCATCACTTAATTATGATGCATGATTATATGACTGAAAAATGCAAAATCAAAGTTAATATGTAAAACTACAAATATGCAATACATTTTTGATTTATGTGAGAATATAAATTATATTTTACTATATGTTTAATGGGTAAATGAAATAATTATTCATATTATGACAGGAACTTATCGATTTTGTGATTACAAAATTCTTTCTCTATATTATGGTTGAAAATTAACTACGATGTTTAAATAGTTTACAACAAAAATGTTATCATAAATTAGATTTTTATACTCGACAAGTCAAATTACACTTAACATTTTACAGAGTAAGAAATTAATATCTTTGATTGATTGATTGTACTTTAGGACCAAGCTATCTAGCTTGGACCTATCTCCTGGATAGCGCCTAGCCTATTTCTCCACCAGTTTTACATAAAATAATCGATAGGGAAGAGAAAAGTATTATTTGAATACATCTATACGTATGCAGATGCCCGAACATGCACACACACACATATGTTATATGTATGCAACAGGATAGAACGATCCAGTTACCGACAGCTTGACGATCGTATGGCAAAAGACAACACAATTCTAAACTATATCTGCAACTGCCTCTTTCCAAGAGTATCAGGATATAACTTAAAATTTCAATTATCAATTCATAAATTATACAAGTTATTAATTATTAATAAATTGTTACATTAAAAACTTATAAATATGACCTAAATTAAACCTATAAACTTGAAATATAAATAAGATTAAAAAATTTATTCTAATTAAAACTACCGCCTCTTAAAACTACCACCAAATTTATAATTCTAATCTAATCTGAAATGAAATCATTTATTAAATTTTTTAAGTAACGCTTATTAAAACTATCTGAAAAATATACATATACAATTTACAATGTAGATCAGATTTAAGTAGTATGTAATTAGTCCCACTTACCATTGCAAGTCGATATCCATAAATTTCTCATAAATCAAACATATCAAAAATTTAGTTATCACCTTAAAGTTCAAAAAAGTAACAATAAAAATGACCCACAATAACTATCAAAATACTCTCAATACACACAGAATTCTATAAATTGTATATAAATTACAATATCATAAAAAATTATTTAACACTATAACAAAATAAAATAACCGTTAAAATGACGAAATACGTCATTGTAATTATTTACAAGAAAATCCAACTGATGTTCATTTCAATATTCACAAAACTCTTAGATTTTTTTTAATTACAGAATCAAAAAATCGATAACACCCAAAATTAAATTAAATAACCGTTAAACTGACCAAATACGACATTTTAATTACACGAAAATCTAATTGATATACATTCAGGAGAGGACACTTTCGTAAATTAATCAAAATTAATAGTTTAATTGACAGTTCACAGCTTATGTGAATCATATTCAATGAATATAACGGTTCAAGGCGTTATTTTTGTGCTGGGTTTTAGTAAAATCTTGGTGTCGGTCAATTAGTTGGCAAATGGTTTATTGTTAAGTTTAACGCAAACGAATGCAAATGTTTTGACAGAAACCATAAGTTACTAATTAAGGTAGAAGTGAATGAAGAGACGTTGATGATTTAGGATCTCGTGATGTGGATGAAGGTTCAAATGATGTTTCGTCACAACCAGACAGCATAAATCGACAAAGTGTAACGATTTTGTTTATGTTGTGTCACACGTTCAATTAAATGATTCAGTGTCAGTGAGCAGTTTGAAGCAGTTTAGTATAATGAAAGGTTGTTCTTAGCGTAAAAGTATTGCCTACGAAGAAACTTTCTCACCCGTAGTTGGCTACTCGTCGAAACGTTTTCTAGGCGATTTAAAAAAAGATATCTATAGATTTCAGTCTGAAAAGTTTAATAATGGTAGTAAACCTGTTTGTTCTCTAAAGCAGTCTTTTTACGGGCTCAAGCAATCGAGTCGTACTTGGGGTCACAGTTTAAATATTACATTGAAAAATTTCGCCATGAAGTATACGTTGACACTATACTATGGCAGTATACGTTGACGACTTGCTCATTTTTCCAAATGTAAAACTTTGAAAGCTGATTTCAAATCATGTCTATATATACAGTTAAATGACTATTTAGTTGTGAGGCTTTGCGCTTCTCTTTATGGTAAGTTCTAAGACGGACATGCACTGTTCAATCATTTGTTAAGTTTTCTATATAACATATGACTAAAAATTTAATAGTTTACCGATATCTCAGAGTCAGACTTATTGCAGACTTTTGAAGTAAAGATAATGTCAATTTAATAGGAACAAAAAAATCCATCGGAACATTATCAGAGTGAATCTGCAGCTTATTAAAAATACAGTAATCGCACTTAATGCTTACTCTATAAGCGGTTAACGAACTGATTCTGTTATATATAATTTCTTTTATAATATAATGTGAATACTATAAACACCGTTTTGGGTCACCAAACTACATTTATAAATGAATTATGTCGATTTTAAAATTCACTTAGCAACTTCTCATAAATTGGAACCTATACAGACAATAATTCCACCGTAAATTGTAAGCGGTGTAAAAAGTAATAAAATAAAAAACGCGCACACCAAACTCCTTTCAAATTCAATAACCAATCTAGAAATATAAAAATTTAAAAAAAAAAAAAATTAAAAATTCCAATTTCAAGTCTTAAACTTTCAATTTTTATTTATTTTTTTTTTTTATTTTGTAGTTTTTATGGAACATAGCTATTACAAAATTTATTCTGACAAAGTAAAATGAAATAAAAACTACAACAAATAAGCGCGACTTAATATCGCGCAAAGTTAGTATTCGAGTCTATACATACATACATTTACGAAACATACCAACAAAAATCTCAACTTCTTAACCTTGAAAATTATTTAAGCGATATTTTTTAGTTTTGTTTTTGTTTACAACTTGATTGGAGCTTTAAGATGGATTTTTTAGTTTTTGGAAAGGTTGGATGTTTCTTTTTGTGGTGTGTACAGATTTTTATGTTTAATATGTAAATTTTACGGGAGTTTAGATTCTTTGTTGTTGTACTGTACGAAATAATATATATATATACCAATACCTCAGTTTGCGTGAGTTTTACAATACCGTTTGTTTTATTTTGCGCTATAAATAATCATTGAAGTGAAGTCAATAACAAAAATTCATTAAAAATGGACGTTGGTTATCCTCAGTGAAAAAATAGCGGACCCAAAACAGAATACCTTAGGCAGAATCTATTTTCCATGAGTTGAAAAAAAAATCTGCCAAGCACCAGTGTGAATGTCCACTTTCAAGCAAGTCGCGGGTCGTTCAAAAAATTCAAAAAACTAAGTAACCTCTACAATTTTGGTTTGAAAGGAGAAAGAATATATTGTCGTTATATTGGTGACTCCGTTGCACAGGAAACGTTTTTCTTCTGATTCTCCTTCATGGGTTCGTCACATACCGTAATAAGCCAATTTATTACAACTATTTTCCTAAATCCTGGACACTGAAGTGTCTGTCAAAAAGATACAAAGTAACTTAGTATAACAAAAATAAAAATAATCGGTTTTTATAGGCAATTGTGGTCCCGTAGCAAATCAGCAATCAGAGTGTGTTTTTCGTCATGCATGACTTCAGGAATTTTCATCAAATTCATGATCTCGTGGGTGAAGAGAATTCGGTAACTGACGTAGTCGTAATACTCATTCATCAGAGTTCAATTCTCACACCCATCAACACCTGGCCCTTCTTTCAAATGTGTGGTCGCCACTACTAAAATCCAATGCGTTTTAGTCTGTTAAACCAGAAATTATATATTTTTTTGGACTCATTAAATTTGAGACCACCCAAAGCCGAGAATCGAACAAGTGGATCCAGTATTTCTTTAATACAATACAAGATGTTGCCTTAAGGTGTTTCACTTTTACGAATGTTAAACAGAGAGACAGAGCTTTTGTTTGCCGTACACCAGAGCTAATTGCAAAAATTCCTGATTGCTTGTTCTCAACTTCTCGATGGATTGAATTCTGGACGGTTCTCTTAGGACCACTTTGTTGTTCCGTGCGATTTTAAAACGTATAAATGCTTCTTTATAGGATATGTTCTGTTGCTCGACAGTAAGACTATGCGTGGGATTTGACTAACCATTCATAAGTTCATAAAGTTTCGATAAACAAAGACTATGAATGTATTTGTAGAACACTCATAAAGCTTCCAGTTTACGACTATGTGAAAAAAATCAAGATTAGGCAGAAAATTTACGTCCGCAAATTTAGGACCGATTGAACGGTCAAATGTATTTTTGGTGCACCTGTCCAAATATGAGAATTTTCCTACAACCTGGGTCTTGTATATTATAAGTGTTGCTGATGGAATAAAGTAAAACTTAAATCGCCGTTAAAATCGAAGACATCTGGCTGCATCAATTGTTGCTTTGTTTATTTCAGCAGTTCAAGATATTATTTTTGATATAGTCAAAGAATTGTATCGAGATTTCATAGCTATACTTTCTGCGAAAACCTCGTTTCGCGATTAATAATAAGTATATTGGATTGAGGGTTACTGATAGCAGATCATTGATGAAAACTAGAAAATTGATCGGAGAAAAGACGAACTCCTTAAAGAACCGTGAAGGCCAACTACTCTCAATTTGCACAGCAAACCATTGTCCACACTCAAACAAACGCCTTCGACATATCGAATGACTCGTGATATACCAGATTAATGAATGTCCCAGTTCTATTGTTCAGTGACAACATTAAATAAGTTACCTACTGAATGCCCTCCGCGATATCCATACTGGATAACCAGATGGTCAGCTTCTAAATATTTCATCAGCAGGAAATTGATTATCGTCTCAAGTACTTTGAAAAGCATCGAAACGATAGCGATTGAAGGATAATTCGTAGGGTCCCGTTTTATTCTAGATGGAGGAGAAAATGTCAGAAGACATAGATCGGTTTGAAGAAACGTTCTCTTGACATGACCACTAAGTTAGAATTCCGCTGTGATAACTCGACGGTCAGAACTTCTTAAAGGGAAACTGACATATTGTATTTCTCCGCATGAGATGTTAAAAACAGATCTAGTATATGATAAGAATCGTTGACCTGATCTGGTGTTCTCGTAGGCTTATCTACGAGCTATGTTATAGTTGGTTTGAAGCTTCAAACATTTCGGCCACCTCACCAGTCGTTGTAATGGATTTAGAATATTGAAGCTTCTTGTCATTTGTGGACATTGAAATCGCCTGCCACAGCGATTTCGGTATTTGATGATTTCTGAAGGATACACTCAATGGACAGAGTATCAAATGCACAAATGAACGGCACTGTTTAGAATATTCGGGTTTCGATAATGACCTCAAAGGAAAAGGAGGAGTTTCCAGATCATTATTTGCTCTTAATTGGCATACAAAACTAGAAATGGAAATATAAGGTATATCTTAGCGGATATAAATTGCCTCTTTTATGTGGCCAGCTCTCTTAGGAGAATAATCCGATGGAACCGAAAAGAGAACTCCCCAGGACGCAAGAATTAAGAATGCAGAAACTCAAACTTTACTTTCCACGTACTAATCCGAAACTGCGTATCCATCAACGTAACTTCGGGGTCCGGTTAAATTTTGCCTTTATTAATAATTTTTTTGTTAATATTTTTAACAATTAAGTTTTTTAAAGATGCGGATATATATTCAGCTTAGCGATCCAACCTTTAATTAGTTGCCTCTTACGACAACAGTCGTGGCAAGACAAAATCAAATGTGTTTGAATGGGTGTTGTAAGACACTGACCAGAATGATTATGTGCTCATGTACATACGATCAATGATGATCTAATGATTTATTGGTTAATCTCAGTTCTAACGAGGCGTTAAAATACTTTTAATCATGAGTATCAGATTTTGTATAATGAAACCGAAAAGAACAGAATTTTGAGTACTTTTCAGAACTAAAATTTTTATATGGAAAATATATTATACTGACAATATTAATGACAGTAGTTTATTAGTTAAACTGTTATTGTAATATTGTAATTACAGTTTTATATTCGATATCAATACCTGGAATAATGAATCAATAATTATACACAATATATTGACGTAAATTGAATATATATACGAGCATGTATATGAAATCAGTATAGCACGTTATTCATCTAATTATTCGATTAATGCTTAGATTATCGTAATTTCGCAGAATTATCGAATATGATCGATTCTATAGATTTAAATAAATTACTTTGATATTTCACTGAAGTGTTTACGCTACTGTACTACGAGGGTTTGCAGTGTGGGGTATTGTTATAATGTTTCCGGGTTCAAAGCTCTTGAAAAACGACCACATTTGTATGGTATATTTATATAAACCATCAACCGAGCTATAAATTACCGAGATTGAGTCAGTTTGAGCTCATCTGCTAAAGAGCCTCTTTCTTCAAAATTATTTATTAAACGATAAACTGTGGATTTTAATGGCACATTATTTTAACCCAACATTTTCAGTAATTTTTAATGGTCACGGTTAATGATTTGTTTTAATAAAATGTTTTTATGATTAAAACGTGTTAATATTTTCTTATACTAAATTTTCCATATCTAAACTTAACGACTGCCTTTTAAAATGCATGTGCACCAAAATGGCGCGAAATAAGAAATAAACCTTCCCGGGAAATTAAAATTGTGCTGCTTGGGATTTAATTAAAGTTCTCTAAAGATTTGAAGATACTCAATAACATTTTTGCTGGAATCAACTGTTTTCGCTAATTTTACTTTGACTTTTCAACTGGTAAAAATTCCGTCCCAAGGACACTTGGCAGCAATACTCGTTGCTGTACAGAACTGGGAAGCGATATTCAATGCACCGTAACTTTATGTTCGTTCACTTGAGTTTCGTCAAAATAGAATGAGTCCTGCCAAAAATCACTTGGAGGTTCAAGATTTGAACTGACGTTTAGAAGTGTCCACAAGTTGTGCACTAGTTTATTCATTTCCTTGTCGTTGCCGACTGGCTTGGTAACAAAGAACGGTGGCGCTTCGAGCTTGAATTTAATCTAGGTGAGGTTTACATAGATTAGAAATACAAAATTTTATGGTTTTCCATAAAGCAGGATTTGAACACGAAAATCGAACTCGAATCCTTTCGTTGTTAATTTAAGCGTTGACAACTATCAGCTTTCAACATTGCGATACTATCATCTAACCTTTCACTACGCTGCATGCTATTCATCGTAGTGCAAGGTTAGATGATAGGTGCTACTTTTCAATCACCTAAGCGATATTCTGAAGTTTCTTAATTAAACGCCAAACAGATTGGTAAACATTTCCGTAATTAATTTTAACAATAATAACGGATGGACCTTTAGTGTGAGAGCTCATTAGCACCACAATGATTCATCATAGTAATTTGTCTTTAATATCTTTTGTTCTCTTTTTGTGGGCTATAACCCATTGGTTAGTCCCGAATTTATTTATTTTATTGCTGTCGTAGTTCTAGAGGTCTCGTTCTTAAGAGCCGTCTAATTAAATTTGTTTGACCCATCATACGGCGAATCTCAACATTTTCTTGTTAATAAAGACGAAATATGTGTTGCCTTGCGTGCTTCCTGATTTCTTCGTATCCCATCTTTAAGTCCATTTGGAGATTATCATTTATGACATGCCATCGTGCATTTACATTACCCCGTAAAACTTAGTTTCGAAATGATTGTATTATTTTCACATTAGTCTTCTTGGCGCATCTCCAAACTTACCGTAGGTTCTACGATACCGTAGGTTCTTATTGGTTTTTGAATTTGCCTATAAGCCAGTACATTTTTCTGTGTACTTAAGCTTATAGCGTCAAGTGTAATGCCTAGATATTTGGCTGTATTTGCATGTGGAACTTGCTGTGAGTTAATTTCACTTTTTTGTTGGTAAAGTTAACATGAATTGATTTTGTTTCATTTAGCCGGAATTGCCATCTCTTTATCCAGTTACTCAATATGTCAGTGAATCTTTGCACTTTTCTCGTTGCTTCTTCTACATTATTTTCAATTGCTCAGATTGCAGTGTCTTTAGCAAAAGATGCCAAGTGAGTTTCATTTGTATTTGGCAAATCTCTTGTGTATAGGTTGTACATAACTGAATCTAAGACACTACCTTGTGGTACTCCTGTTATTATTTCCATCAATAAGGAGTATTGATCTTCATATTTTACCCTAAAATATCGGTCAGCTAAGTAAGTCGGTCAGTGACTGATTTCATTATTGTTTGCACAGAGACATAATTGGATATGCCAATAATGGTGAATTGAGCCGTTTTATTTTCTCTATAAGAGATCGGATCTTGGTTTGTTCGATCTCTCAAAAATAATTTTTTTTTTAAATTACTAAAGTAAATTAGTGACAGTTAAACTTTCAGGTGTTATTTCATTTCTACGATATTTTCAGGTATCGACTTGCATTATTACGTTAATCTGGTCTTTGTTGTATATATAGTATATGTACTTTCACATAGATATGCGAGCTGCCAAATAAGTAGTAGATGGTAGTTAGATAGTAGACGGGATTTACCATTTATAACTGTGGTCTCGATAACATAATGGTTTTGTTAGCAATTCAGGTGCTGCTGCGCAAAGGGTTGGTAGATTAAGGTTATGAATGTGGAGTCGTATGGGGATTTCCCAAGATGTGTTGGTGGAGGACAAGGATTTTTGTTCGTTAAGCGGGAAGTTTTTCGCCCGGGAACTGACTCATGGACTAATTGAATTGGTTTTTGAACCTTAGCTATGTAGTACCATGTACCAACCACATCCATATTTGAAATTTAAAAATAGTGACTGGATTATCATGTCACAAAAACGAGCGCCCTTAACTGTTGTTGCCTGACCAGCCACAGTTTCTATGAAGAGTGGTCCGATGGCGAGTTCAGCCCAAAATACGGATACATTTGCTTCTCAACATGTTGACGATTAACGAGGCCATCATAATGAAAATTTTATATAGCACTAGGGATTGAACAACACTGAATAACGCGGCCAGTTTCCATTCATACGGCGTGGCGTCGCTGTGTCGTATTGGTCAAATGGGGTTGAGAGGATGGTTCCGCGAAGTGTCCCCTTTTGAATATCAGGAGTTTTGAATTGTTGAAGTTGGCTCCAGGTGAGTCATTTATGTTTGGTCGCTGCATGGGCAGTTTCAGTTCTTCGTAGAAATATCTGCGCGGACTGCGTTTGGCGGTTTTCACACATATTTATTACATGATTAAGGTTGACGGCACTGGCAACCGAAATTTCAATGTTTTAGACGGTTTAAGGGTGGAATTGTTTTTCGCTGATCCCAGATTAGTACAAGGTCGATCATCTTTTGGCTTAAGAAATTATATTATTAAGTTATTATATTATGAATTAATTATTTACAACTTTCAGGCGAAAATTAATTTAATTTATTACAGGCTTAAGCTTGGAAAAATAAGCCATTAATCGATTTTAGTTTCAGGCAACCTTTTTGCCGATTACAGTTGAAAGGAGGCACATGGAAGTTGCTGATAAAAGATGTTACGAAGCAAAGCAGTTATTAAAATTGTGATTGTCTTGCGCTAGCAGTAGTGACTAACGGGAAACCGGACCAATTCTGTAATTACTGACATACCTTAACTTCCCCACAAATTCCTGTAAATTGTGTCGTAATGATTTTGAGGTGGATGAAACCTGGTCGATTCTATCATGCATGAATATATATTTATATGTCTGCATACGCAAGGATGTATTTAAATAATACCTTTCTGGCGGATTTTTAGGCCGTATAGAACCCGCAAGACACCTAGCCAGCCTAATTAAAAACAATGTTCGCAATATTATGAAATACGCGACATACATGAATAATCAGCACTAGTCATTCGAGTGACATTGAAAAAAAAATCGTTATCACATTACACTGATATTGTGAAAACAATAATAATATCGCATTTGATTGTTTAAATTCAACAAAATCGCTTATACGTACGTAACAAATTTGTGCGCTGCTATATCGAATTAAAAAGACTAACACCATTTAATCTCCCACGTCACCGTAATATATATATATATATATATATATATATATATATATATATATATATATATATATATATATATATATATATCATAATTAAATTATAAAAGTTGTAATTAGTCGAATCGTAAAATTTAGATTAATGACATTGAACGATTAAAGCCCATTTTATTTAATTTTTTTTTTCAATTCAATGCCATTTAAATCAAGGCTAAATACTTAACCAGAGATTCACTCGAAGTAAAACTTTAAAGAAACTGTACAATCCACCATATATTAATGGAGGGAATGGTTTAAAATCAAAATTTGATTAACTATCGATATCTTAAATCAGCTAATAATAAAAAAACGAAATGAAATGCAAACCTGTTTCGAATAACTGGAATGAGATTATAAATTATTAAGAATATATTTTTTGAGCACAACTAAAAACGAAAAGTAAAACTTTGTATATAAACAACTTTAAATGTAAGAAAACACTTTTGATTTCAATATTATATTGAAAAAAAAAAGTGAAATAAAAATAAGCACCACTACCAACAATCGTCGCGATCTTATTTAACTCTAAATAGACGGTAAAAACCCACTCAAACGAATTAAATGTGTAGCTGCTGCACGATTTGTTGGTGGATTTTTTTTTATGTTCTCTTTAAAATTTTTTGGTTTCTTTGTTGTAATTTAAATATTCTATCGCGTAAATTTTTTTTTTTAAATTAAAACAACATATATCCGTTTCTGTTTATTGGTTTAATTTAATTTAATAGTGGTGCCCAAGGATAACAAGCTAAAATACATTTATGATATCCTGAAAAGAAAACCTAATAAAAAAAAAAAATAAAATAGTGAAAGTTAACATATAAATATAGTATGTCGAAATTCAACAGCATTGTTATCAAGTATTCTTATCATTCATCTAATGTGAGTTAGAGTGCTTGTACTCCTATTTTCGTGTGATCAACACATATGCTTTGGAGTCGTTTATACCTAGTCTTCTTTGATATTTTGAGGAATGCGCTCTACACATTGTGTTTCACTAAAGCTCTCTTAATAATATATGCCACCACAATGGACGATAAGAGCTTTTCTTAAAGTAGAAACAACATTCATTTGTCATATGTTTTATATGGTAAGACACACCTTTAATTCATATAAGAGTGACTTATCAATCAAATTTAACTCGGATAATGCGAGAACATTTATAAACACATACCGACAATTATGTAAAACTGCCAGCTGCATCTCTTAAAAAAAAGAGATTTCTTAAAAAAAAGTGCACTGAGTCCGCGATTACATTTATAAAATTCTAAAATTTATATAAATTAGATTCAAATCAGTTATTTAGCACCAAAATCAAATGAAATAACCGTTAAACTGACCAAATACGTCTTAGCCCTTTTTTAACTTAAGTCAAATACTTTATAAATATAGATACAATTTGTGAAATACCGACTATTACTTTGCAAAACCTTCTGTTAACGTTATACAATTAAATAGCAAAAGTGACTGTTCTATCCGTTAGTGAGACCATTCTTTATATCCTACATATATTCAAGAAAGAAGGTCGCTCAAAAAGCAAAAAATATCCCATATCTTTTCTTTAGGTTAGGTTAGGTTAGGTTAGGTTGAAGTGGCCGTCCAAAAGGACAGACATAGTTCTTAGCCTTACCACTGAAATTGCTACTCCGCACTACCTTACTGTAACCAATTTAAGCAGTGGTTGTCTCTAACGCTCAATTTACTGAGATGCTTTAGATCGCACATCAGGTGAGGTCCCAAAAACTTGAGCCCGTTTTGAGACAGACTAGAACAGGTGCCTAACAAATGAAGTATTATTTCCTCCTTGCAACTTTGACAGTAATCATGAAAGAAAACACGAAGTCTACTGTCATATTTACCAATAAGATAGTGTCCTGTAAAGATATCCACAACTGTGCTAATATTACGCCATTGCATAGATATTAACTAGTACTTTTTAAGTTCAGATTAGACCAAATCTGCCTAGTAATTTCACTTGAAGTGCAATTATTAGGCAGATTATTGCTTGTAATTTTATAAGCTTCTTCTTTAATGAGCAATTTGCACGTAGCAAGTAGAACTGCAATGTCCACCATTCCCCGTAATAATGAAACTACCTGGCATCCATATAAGATGAACGTTGAACTGTTCAGCCATCTCGTAAAGAGATTAAAGCCAGCTCCGGGCTACTTTCGAAGTGATATAGCCTGATTGTAGAACTTTAATAGTAGCCTGACTATCCGTAAAAATGCCAATATCTCTTACAGATATTACATGATACTTCATCCAGTCTATGGCAATCTTTGATTGCTATAAGCTCTGCCTGAAAAATACTGCAATGATCAGGGAGGCGGAAAGTGAGATTTACATTTGGTTCTTCGCATAAAATCCCACCGCCGACGTTTCCATCAATTTTCGAGCCATCTGTAAAAAAGTTAAATCCTTGCCTTAAAACTATTCCACTCGCCCAATCCTCTCTGGAAAGAATATCAGTTAGAAATTTAACTTCGAGGGATGATGTCGAGATGATATAAACGATAGATTTGAAGATTTCTTTGTTCGTTAGAATAGACGAGTGTCCTATAATGTTACAGGACCACAGAGAAATTGATTTATGCCTTATAGCTGTACTTGCAGCCAGTTGTTTGGCCAGGATATCCAGAGGGGTGAGATGAAATACAATATTCAGTAGTAATATACACAAGGCGGCAGTTCTTTGCACTTTCATCAGCCAATTTTGGTTTGCCACTGTATTTAAGCCCGGCCATCAAGCTGTAACTCCATACATTAGAACTGGTCTAACTACAGAGGTGTAAAGCCAATGTACGATGTGAGGCACCATTATTTCCCAATGGCATTTTTACAAGAGTAGAGTGCTATCCTAGTCTTTTTTACTCTTTCCAGAATATTTGGCTTCCACCTTAGTTTGCTGTCCAAAATGTGACCCAAGAATTTCACTTTGTCTGTGAAATTTAGAACCACTCCATTGAGAGTTGGAGAGTAAAAACAAGGAAGTTTGTACTTCCTGGAAAAAAGAACCAATTCAGTCTTTAGTGGATTAACACTAAGACCACAACTATTGGTCCATCATTGAGTTAGGATGCAAAGAGCATTCTTCATAACATCTCTAAGGATACAAGGATATTTACCGAAAGCGCTAATAGCAACATCATCCACATAAGCCACCTCTGGTTTGACATTATTAAGGGCACCCTCAATATTACAAAAGGTCACCAAAGATAATTCCTTATATTTGAAAGACTTCTCTATAGGACATAAGAGAGAAGTGAGGGTAGTTTTCACCGATTTCCTTTTACAATATGCATGATGAGACGCTGACAGCTTTACATGGTTGATTGAGCTGTTGAGGTAAGCCTCTATCTGTCCCTAGAATTTTCAAGAAATAAGAAGATAAGATAATAAGCCTAAGGTTTTTGGCAGCATTTTGCAGGTATACAAATTACATTCACCTCAGTCCTTTTCTTTAGAATACGACATAGTTCGAGGCTACTTTTGAAAATCACCTCAAGCCAGGAACAGTTAAAACAGTGGTTTTTGAATATCGGCAGGAATAATGCCATCCAGACCTGCAGACTTGAAAGGCTTGAAAGTGTTTACTGTCAACAAGATAGTTCTCCTGTTGACAATGTTCCCCGCGTGGCCAGTAGCCTTATTAGCCTTTGGCAAAATAGGAGGAGAATTCGAACAACTCGGAAAATGAGTTTTTAGAAGAAGCTCCAAAGATTTCCTACTCGTTGTAGTTCATTGGCCATCCGGTTGTTGGAGATAACTTGGAATAACAGGACAAGTAGATAATATTTTTTGTAGCCTTGCTGCCTCAGAGGATTTTAAGCGCTTTACTTGTAGTTCCTTCGACAACCATGGTGGACGAGGTTTACCCTTTGGTCTACTAAGAGGACATGCACTTGAAATAAATTCATTCATCCAGCTCCTGTGTTCATTCCGAAGATTTAAGGACCAATGATGGTAGAGTGTTACATGAAACAATTCTGAAAGTATCCCAATTGGTCTTCGGTTTCTTTAAAATATTTTATATCCAATCCATATTGAAGGTAACGATGATCAGAAAAGGAGTGTTCTTCAGACACTCTCCAATTAATAATTCGAAACAAGGGTAATGTCTATTCCTTGTTACAAAAGTAGGCTTACAGCCTACATTACAGATTGGTAGGTTAGTACTTAGAATATAATCAAAAAGTGACCCACCTCTCATTTGTATCAGTGCTTCTCCAGATCGTATGATGTGACTTCGCATCACAACCAAGGATGACTCCAACTTTCCGTTTTTGAGCATCCGTTACAAGACCGCGCACATTTGCAGGTGGGAGGTTTACTCCGTCGTGCAACAAGTACGCTGATATAAGCCAGATGTTTTCTTTACCGAACTCGATACTACCTGCTACTAGATCTGCATCGATGTAATTTACAAGCAGCAAGATATTAGTTTTTATCTTTTCTATCCACACACAACAAATTACTGTCTTACATACTACTCAAGAAAGTTACTCCACTGGCAATGGAAGTTTTAGGTGATTATATATAACAATTATAATTTGACTCGATTTGGGCAGGCTTAACATCTCGTGATATACATTAGATGTTACTCAATATCCAGCAAGCGTATTAGACTCAATCAATTTAGGGAGCTCATATGGTTTGGTTTCAGATGCCTGATGATAGTTCAAACATTTGTCAAATGTTAGTAAAGTAATCACAATTTCATTATGTTAAAGCAAAGAACAAGCTATTTGTTGCTATTAGATTTGGTGTACAAGTAAATGCTCTACTCCGCATCATGTTAGAATTTTCCTTTTGGCAAAGACGAAACACTTCAGCAAATCGGCTTATATCTTCAGTTCCGCTATCAGTTAATCTCACAAACTAATAGCCCCTTTTACTCTAATAAGCCATTTCGTCGAATATTAGGTAGATAGGTGAGTAATGATTATTCTTCTACTGAACTATAGATGGCATTTTATACATAGTTGTAATTGATTAATTAATTTATGGTTAAAAGATGGCTATAATTTTGACAGGTTATAAACAAGTAAATTATAGTAGCAGTAGTCAGGTTTTGCAACATGTCGCCTCGTTGACGAGTTTATTGATGCACGTTGACGATACGCCCCAATGCATATTGTCCTGGTGAAACTTTTTCGTCCTTTAATATGATTATGTCATCTCTCTTAATGTTGGTCTTCTTCAATCGCTATTTTAACAGACGGTACAGTGTGGTGAGATATTCCGCCTGCCATCTCCTCGCAAAATGCTGGGACATTTGTTCTGTCATCTGTCCCTAAATAAAATTCTCAGCTGTTTGCGGTTCGATGCATTCTACCAGAGACTCACATATAGAAGACGAGAATTTAGAAAAGCCTTAATGTGGGTTAGTAGGGTATATAGCTCCTCGCATCTAAGTGTGCTTTGCCCGATGACGCGAAGTAAGTAAAAAAAAAAGAAATATATTTTACGGACGGTGATGCTAGTGGTACAAAATGTCATGAGATATTATTGGTGGCTGCCCAGTCCAGGATGTTCAAATGCTCCTTTGACAGCAGATGCTGGAAATTCTATAGCTTGTTGGCACTAGAAAATGTGGTCACATAATCGCCAATCACGTCTGTGAATTCGCTTCAGATATGACCACGGATACATTTCTTGTAGCGATAATGGGACTACATTTGCTGCGCATTTAATTTATTTAAAGGTAAATTATTGCTCTCAAATTTACGATTTCATTACGAAAACTTGACTGTTGCGCTGTTCACGTGATCCGATTAGATTTTTCAAAGTGTTATTATCATTTTTAATTAATCGTAGTAATTAATCGTATTGCGGGGTTTGTTTTTACAGGATTTTGCATATATTATTAGCTTCGTCATTTGACCTTTAATGACTGACCTTCTCTTGATAAAACGATTTATCTTTAGTTTAATTGGTTGTAATTAAGGTTTCCTGGATCAGCAAATTTTCGAGCCTATAGAGCTTGGTTCTATAATTTAATCAATCAATCAATTGATCAATAAATAAGTTCATAATAGGTCCTAAAGTTATACTGTCAACAGTATACTTCATTTTCCACAGTGGCTTTATTTCCAGAAATTCAGAAACTGTCATTCTCTTTTGCTCGGTGTTCAGATCCAGTTATGTCTTTTCGTAATTTTTAAATACAATCCGTTACGGGTAGATCTAACGAGTTATTATACCAAATGTGGTTTAAGGTGCATAACTTATCAAACTAAAGGAAGACGTTAACCATTTTTGTTGAGTATAACTAAATTCAAACCATGAAAAAGGGCAAACCTACGCAATGTTAAAGTTATAGGTCAGGTTTACCAATTACCAAACATTTTTTGAATGAATCGATGTTTTTTCTAACATCACAGGATGGTGTTACCGATAAGTGTCAAGTCTATATGTATATGATCCACATAGG
The DNA here is from genome assembly GCA_963556175.1 of Tipula confusa. Lineage (NCBI taxonomy): Eukaryota > Metazoa > Arthropoda > Insecta > Diptera > Tipulidae > Tipula > Tipula confusa. The sequence continues at coordinate 68,720,468 of OY744477.1, read as the reverse complement.
ATTACATTATCCTAGACCGAAAGAAGATTGATTAAAATATTGGTCCCAATCTAATAGCGTTGAATATAGTGTACTAAGTAATGAGTTTTTCCTTAGCGTCCCATCTAGTGTACAAAATAATTCTACCCAAAAAGCTTTTCAACATACCTTTTTATGTTCACATACGAAAGGAAAAACAATTTCCCACGCTTTTAATTTACAATAAACGAGTTTCCGTTTCATTTTCCTATATAAAAATTCCATTTATATGTATGTGTAGCAGAGAGCAAACCGAACCGAAAGAGAAAAATGGGAAAAATATTTTTATTGCGCAATAAAAATTTATAACCGTTTTTTTATTCATACACACGTTTAGTTTTTGTTGTGAATGAAGATATGTTCAAGGTCATTTTATATTGTAAAAAGTTTGTGCAAAAAAATGGTAAATCGAAATTACGACAGAAACGAAACCAACTTGCAACATCTCAATCTAACTGGAAAGCGATAATAGATCATTTATCACCTACGCATTTACTATTCAAATCTATTTTCATTTTATATTTTCCCAAAATTGTATACATACATACATTGATGTAGAAAATCATTAAAACGTACACCCACAAGAATTAAATCTAGGGTGCAAAACATCAAAACAAAATATTACCACTATCTCGACTTTTTTTGGTTCTGTGCTTTGAGTTCATTCATGAAAATGATGTTTTGGCACTGCGCAGTTTCAACTAAATGGATAACTGGAAAATTCTATATAAAAACCTTTTGCATTATATGTATATGTACAGTATAGATTTTCATTGACTGAAATAAAAAAAAAACCTAAAAATTTTCCTACGCAAAATACTCGGAGATATAGCGCGAATATAATATGTTTCTCGGGGTGCGAGAGTATGACGTAGTTTAAAAAATTGTTGATATGACGTCCACGAAGACCCCCTACACCGCTTCTTAAGTGCTTTTTGTTTAGTTATTGCGTCGAAAACGTTTACCAAGAATATTCGGGAATATTCATAAGATAATGTTAATCGCTCGCGAGAATAAAGAGGCTCTCGAAATTTCTATACAAATAATAATCTTACATTATGATAAGGCACTATATCGAAACTCATTCAAAATTTTTGTAGTGTGCGTCTGTGCGTCCCATCAAATTTGTTTAATCAAAAAAAACATGTTTCGAGTTTTGTGTTTTTGTTTAGAAATTTATTCAAATCTTAAAAAAAAAAAAAATTATCAACACTTAAATACAATTATAAGCGTGTATGTTCACGTGATCTGATTAGATTTTTCAAAGTGTTATTATCGTTTTTAATTAATCGTAAACCCATGGTCAAGTGGACATTTTGAAGATAACTGGTATACAATAATTAAAACTGAGGTATACGCGTGTATGATTTCTGTGGGTGGGCGGCACTCCCATATGCTGTTTTTGCCTTGAAATAGTATCGCTTGAAACTCGTTGCTCTCCAAAAAACTCTATTACCAAAAAGACGAGAGTTTTTGTCAACAGTGAATATGTTCTCGGCAATTTAGGTTTTGGATTCAAAAGCAGTTGATAATCATATGTGTAAGCTACGTTTGCGAATCGGACTAGCGAACCTTTCACTTGATAACATTAATGTTAGAGCTGTCAAAAATGAGAAATCACACAACTCTCGACACACACTAGCGACGGATAACGGTGAAAGCATGACATACTTTGGTAAAAATTGAATTTAAAAATGATTGCAAACGCACGCAACAACAAACCAGTCCTTGAAAGGAGAAACGCCAAGCAAATTTGTAGACGTAAAAAGCGTGAATGGTACAACGCTGAAGCCTTAAGAGTAAATCAACTCAGCAATGGTCACAGTCTACGCAACTTCTTTAAAGGAATCCACCATACTTTCGAAGGAAACCTCTGTGGCACCAATGCAGCACTAAAATTTAAAATTTGTGTATACCTTTTACTGGTGTTGATCCAAAAGCTGATCTCAACTGTGTCAGACGGGTTCTCGGTCCGAATCGTAGAACAGCTCGACGGCGTTTGAGAACTCATAGAACTCTGCAGTTCGTCTACTGATTTCCTTTCGTCTCCAATGATTTTCGAAGGCTTTTCTTTACCGTCGCGCGCACCTTATTCTGCCAAACCATTTGCTTGAGGCACATATGCCGGACTCTTTAACGGTGATATACATTGGCATTACTTTATGAACTCCGATGAAGTAAATATTTGGCCGTTATTTGTTACTAGCCCTACCGGTAAACCTAACATCGACAATATCTGCTGAAGTTGTTTCATACATTATTTGAATTTTAATCTCCTTCGATGACGGGGTCATTTACTATAGTAATAAAGTCCTTCCTCCATAAAAATAAAATTCTGCGGGAAGTCTATACCACACTCGTTCGTAGTGCTTGAAGAACATGCTTTTGCAATGACAATGGTTTAATGATACAACTACCCCACCCCAGACATCTACCCTTGATAGTTAGTTCGTTTTCTGCTTCGTAACGTGTGCCGCATCCTCATTACAAATTGGCAAATGGAGATACTTAATTGTATTTATAATGGTATCCAGATAGTATAAAAGCCCATTGCTGAAGTCTGTTAGCAGCATTAATTGCAACGCCTTTTTCTTGTATCAAACAGCGACACTAAAAGCTGATAATCTATCACTAGGACAAAAGAGCAACCAAACAAAAACTTATGGCACATCTTTACTCCAAAAATAATTGCTAACACCTCTTTATTGACTTGCGAATAGTTATTTTTGGCTGTCGATAAACTCGGAGAAGCGAATATCGACGGTCGATCGTCTTCCTGAGTAACTTGGTTATAAGAACGGCGCCTACCGCAAAAGAGCTGTACACATGAGGTGCAGCTTCTTGCTTGGGTCATATTGGCTTAAAAGTGGTTCGCACTCAGATCCTTTTTGCATCTTCTAAATGCATCGTTGCACCTTCTAGTCCAGATAAAACTGTTCGATCGTATATCGTAATGGTGGAATTTATATTGTGGCTTATCGCTAGTGGGAGCAATACAAGGTTCTTAATTGCGAATAATAATATCCATAGTTTTCTGTATATATGATAATTCTGATATGATAAACGAAATAAGGTACAAAACGAGATATGGTACAAAACTGGATATTTTAAAACGAGATAAGGTACAAAACGAGATATGGTACAAAACTGGATATTTTAAAACAGGATATTTTGACATGTGATTTAAACTTAAAATGATTTTTTAGGAAAGTTCTGAAATATGGCCAATTAGGAAGGAACTCGGCGAGTTCTTAACCGATTATGATGAAATCCAATACGTAGGATGAAAATGAAATTTTAAAATGATTTTTTGGGAAAGTTCTGGATTATGGCCAATTAGAGAGAAACTCGGTGAGTTATTAACCGATTATGATAAAATTCTATATGTAGGATGGGAATGGAATTTTAAAATGATTTTTTGGGTAAATTCTGGAATATGGCTCATTAGGAAAGAACTCAGTGAGTTCTTAACCGATTATGATGAAATTCTATACTTAGGATGGGAATGAGATTTTAAAATGATTTTTTGGGAAAGTTCTGGAATATGGCCAATAAGGTAGGAACCGATTATGATGAAATTCGATATGTAGGATGAAAATGTGATTTTAAAATGATTATTTTAATAAGATGAGAAAAGCAGCAAATAAAAAAAAACATAAAGTGAAGGTAAATTCTATTTCTCTCCTTAGAAATATTCAAGTATGGAACCTTACTGGTCTTATTCCAGAACTTTCCCAAAAAAATTATTTTAAAATTCCATTTTCATCTACATATCGAATTTCATCAAAATCGGTTAAGAACTCGCCGAGTTTCTCCTTAATTGGCCATATTCCAGAACTTTCCTAAAAAATCATTTTAAGTTTAAATCATATGTCGAAATATCCTATTTTAAAATATCCAGTGTTGTACCATATCTCGTTTTGTACCTTATCTCGTTTTATCAAATATTTGAAATATATTTTGAAATATTCAGTTTTAAAATGTCCAGTTCTGAGTGGTTTCCGGTTTCAACGTATGGCACCGAATAGGGTTTACAGAATAGCGGCATTTCATCTTCCTTCAAGACTATGGTTGCTTTAAAATTGTTCATGTTCGAAACATTGAACGAGAGATATTTCCCCTTTTGCAATTGGCTTTGGTGTACGGAGATGTTTTCCCTCCGATGCTCTTTAGTATCATGTTCAAAATTATCTTTCGTAAAATCGTAAAACCTCAGAATGACATATTGTACTGTCGGTCCAAGCAGGTCCTGGCATATGCAAATGATACCTGTGTAATTGGACCGAATGGCAAAGATGTAAAAGAACTTCTATATCCACTTGTAGAACTCTCGGCTTTCGTTTTAATCGGGACACGATTTTCGTTTTCTGTATGCGCAGATTTCGTAATGTAATCCGTTAATTAAACGATTTCATAAATGTATAAAATGGTCAGATCAATGATCGCATTTAACAACGTAAGCGTGTGTGTGTGTGTGTTAATAATAAATATTTGGTATAATATTAAATTGACAGTTTACGCAACCAACCAAAATAATTTTCATACAAATTACGATTATACTGTATATGTATAATATTGTCAATTAGCCCCGATTATCATAATGAATCTCATCTCGTATATGGTTTTCTTTTTTTAACAAAAATTAAAAAAAATTTTATCGCTTCATAAAATTTCGAAATTTTATTTTTACGATCAAAATTTATTGTTGGGATCATATTTTTTTTTTTCGTTTTCATCTTAGTTCCATCGCTGATTTATTGTATTCAAAACCATGTCGAATTACTTGCGGGTAAAGTGAAATTTTAAACAAAATCAACAAAAAAGACATTACCGCATGAATTTAATTGTTATATATTATTATATATATATAAATGGTATAGGTGGTCGGGGATACTTACATGCCTCGTAAAGTACAAATAAACTAACTTAGCATATATTTATAGAAATACACTACGGTATTCTTTCCTTGACGTCAGAAGCAAGAAAACGGTTAGTCCTTCTTGTAAAGAAACGTTTATCAAACCAGGTCCTGGCACCTGAAGATGAAAACTTTGTGATTGGATTGAAACCTGTGTTTGGCAAACAGCGTCCAGGCGCATATATATTGAATTGAACAAGCAAATGCACACAATCTATATACGAGCAATTAAAACGTATTGGACAAAAATTATTGCCGCAACAAATTACAGAGATCATGAGGAAAACGCTGTTCTGGATGTTTTCAATTCTCTCTGAGTGAAACTTATAAAAGGGAGACCAGGTAGAAGAACCATAAACCAAAATAGAGGATATATACAGTGCTTTATGCATAACCTTTGGTGACAGTATAATCAATATGTCTATGGTAAAAGTAAGATCGGTTGAGAAAACAACACCAAGTTTCCATTAATCAATTAGTTTTACCGCTCTATCGTGAAGATAGTACTTTTGAAAAATCGGGCCCTGAATACGGTAGAAAGAAGAATCCTACATTTGGTCACATTCAAGAGTAGTTTGTTGTCACTAGACCAATCACAAAACCATGCTCGACAAAATGTGAAAGAGAATCAATAAGCTTCCACGATTTGCAAACGATCAGTAATATAAGATTACAGCCAGTTTCTGGAAATTAACTAACAATTCAATTTCTCCAACTTAGTAATAAGGAGATGATGATCCACTGTGTCAAAGGCCTTGGCAAAGTCTTTGATCTACCTGATAAATAACCACGTTCCGTTTTGATAAATGCGCGGATATGAACCAACATTTTGGTGACTATAGCTCCAACTGTGACAATTTAACAACTTTTTCGTATTTTATTAACTTTTCAAGAATATCCGGAAATTTGTAGGCTCAAAGCGCTTGGACACGACTGACAAAATCGCAATACCACGGTAGTTTTCAACATCGCTTCTTGTACCGGACTTCAAAAATGAACAAATAATGGGAATTATCAAGGATCTAGAAAAAATATCTTCTAAGACTTTTGTTAAATAGGAGGGCAATAGGCTGAATTTTTTTTTAAATTCTTGAGTTTAGATCTATTTTTAAACAGAAAAGTGATCAATGATCTTAGAATTATATGCTGGAATGCCAATGCGCTCATGCAAAATCAGCAGGAAATTCAGGTGGTCTTGGAAACAGAAAAAACGACAATATCTTATCACGGAAACACACTTTACTATAGACAATCAATTATTTAATTTTAAAATATATCAAACCAATCATCCAAATAACACTGCCAAAGGAGGTAGCTATAATTAGGAATAACATCCACTATTACGAAGTGTTGAAATATGAAACAGTCGAAATACTTTAAAGCTGTCAGAAAATACGGTAGTGAGACCATGTCAACCGGAAAACCAACTTATACTGGCCTACAGATCACAACATAATAACTGGACTTAAATACTTTAGAGAATAGTTTAGGTAGTCCTTAGAAGAAAAAATTAACTAAAGATTTCATTAAAAAACAAGGTGCAAATAGTAAACGAAGTTCAACAATTTGTAAATGATATCATAGTATAAATACACTACCATAGTGTGTTGGTCCATTGACGTGCTAGATGTCGCTACTGGTTTCGTTTTAAAATCAAAATATTTTTATATGTATAATCGCCTAAATGTCATATAGACTTATTTTTAATTTTGACGAATTCTATCCCGTAACTAACCCGATATCTGGAACATCAATGGGTAACTGTTTTTTTCTTATGATGGTTGTATACTATTAAAAGGAAACAACTGACGTAAAGAAATTAAAGAACTCTTGGCAGAAAAAAGAAAAGCGAGAAGAATATGGCAGCAAACATGAGCTCCTCCATATAAAACTAAGTTGAACAATCTAACTCAACAGCTACAAAAAAAAAATCTATAAAGTAAAAGATGAGACAATCGGTAACTGTTTAAAAAAAACCAACTAATGACAGCAGTACTGATTATTCACTTTAGAAAACTTAGGTAAAATTCTTTAAAGAATCTTGAATTATAAATATTCACTGTTTTGGCAGTTATTCATCATTTGTGTATTAGTTGACTTGTTGTCTTAGCTCTTCTACATAACCTTAAATTTCAAATGTTTGCTTAGCAAGTTTTGCTGATCAGCTGTTGTTCCGAGCAAGCAGTACTTCAAAATGTTTACCGTACACTTCTATCGGGGTATTCTTTAAAATAAAATAAACAAGTGTCACAGACTTTAATTTGATGTAGTTGAACGGCCACCATTTAGCACCTTACAGCTCTGACAATATGATTTTGACTGTGTCCGAAATCTATAAAAAATATTTTTGAATATACATTTTTGACAAAAACGAAGACACCCAAATTATTACGTTGCTATGATAGTTGTTGTCAAATATTTAAACTTTCTATAATAAAAGTAAAACTGATCGCATAGCACACTCGGATATATACAATAAAACATATAAAATTCACTACTTGGTTTTGTAATAGTGTACTATTCAAAAACCATGTAAGAAAAATTTTTAATTTTTCGTTTCAATAAAAAATGCACATACAATAAAATTTTTCTTCATGGTTTTTAACCTCACAAAAAGGGTGTAATTGCTAAAAAACGGTGGATTCGATCGAATTCAGTGGTTTAATTATTTTAATAAAATTCGATTTGTAGTGTTTTTGGTTTTAAAGTAAATATAAAGTGGATTTTGATGCAAGTACTTTGTGTAATTGCTATTATGTATTTATATATTTATGTATTTATATATTTATATATTTATGTATTTAGGTATTTATATATTTATATTATATTAATATATTATTATTATGAGACAAATTAATATATTCGTATTTTCAGGGAAAACTAATTCAATTGTTTTATATTACAAATTAATTAATTTATCATTTCAGATGAAAACTAATTCAATTTATTACAGCCTACGGCTAAGAGCGGTTATTTCATTAATAGATTTTGCTTTTAGGAAACGTTTGCTGATACACCTGAATGGGGGCATACTGCAGTTGATAAAATAATGCAGAGCAGCTCGTCAAAATTGTGATTGTCTTGTGCTAACAGTAGTTGAATATTGGCTTCCGGAAACCCGGGTCATATCTGTCATTACTAACATGCTCTTCCTTTCCTTACACCACAAAAAAAAAACACTAACTATCGATCGCTTAGGTGTCTGCAACCGGGTCGAGTCTGTCATAACTAACAAATTCCATCCACTCCTTCGGTTTTGTTATATGTAACACGGGTGTACGGTGGTGCCCGGCATTCCGGGAGTTCCTGGTTCGTCCTTGGCCGAACATTCTAATCAATCAATCAATCAATCAATGGTTTTTAACCTCACAAAAAGTGAATTTAAAACCATATAAGGTTGGGAAATATTTCAATCAATTATTATAATTTTCGGACAGCGTAATTTAATATTGAGGATGTAGAAGAATATTTTGAAAATAAATGTCAACAATTTTATTCACAAATATTTATAATGAGTTTTGGACACAGTCGTTGTATGAAATTCTCAGAATCTGTTATATATACCATATGAACATTTTGTAAGGAACCAATTTACACAAGCAAATGTATACTACGTATATATAACGCATATATTCATCCTTTTCTACTTTTTGTTGCAGAAAATTATTTTATTTTATAAAAAATAAAACAAATATATTTTCATGTTTTTCGTATATTTTGATTTAGCTTTTATTGATTTTTTTTTCAATCAAATAGCCTTGCGCAAAAAATAAGAAAATGATGAAAATATGCGTTTTTATATGTACATCTATTTTTCGTTTGGTTAGATTTTGGTTGCATTAATTTGCGTAGTATGAATTTAATTGTGTAAATTTTAGCCATACAAGATGTTTATCTGGTATTTTTATCTGTGGTTATTTATTATTTGAATTTTAGTTTGCAGAGTTTAGTTCACTCTGATTTACCTAAAATTATAGGAACAGGTTTATTATTTATGATAATAAAAGCACCTATACTATTAATTAGATAATAATTTTAATATTTAAATTATTTAATCCAAAATATATTCAAAATAAAAAACTTACTTGCAATTTTAATAGTTTGAAAAAGAGTTTCAATATTCGGATAATAGTTTCTTGGAAAGGAGTTAAGAAGTTTAGTTATAATTATTCCGGAAAGATTTAATTTTCTAACTACATTTAATAATATAAAAAATGGAACGTGCTTTAAAATATTATAAAATATTAAAAAAAAAAAACATTTTTACTATGATAAACTTTAGTAGTAATTACATTTGATTTGAACACAAAAATATTTTATTTAAATTAAATTTGCACTAAATAATTGTATATGACAGTAGTCTTCATACATTCCCTACTATTTTAATAATAACAAAATATAAATATTTTTTTTATTATTAAAATTTTGAAAAATTAAATGTTTTTTTGCATTTAACAAGCTGTCTTACATTTAAATAAAGTTAATATAATATAAACAATTACAAATTTTCAGATATTTTTTAACAAAGAGACACCTAGTGGTAAAACAAGCTATTTCGTCTAAAAATTTAAAAAAAAAATTATTATGGCCGATAACGCTATTATATCAATATGTTATACTCATATGTGATTACCTCCTGAATTTGCTATTAGTTAGAAGAGGAAAAGAAAATAAAGAAAGATTCCCTTATAGTAGTAGCGAGTGAATTGGGAAAAGCCCAGCATTAAGTCCTTTTACTGGTGATTATTAGAATGGAAATCCCAAGTAAAAGAGTATCTGCCATCTTATGTATTTTGATTATATGTTTAAGTCTATCTTAAATTAGGCCATTTACCTATAGAGGGAGCCAGATCCTTAATGACTACAAATTCGTAACGGTTTATTTTAAATACATTCAGTTTGAGTGATCGATCTTATCGGCAATAAAATGATTTGAGATAGCCTTGGGAACCTGTTTGTTACACGGACCAACGAGATGAACCAAAAGTTAAGTTACGGCGCCAAAATTAATAACTCATTCAAATACCATGAACGGTGTTGCTTAAGTCAGCAGGACAGTGAACATGGAAGTTGTGAGCCACCAAAGAGTATGTAACAATTCACCTGCCAAAGCAAGTAGTCCTTGAACGGCGCTCAAGTCATATGCCTGCACATAACCGATATGGCAAATTTAATTATTCCATTAAAATTAAGTCATATCGAGTAGGAGAGCACAATGATATTCATTAAACTGTTTGGTGTAATCCCACATGGAGCTGTCATTGGTACAGATCTTGATGGTAGTAGCAAATAATCAAAAGAGATCTTAGAGGACTGATGTGCAGAAGGATTTTGTGGGAACCATGATTGATCACGAGTCACTCGGTTCTAAGCTCTATATACGAAAGCTGTCGTAAACTAGAATATTTTTTATTATTTATATAAAATTAAAAATAATGCATTGAGAGTGAAAGGGAATACGATTTCAATTCCGTAACCTGTTGTGTGTACGCTTTTAAGATTGGACCTTGAAAATCTATGGAAGATTACTTTAGTCGATAGATTAATGCTAGTAATGGAACTCGGAAAACCGTAACTTCGAAGATCCGTAGCTTCGAGATAAGGATTGGCTCTGAAAATTGAGATGATTCGGGGTTGATTTGGACGTAATAATATGACTGATAGTATTTGTGAAGGTATTATATGTTCTCTCCTGAGATTCGAAAGATTACACTAAGTCGCCATTGCGGAATAGTCTTGCTAAATATGAAAGTTTAATATTTGTATCTTTAAACGATCATCATTCAACAATTAATTCAGAACCAGGGGAATCCAACTGTCTAGTTATAACAAAGCATTGTGACGGCCCTAGCGGGTTTAGCCTAGTGCTCTGAATGTCAATCGCGGGTAAACGGCCACAGTAACTATGACTCTTAATTCTCACATATAAGAATGCTGCAATTTTGATGACTACAAGAACTCCGATAGGTGGCGTTAGAGGTTTTAAGATATCTAATGCCACAACATCGGTAATACATATATTACTGGGGATAATATACAGATTGATCTACATTAAATGCGTTCTGCATGCGCTATCATCTTCACGGCATAAAAGCATGAGTGGTTTTTTATTGAGTAAGAGTCTTACGCTACTATGTGAATTTACATTAAACACATTATGTCCATGATGGATTTTTCTACTCGGGGCAAAACAAATTGCCAAATGCCTCGTCATCTATACCTATCTACTAACTAAGCGTTCAGTAATTAGCGCAGAGTGCTATTAACAATATGACTGATGAGTGTTGCAGCTATAAAACGGAGCTTTCAACTGCCAAAACGGTAGATCATTCTAGCTTAAAGAAACGCTCGATATATCAGAAGGACACCTTTGGTGTCTGTGAATGTAGTGATAATTATCATAGAAAATCCGTAAAATGGCTTGGAGTTGATTTTGATGAAAGACTCGGTGTCACGTTACATTTCAAAAAGATTGCAGAAAGTGGTAAGAAAGTCTTCTTTATCTTGAAAAGAGTAGCTACATAAACTTGGGACCTTTAACAAAGGACCGTCTAAATGTACTAAGGGGAGTACTTCTTAGTATTGCAAAGACCTACAGAACTAGATAAGCAGTTCCTGTGATAGCTGGCGGGATACCATTTGATATATTATTGCAAGAAAGAGTTGCTATAGGTTTAAACTTAGAAAATGCCAAAGTGTGAGCTACGGGAACGTGGTATTACAAGCAGGACAAATAGAAAAGAACCTTATTGGTCCGTTCATAAAACAGATGCAAAATGCATCTATTGCATTACGGCAAGAGAGATGAAACAGTTCGCTGGATAGAAGGACAACTTATAGTTTTCTTCCAAACTTCGAAGAAAGGATAGAAAATGGCTTGCGCTTAGCTAACGGAGCACAAAATAGCATCCTACCTTCAAAATTCTGCAGTTAAGCTAAAAAAATAAATGCGAGTGTGGGTATGATAACGAAACCATGAACAACTTGCTCTACATTTGCGATCTTGTCAAAGAAGAAAGACAACTACTAATGATGGAGCTGAACGCTGAGTGGCCAGCAAGCAAACTAGTTTTAATGAGTCCTAGAAATATCATGGCTTTTAAAAGGTTCTGTGACTGTTCTAAGTAATAGATAGTGCAAGTTCTTACATAATACTGACACTATAGACTATGTATTTAACATACATATACGTCTACGCATTTTACCAAACAAAGAAGCTAGATAGAAGACAAGTATGTGCCTCCACGTGGCAGTGACAGAAACTGGTTTGTTTTAACCTAGATAAGCATACTAAAAACAATTAATAAGTCCAAGTGTTTGGCAAAAA